>JAPQWN010000009.1:27724075-28111575 GCA_028538565.1 Umbellularia californica
AATAAAAAATTGATTAGATTTTAACTTAGTCAAAATCTTCTCCTCGACCATATCTTCTAACTCGGGCTTCTGTTGGACTTGACCCAAGAATTAAAGTTGTATCATTTTTCGTTCTGCACAATATAAGCCCAATATTGGATATATTTCGACGAACTCTGATTTCTTCAAATTTACCATAATGCCCTTCTGCTTGATTTTTCATCCATTTAGCATTAGGTACGAGCAGTAACTTCAAGCCCGAATTTGACCTCGATGCAGCCAGTATTTCTCAAAGCGCAAAACATGAAAGTTGTAGATCTTTTTCTTGGCGTTCCATAGCATCTTGAATCATCTCAATTGGAGCTCGAATGAGAGAGTTATGCCCATATTACGAAGCGATGTCCAAACTGTCCAGAATTGTCCAATTAGCTTCGTTTTGCACTTAATGCCCCCATTTGCACCTAAATAAAAAAAAATATAAGAATAATGAGTACATTTAGGCAATAAATAAGTATAAAGCACTAAACATTAAGGGAGAAAAATATGATATTTTGCATTCTCATCAATCTCATTCATACACATATATCACATCTAATATACTAATGGAACCCAGTTCATCTCATGAACCATCATGTCATATGTGTTGGTTATATGCATTAAGTAATAAAACACCATTCATCTCATGAAAGAAAAGCATTATTTTATTGATGAATAAAGTAATTAATTTATTACATCATCTGATGGATTGAGTTCATACAATCTAACAATCGCAAGTTCTTTGGGTCTGTGAATTTAGTTAGGAAATCTGTCACAAATCTCAAGGGGGGTGACGCAATGGGGAATTGTCAGAGTACAATAGACAGTTTGTTTCAAAGAAAGGAGGTCAGAGAGGAAGCTTCTGGTTCATTGAGAAACAGTGGGAGTGTGGTTATTGTAGTAGTTGTCGATGCCAATCCATCGAGGGATGTGATTACCGATGGCCTGACCGTCGAGGAGTACAAGAAGTTGGTGGAGGCGCGAGAGGGTAATTTGGTGCATTCAGATTGGCGCAGTGGTGACTTACATTTGCAGGAGCAGAGGACTCCGGATCCTCATTTCGTGTCATCCTCCTCGCAAGTATCTGATTTGACTATTGTGACGCCAATGTCCGACAATGTGGGGAAGATAATAGACCATGTTTCAGTAAACCGTGCAGCAAAAATGACGCCAGTTTATAAAGAATTGTATGAGTCTGTGAAGCAACGACGAGATCCAAAATTGAGTTTGTTGGATTTTGAGCTAACATTAACCTTGCAGAAGAGATCTGCCTTTGATCGGGTGAAGGAAGCAAAAAAGGTATATTAAGTTGATAGATTGTTGTTTACTTGTATCGTTACTGACTTAATTCTATGTGGAGACTCTTCTGTTGCATTTGCTATAAATTTTTAATTTTTTACGATTAGAAGCTTTTGAATGCAGCATGCAATGAGCTGATCGACAATTTTAGCGCACTTTGGCAGTACTTGTAGGTGGCTGTTCCATGCATTGGTGCTGCCTCGAGTATTAACATTTTTCTTTTATTATTATTATTATTATTAAATCTTCCTTTCTTGATTGGTCAAAATATTCATAGAAGAAAATCACAATGCTGCACTCTAGATTCCTGCAGATACTACTATATTTTAGTGAGAAATCCTTCTCCGTATTCGCTTTTCCAAAGAAATGAAAAGGCACGAAAGGATGGGGACAAAAAGAAAGTAACTCTTTACTTATTTATTTTACTTTTTAAAGTAACTATTGTGTTTCTCTCCACCCAATTTGTCGAATTTCCAGGAACCTCTGACAAGAATTAGGCCCAATACTGTTTCAAAAATGAGATGAAGAAAAGAATTAGGCTGAATGTGTTATGATGAGTTTTTGAACTCAGACCTGAGTTCAGACTGCTAAAGTGAAATTGGTTCAGTTCTGCTGTCAAAATGATACCCAAAAGGAAGGGATAAAATTATTGAAAGAGACCCAAACTGGTTCACTAGCTGCTTCTGATTGTTCGCCATTTTAGCTGGTTTTGACCTGCTTAGATGGTCCCCGGTTCTTTGGATTAGAGGGTATATGAAGTCCAACTGGCTGGCCTTTCTGGTTCAGGTCTTAAGAACCGCTTATGCAAAAGATTTGATCATTGGGTTCCTCCTTTCTTTTCCTATTAATGCATAAGGATTTGAATTTTGAACTGGTTCTGAGTGGGTGTTTTTTAGATTCAACCAAGTTTAAAGGCAAGTGCTTCAGTTTTTTTTTTTTTTTAGAGTCAACAAAATTTAGAGGTAGGCACATGAGCTCACTTGTTTATCAGCAGTACCATGTGGTAGCCCATCTTTCCTTTTTCTTTAACCACTCTTATTGTCAGTAATTATTTTTCTTTTTCTTTTTTTAAAATAAAAAGAAAAATCTGTTGAGTTCTAATTCGTATATCTTTGGGGTAGCATTGGCCATAATTGCTCAGTTATATTGGTAGCTATGAACTTACACCCTTACAAATATTGAGTAACTTGTTTCCCTTAATTACTCAACCTACATTTTGGGCTTCTTGTTTCTCTTATCTATTTAATGCATCTAGCTTACTTCTGTAACAAGGTAGGTATTATACCTTAAAAAAAAAAAAAAAAAAAAAAAAAAAAAAGGTAGGTACTATTTTGAAATGAGTGCGGCAACTAATGACACTGAAATTTAACATTATGTAATTTTGTTCTTGATAATTGATGAAAGGAGAACCATAGAAAGCTCTGAAAGAGCTGAGGTCGTGAGGGTCAACTGTATCTGTAGAAAACAGAAAATCAAACAATGCTACGAAGAGGTTAAAAAAAACAATTGAAAATAAATTTTAGAGGATTTTACCCAAAAAATCCCTTAAGACTTGTCAATTTCCAAAAGCACCATCAACATCTTAAAAAGACCACAGTAGTCTCAAAGGCCCTATTTGATTTTTTTTTTTTCTTTTAGCGCTGAGCGGGGATATCCCCATTCATTCTAAGTAAATGAGCGGGGATATCCCCGTTCGTCGTTCATTACAAATTAAAGACTGTCGAACACCTTTTTCCCTTTGCCTTTTTTGGTATCCGGACGAATCTCTCTGGAACCCTTCTTCCACATTAACTTGCTTTATGGGAGAATCCTATTCTTGAAAGTATATGTTATTGCCTCAATTGCTTTTTAATGATTTTTTCCTGGAAACTGTGCGTGAGGGAAGATGGTCGGCAGCAAGTTTGCATAGTTGGATTGCAGGAATTTAAGGTTTCAGATGTTCAAATTGTTAAAGAATTTATTGAGAAGGAGAATGCTGTGCGAAGTACTAGCTCTACCGATGCCAATGAGGAATCTTCACAATCCCATGCCATTTTACAGCTTGCCATTAAGAAGCACAAGGACGTAAATGAATCAAGAAGGCACAATGATGGGAATGAAACCAAGAGCGGGAAGGTTATTGGGAAGATTTCTTTTATTGATCTTGCTGGCAGTGAACGTGGTGCCGATACTACTAATAATGATAGACAGACTCGGTAGGTGCTTTTTGTTAACCTCTTCTCATTACTAAGTTTATATGGGTCCTTTCTATTTAAAAGATTCAAGAATAGGATTCTCCCATAAAGCAAGTTAATGTGGAAGAAGGGTTGCAGAGAGATTCGTCCGGATACCGAAAAAGGCAAAGGGAAAACGGGTGTTCGACAGTCTTTAAGTTGTAATGAACGACGAACGGGGATATCCCCGCTCAGCGCTAAAAGCAAAAAAAAAAATACCAAACAGGGCCTTTGAGACTACTGTGGTCTTTTTAAGATGTTGATGGTGCTTTTGGCAATTGACAAGTCTTAAGGGGTTTTTTGGGTAAAATCCTCTAAATTTTTAAGTTGACAAAGCAATTGGAATTTTTAAGTTGAAAAAAAACTGTAATTTTTTGTAAGCTGAAATATTGCAAGTTTTTTTTTTTTTTTAAAGAACCTCTGAAGCCTTTTGTAATTTTTGGTAAGTTGTTAGACCCCGCCCCGAGTAATTGATTGAAAATTTAGTATCTGTGTTTAATTAAACTAATGATGATTTGTGGCCAAATGGAATTGAATTAGCCTAAAATGAATGAATTAGGCTTAATGAAATGATAATGAATGAGATTGATTGATTTGAATGGACTTTAGACTTAAACAAAGAAGACTAAGGGCTTTTTCGTAAATATGAAAACTCTTGATACCAACGCACGTATCTCGACGAGCACGATAACTTTCATAAGACTTGAACTCATTTGACGAGAAATGGATCAAATGACCCTTCATTTGACTCGAGTTGAAATGAGTAGGAGGTGGAGGGCCAAAATACAAATTTGGGCTTATATAGGATAAAATGAACTCCAAATGAGTTCATTCATCTCAAATCCCAGCCCAAGTGTTTGAGCAAACCCTAGACTCCCTCTCTTCTTCTTCTTCTTCTTTCATTTTCTTCATCAAGTGTGAGCTTGGAGAGATTCAAGTGAAGAGTGGACTTCATCTTCTTCATCTTCTTCTTGGTTTTTATTAGAGATAAAGCTTGAGAGAAAGTTCAAATTTCTCTCCACAAAGATTACAAGTAAGTAGTTGACCTCTTTTGGGAGTTTTCAAGTGCCATTGGGTGCTTAGGATGGTTTTAGCTCAATCACCTCATAGGAACTCTATTTGTGAATTGGTCTTGATTTTAGGTTAGAAAGAGGCTTCAAGTTGAGAAGTTTCCATCTCTAAATCAAGCTAAGCAAAGGGGTTTTTTCTCAAATTGATCTTCAATTGAGGCAAGTATATGCATTTCTATGATTTAGGATGCTTAGGATGGCTAATTGAACTCATGGAGTTCAAAGAAGAAATTTCATTCAGAAATTATCTAAACTTCATGTTCAAGTTCGGCTAGCCGAGAGGTGGCCGAACAGGTGACCGAGTGCCCTGGGCATGATTTTCTCAAAAATGTAAGCTACTGGAAAACTGACCGAAGGCTGACCGAATTGGGTTCGGCTAGCCGAAATGGCCTATTCGGCTAGCCGAATAGCTGGCCGAAAAGGTGGCCGAGTGCCCCCGTATCAGTGAATTTTTCACAGAAAATCTTCAGGTGACCGAAATGGTTCTGCTAGCCAAAAATTTGAATTCGGCTAGCAGAATGGTGACCGAAAGGTGACCGAATGGACTTGACAGGATTTTTGGCAAAATACAAGCTAGTGGAAAGCTGACCGAAAAACTGACAGAATTAATTCGGCTAGACGAACTTCACAGTTTGGCCAGCCGAAAAGTGGCCGAAAGCACAGTGATCTTTATACTAAAATTTTGAATTTTCATAAGTTGAGCCTATTGAACCAGAGATTCTTTATGACTATTAATTGAATAGTTTTAAGACTAATTGAGTGAATTCAATGGTCATTATTGGTGTTGATTCTTATGGCGATTCTGGGTAAATCCAAGTCTCGAGTCGACTAAATAAATGACGGATCGAATGAGAATCGTTCCTAAACCTTCATAGGTGTTAGCTAAGGTCATTTGAACGTACAAATTACTAATTAAAGTGATGCTCATCAAGAATAACACGTACGTCGGATAACGAGCACTTCACCCATTTGTTTGGTTTAGAAGTCCGAATTAAATGATTGATTGATTTGATTTCTTGAGTCTGGCATTGCATAGTAGCTTCTTAAGCTCGTTAATGAGTTGAATTGAATATTGAATGAATTAATGAATAATGAACAAGTTGCTAAATGTAACAATGAATTAATGAACAATCCTACTGTAGTAGATGGACTGAGGTGTTCCAGAGCTCCGTGGTAATGCTAGTGATCTCTGATCCAGACACTGGTAGATCCCACACTTTATTGAATGAAAAGCCACACATTAGACTGAAAAGTCCCTCATTGATAAGTCATGTAATGAAACATTTATTGAACGAACAGTCACACATTAGACTGAAAAGTCTCTCATTGATAAGCCATGTAATAAAAACATTTATTGAATGAAAAACCACATATTATGCACGGAAAGTCCCATTTGATATGCCACCTAATAAGATTACGCAATGTAATCAATGAATTGAATGTGAACAAATGAAATGAATGAATATGAAATGAACAACTGCTTCCGTCAGAAAGGGCTGAATTAAACCAATGCTATTGTAGTTGCCAATTTAGTAATTGTTATTACTTGACTCCACTGTACATGATACTATTATAGATGTCATTGTCTAGAACTATTAGATTGATGAATTGACAGAGTTAGCATGTGCTATCATAGATCTGTATATACATTGTTGAACCGTCTTTTTCATGGTCTAATTGATGAACATTACCGACCCAGTTGCTTGTGCCGGTCATGCCAAGGCCGCACCGCCAGCGGAGGAGGCCCATCCGATACCTCCATGAGGTCTAATCGAATGGACTTGAATCGGAGTGCTGATGATAGAACATTTTGGAAATGTTTTGGATTAATATTTTTGTATATTCATTTTGAATAGTAAATAGAAATCACTTGCATTGTAGTTGAATATGCAATTGATGACTTTGTTAGGAAATGAACTGTGTCTATTGGACACTACTTCTAATGTAAAGTATTCGTTCAGTTAATTGTTTCGTCGATGTATATATCTTCCGCAAAATGTACATTTGACAGGTATGTATGATTGATCCCTTGTGGATTTCATCTTAACTTCAGCTAATTTGGAGTTTGCGAGAGTAAGTATGATGGATTTGAGACTCGGGATTAGTCCTGAGTAATCTGATCTCGGGCTCGGGTTGTGACATAAGTGTAAAATGCAACAATTGTTGAAAAGAAACTAAGGCCTCAAAACTCGTAAAGAACTGATAGTCTGCAATATCGGATGACTTGTTTCATAGCAACTAACACAACCAAGATTTCTGTTAATCGGTTTAACATTACTTAGGCGCCTTTGCAGAATCTCTATTTTGTGAAGTTTGAAAATACTCTTTTATACATGTTCTTTTCCGCAATGATTTTTTTTCTTTTTCTTTTATGATCGCACCCCTTTTATATATTTAACTTTCATTTAATTGTTAAGGCACCTTTTATCATCTCATGGTGCCTGTAATATTTTCGATACAAGATGTAATTTAGTGTACAAGCAACTTGGCCAATTGTTTAATCACTTAGGCAAAAGACCGAGGTATCTGAAAATGAATTTGGTTTCATGCTAGAAAGGTCAACTATGGAAGCTATCTTCTCACTTAGGCAATTAATGAAAAAAATATCTAGAGAAGAAAATTTTATCACATCGTCTTTTTTTTTTTTTTTTAATCTAGAGAAAGCCTACAACAAGGTACCTAAAGATTTAATTTAGTGGGTTTTTTTAGATCAATGAATGCTCCAAGAGGTTGGCCTGAATATAATTGGGACATGGCTTGGGTGATAATGAGTGTTCCAAGAAGTTATATTAAAACCCTTAAGGACATGTATGACGTAGAGTTAATGAATGTGAGAACTACATACATAAAGACAAGTGAGTTGGAGGAATCAAATTTAAGCCCTTATCTCTTTACAGTGATTATGGACAAAGTAGCTACTCATATTTGGGAGGAGGTACCTTGGTGTATGTTAAAAATTCAGTGGGGATGTCAAAAGGTCGAAACTACTATGAGAATTGAAGTTCAAGAGAGACCACAAAGAGATTCATTTCTATACCTTGGCTTGATAATTACTAAGGATGAAGAAATTGTGGAAGATGTCAAACATAGGATAGGATGAGATTCGAGGGGAGACTTGCATTTGTGATCATTGCATACCAACGAAGATTGAAGGAAAAATTTTATAGGATAGCAATTAGACAACATATGACCTATAGAACAAAATGTTGGCCAATCAAGAAGCAACACATGCACAAAATGAGTGTGGCAGAGAAGAGAATATTAAAATGGATGTATCGTAAAATTAAGAAAGATAGAATGAAAAATGATGTAATTAGCATCACTAGGTGATAAATTAAGTGAAACTCATTTTAGATGGTTTGGCTTGGACATATCCGATGCAAGCTAACAACGGCATCATTGAGGATAATTAAGTTTTTCTATGCACGTTGATGGCATCAACCTACCAAGGAGAAGAGTTAGGGCAAAGAGGATATGGATGGAAGTAGTAAGGGTAGATCTAAAGAGTGTAACCTATTTGAGGATTTGGCTAAGGATAGAATGGAATGGAGAAATAGTATTCATAGTTGGGACAAAGGTTGTTGATGATGACGACTAATTGACTATTTCAATGGGAAGGATGTTGAAATGCAAATCCTATATGCAAAAAGCCCACATTAATTAGACAAAAAAAAGTTCACTTGAATAAGAATTTATTTTGGGGGAGGCCCTCTCTCTCTCTCTATATATATATGTCTTGTTCTTGTTGGCATGATTTTATTTACAGTGTACTTTGCAATTCAATTTGATTCTTTTTCTTCTACTAACTACTTAAAAATAAGACTTCATATTTTTTTTAATGGATAAGACTCTGTATTTCCTCACTTTTGGGGTGATAATGTTGAAATGGATATATGGTAAAATTAGGAAAGATAGAATAAAAAGATTGTTAGCATCAATAGGTGATATATTGAGAGACCATGTTATTTGAATGTATTTAACTCCATTTTGAAGTTCCCTGGTGGTAAGGGTTCCACGTTGTATTATGTACAAAAATCTAAAAGATGTTTCTCTCTTTACAGGTGGGATTGTGGTATGTTCATGATTAAGTATGCAGACTTCTATAGCAGAGGTTTAACACTTGTTTCAACCAAGTGTGCTTTTCTATTTTATTTAATTATTATAATGTAGGGTTATGATGATGAAGAAAAAATGTACGGTCATGGTAGATGAAAAGAGTCTTCTGCAATGATGTTAGATCTAGGCCAGTGAGTTCATTGTTGGGTTTTTTAAGTTGTTTCAAAAATTCAAAGTCTTTGACATGAAAAAGGTGTTTTGTCCTTTTGCTTTATGTAAGAAGTGAAGGCTACTTGAGAACTTGGAATCCCACATTGCTAAAGTTCACTTCTTAAGGAGGCTTTATATGCCTTTCCCTTTCCTATACACATTAGAACAATTGGAACCTTTTACCATGAGCCGTATGCACGTACGCGAGTCTGGCTCGACCTAGGGCTCCGAGTTAGGAAAACGTTTAACCGGGCGTGTGTCCGCGACGCACATCCTGCGTGTATAAAGCGCGCAGGGGGTGCAAATTTAAATGTCAATTCAAAAACGCAGTTTTAATTGTTTTAAACGTTGTAGCTTAAAATTATTAATGTTGTTTAACGCTGTGATTAATCGCTGGTTTAATCATGATTAATTGTGGCTCAACAACATTATTTTTCTTATAAAATCACATGGTTTGGGTTAAAGAAAAAAATACCTCTGTAATTCCCTTTCTCGTGAGCATTATATGGTTCCTGCAGATTGATCTGAACTTGGTGTGCGACCAAGCCTGATCTGTGAAGGCCGTTGTATCCTGGGGGCAGTTCAGATCCTCTTCGCATCTGGGTTTATCCTGGAAGGGAGGAATTCCTCCTAAAGATAGCGTCGCCTGAAGTGCCTCGGCCACGAGCTTCTGCCTCTAATTTCTGTCCATTCCAGAAGGATACAATTTTCTACAAGACTGCAGATCGGTACTATTGTTTCTTTTACTATTACTTCTATTTTGTAGCTATTGAAACCAACAGTTTTAGGACGATTTTCTCTTTTTTCAATGGCTACCTCTACTGTTAAGTTTATGCATCAGTGTCGCGACCCTGGACCGGGCTAGCGGCCTAATCCGGGATCGGGACTAAATAAATGATGGAAAGATAGTATTAATGATATGTTTAGTGCCAAAGCGTACACAGGTAAATAAAGGACGCATATTACCCGTGCATGTGATTTCCCACAGGTGTCTGCGTTGAGGATATTTCAACAACAGTGAATATTTTTGTTAAATGCGGAAGTGTGTAGCAAATCTTATCCATAAATTCATTCCCATGATAATAAGACTAATTACATTTGAATAACAAGTATCAGAATGAGCAATGATCATTAGCGTTTCCAAAAAGTAATGATAGAGTTTAAACAAAAGATTATTTAATGAAAACGTAATGCAGTATAAAACATATACAGGTATCCAAGGAATCTGGAAAAGAAGCAAGGTGACAACCACATGAAGCTAAATCCTCTATCACCGAAGTGACAAGAGCAAGCATATCAAGGCGTTGACCTCAGTCACCGAAGTGCGGAGGTATAACGAAATTTACATATACATATATAGTATACGGGACATGACCACGGTAGCGAGACGGGCATCAGGAACCACGGTAGCAATCCGCGGTATCGTGACAAGACCACAGTTAATAAACCGGGTAGCGGGATCCAAACTGCAGCTGGCGGGACAAGTGGGGGATCTCCAAGTCGGTTCATCAAACCGGCGAGGCCATCCAAGCTTAGTGGTGCCGACTCATAGGTCAAATAACGGAAATCAAGACATGTGTAAAATAAATCAAGTGCAAGAATATAACCAGGCAAGATGGGGTGCTCAAAAGCACAAGTATCCTTTCAATATCGGGTCATGCATGTCAGGGCTAGTAAAATGCTACAAGTACAGTTTCAATGTTTTCAGGAATATTAAATCATAAATCATGAATTTCAGGAGTGCATGTTAAAATTCGGGAATAATGAAAACACAAAGGAACTGTCAAAATTGCGGGCAAGTATCGGGGTTCAAAGCGCGTTCAAGGTGAATAGGGGTCCCGTATGTCGATTTCCATATATATTTGGTACTCCTTGAATTTGAGACATTCCGGGCTCCTTACACACCTTAGAGATTTTCAAAACTTTCGATGAGTCTTTGTGATGAGGATTCCTTCTCAAATGGCTTCATACATTGTCTCATCAATTTTCCTGACACAAGGGATTCTCTTAAAAGCAAAGAAACACCTTTCCCTAGCTCCGAAAATTATAAATCGAGCGGACTGAAGCGCGCTCGAGCAGGCCTGGGCTGCGCAAGTGGACGCAGTCTGCCCGCTCGAGCGGACAGCACAAGCGCTCGAACGGACATATGTCCACTCGAGCGGGCAGTCATTCTGCCTCCCGAGACTGCAGTCAGATTGAATGCGCGCTCGAGCGGCCTGGGCTGCGCTCGAGCGGGCAGGCCGCTCGAGCGGGCGGTCAATCTCGCTGCCCGAGAATGGCTTTCAAGGCCTTCCTTCCCCTTTTCTCCTACGCATTTCTCCTGTAATAAAAAGGCCTCCTTGCCTCCAATAATCACTCATCAAACCTCCTCAAACACCACTTAACTCCCATCAACTTCATTGCACATTTAACCCAACTCTCCTTCTCCACATTCAATCACTCAAAGAGAAAAGGGAAAATCCACAATCACAAGGATTCATTTAAGTCATAAGCAGGAGATAAAACAAGGTATAAACCACATGTTCAAGACAATAAATGAGTTAACCAACCTTTTCAAGAGTATTTATTTCATATTGAATGCAAGTAAAACAAAACATTAATGGAAATAACAAAATCAATCACATTTGTCATGAAAACCATTCAAAACTCAAACATCAATTCATTCCACTTGCCTTAGAGTCTCTAACAAACAATCCAAGCTCTCCAAACCAAGATCACAAGCTACACACAAAAACCCCCAAAGCTATAAAAGAGCTATTCTAATTCCAACTTAACCATAGTTCACTAACCACACTTAACACTAACACACGACTTAATTAGCACTAATCGTGGACACTCAGGTCGGGGTCTTACAATCAGGACTTGGTTCAATTGGATAGTTTTGACGGATCCAAATTCTGACGATGGCAATAGAAAGTCTTATTTCTGTTGACATCTCTAAAAGTAGCATATGTTTTAACTGAACCATGTCCTGATCGTGAAGAGAAACCAGGTGGTTCAGATGCACGAAAAAGATGGAAAGAAGATGACTATTTGTGCAAAGGCCATATCCTAAACGTGGTTGCAGACAACATCTATAATCTTTACTCTGATGCCAGAACTGCAAGAGAACTCTAGAAAGATCTTGATAAGAAGTATAAAACAGAGGAATCTGGGGCAAAAAAATATGCAGTGGGTCGGTACCTAAATTTCAAAATGCTAGACAATAAACCCATTCTTCCTCAAGTACATGAGTTACAGACTTTGGTAAATAAAATTGTCAAAGAAGGGATCCGAGTTGATGAACAGTTTCAAGTAGCAACTATAATTGAGAAACTACCATAAACTTGGAAGGACATTCAAAAAACTTTGAGGCACAAACGGAGGGATTACTCACTAGAGTGCCTCCAGCGCTATTTGAGGATTGAAGAAAAAGCCCGGTTGAGTGATCAGAATAATTTACCTGAAAATAGTGGAAAAATAAATGTGGTTGAACAAAAAGGTGATGGTGAAAAGAAAAGAAAATTTGATCAACATCTGGCAGGAACAAGAAAAGCAATCCTTTTTTCAAAAATAAAAAACCTAACCAGACTCAGAAAAAATGTTCAATCAAACATCAGAACAATAGGTCAAACAAGCCGCAGACAAAGGGTGGTTGTTTTGTTTGTGGGAAACCAAATCATTTTACAAGAGAATGCCGCCATCGGAAAAAGCTCCCACAACAATCCCAATCCTATAAGTCTCAAGCAATATCACTGAAAAAGAACACTTCATTGTTGTCATCTCTGAAGTAAATACACTTAGCACAAGAAAGAGCGAAGGATGGTGGATTGACACAGGTGCAACCACACATGTTACATTTGATAGAGGTATGTTAAAGACCTATGAGGAGGTCAAGCAAGACTGCAAGCTCGCTTTGGGAACTACCGTTACTACACAAGTAATTGGTAAAGGGAAGGTTGAACTTTAGTTCACTTCCGGAAAAACTGTGACATTGCTGAATGTATTTCATGCTCCAGAGATGAGAAAAAATTTAGTTTCTAGTCTTCTTCTCAACAAAGCTGGCTTCAAGCAGGTAATAGAGTCCGATCAGTTTGTAGTCAGTAAAAAAAGGTATTTTTGTTGGTAAGGGTTATGCTTGTGATGGTATGTTTAAGTTAAATGTAATCAATAATAATGCTTCCTCTTCTGCTTACATAGTTCTGTTTTTTACTGACATGGTAGACTAGGTCATATTAATTTTGGATAATTAAAAATATGAGTAATGATGGATTGATTGAGAAATATAAAGATGAATATTAAAAATGTGAAATATGTTCTCAATCCAAAATTACTCGAAAGCCTTTTCATAAAGTGGAAATAGAAACCGAGTTACTTCAATTAGTACATTCTGATATATGTGATTTAAGTAACACTATGACTAGAGGTGGAAAATATTATTTTATTACTTTTATTAATGATTGCTCTAGATATACCTATGTATATTTACTTAGAACTAAAGATGAAGCTTTATCTAAATTTAAAATTTATTTGTCTGAAGTTGAAAATAAATTAAAAATAAAAGTAATTAAATTTAGAAGTGACAGAGGTGGTGAATATACTTCAAAAGACTTTATGGACTTCTGGGAATCCAAAGGAATTAAAAGAACAACTACTGCTCCTTACACACTTCAACAAAATCGTATAACAGAAAGAAAAAATCGGACTTTGATTGAAATGGTTAATTGTATGATGAATTCATCCGGTTGTCCAAAAAATCTGTGGGGTGAAGCTTTGCTGACGTTTTGTTATATCTTAAATAGAATTTTACATTCTAAGACTAACTATTCACCCTTTGAAATTTGGGAGGGAAGAAAGCCTGACCTTAGATATTTTAGAATTTGGGGTTGTCTAGCCCATCTTAGGATAGTTGACCCCAAGAGGCCCAAGTTAGGACCCCACTCATGGGAATGTGTGTTCATAGGTTATGCACAAGATAGTGCTGCCTATAGATTCCTAAAAATTGGAGACCAAACTCTAGTTGAGTCTAGAGATGTAGACTTCTTTGAAGATGTTTTTCCTTTTAAAACTAGGATTACATCTGTACCTCCCTCATCTACAAGAATTCTGGAAATTCCAGAAGAAGAGGAACCCCAACTTAGGAGAAGTAAGAGAGTTAGGACATCCACTAGTTTCGGTCCTGACTTTGAGACCTATCTAATAGAGAAAGACCCATCTACTTATAAGAAGGCAATGTCTGCCCATGATGCTGCTTTTTGGAGGGAAGCATTAGATGATGAAATATAATCCATTTTAGCAAATCATACTTGGGAACTAGCTGACTTACCTTCAGGTACCAAGCCTTTAGGGTGCAAATGAGTTTTTAAGAAAAAACTAAGACTTGATGGAACAATAGAGAAATACAAAGCCAGGCTAGTAGCCAAAGGCTTTAGGCAAAAGGAGGGGGTAGATTTCTTTGATACCTTTTCACCTTTATCAAGAATAAGTTCCATTAGGACTTTGATTTCTATAGCTGCTGTGCATAATTTAGATATTCATCAGATGGATGTCAAAACAGCTTTTCTAAATGGTGATTTAGAGGAGGAGATTTATATGTATCAACCAGAGGGTTATGAAATAAAAGGACAAGAGCATAAAGTGTGTAAGTTGTTAAAGTCCTTATATGGACTAAAACAGGCACCAAAACAGTGGCATATGAAGTTTGATCAGGTTATTATTTCAAATGGCTTCAAAATAAATGAGGCTGAAAAATGTATTTACTATAAAACTTATGGTGAGTCTACAATAATTTTATGCTTATATGTTGATGATTTATTGATCTTTGAAACTAATTTGGATTGCATTAAAGAAACAAAGACACTTCTCTTCAATAATTTTGATATGGAAGACTTGGGAGAAACAAGTGTTATACTGGGAATCAAAATTATTAGAGATGACACTGGAATTAAAATGTCTCAATCACATTACATTGAAAAAGAGTTGAAAAGGTTTGATCACTTAGACTATAAACCAGTGTCCACTCCTTTTGATCCAAGTATTAAATTAGTAAAGAATAATGGTGCTAGTGTAGCACAACTTGACTATGCTAGTGTGATTGGTAGTTTAATGTATGCCATGAGCTGTACTCGCCCTGATATAGCTTATGCTATGAGCAAATTAAGTAGATACACTAATAATCCTGGTGTTGAACATTGGAATGTTGTATCTAGAGTACTTAATTATTTAAAGCATACTATAGAATGTGCATTGTGTTATTCTAGTTTTCCAGCTGTAGTTGAATGTTATAGTGATGCTGATTGGAACACGGACTTAGAAGATTCTAAGTCTAATAGTGGCTATATTTTCACGTTGGGAGGTGCTGTAATATCTTGGAAATCAAAAAAACAAACTACCATTACACAATCCACTAAGGATTCAGAATTCTTGGCTTTAGGAGCCGCTGCTATGGAAGCCGAATGAATTAGAAATTTATTATTTGATATTCCTTTGTGGACTAAACCTATTTCTCCTATTATTATTCATTGAGATAATATTGCAGCAATTATAAATGCACACAATGCCACATACAATGGAAAGTCTAGACAAGTAAGATTGCAACATAACTATGTCAGACAATTACTTAGTGGAGGAGTGATTAAAATTGATTATGTAAAATCAAAGGACAATTTAGCAGATCCTTTGACAAAAGGCCTTGCAAGAGAAAAGATAAAAAAAACAACCAAACGGATGGGTCTTAAGCCCATAAATCATCAATAGCGGTAACCTAATCTAATGACCGGAGATCCCGAGAATTAGGTTCAATGGGAAAAAAAGCTATCCTGATGATATAAAGTACTGACATTTAGAGCACTCATCCCTGTTGTGTGAGATTATTAATTTGTTGGTACATAACCTGTAGCGAATGAGGTTGGACTTAGTCCTTAATGAGATCTACAGCCTATATGGTGGGTTGCAAAGCTGCAAGAGCACTCTTGATAGACTCACCTATATGAATGTGGGAGTGGGGCCGCTTCCTATGAGAATTTGGGCAGCTTCTCTAGAGCATTCATGAAAATCGGGATTAAGCGCAAGGCCGTAAAGTGCTGATCTACAAACTCCAGGTATATTAAACTTAATGCATTTTTGAGCCGATATAAAGACTTGAAGTTCAATACTCTGGTCACTTTAACTCCTAAAAGTTTAAAAATATGTCATGACAGTAAGGTTCAAGCTCGGTCACCTTACCAGTATAATGCTAATTGAATATTTTGAAACAGAGGGGAGATTGTTGGGTTTTTTAAGTTGTTTCAAAAATTCAAAGTCTTTGACTTGGAAAAGGTGTTTTGTCCTTTTGCTTTATGTAAGAAGTGAAGGCTACTTGAGAACTTGGAATCCCACATTGCTAAAGTTCACTTCTTAAGGAGGCTTTATATGGCTTTCCCTTTCCTATACACATTAGAACAATTGGAACCTTTTACCATGAGTCGTATGTACGCATGCGAGTCTGGCTCGACCCAGGGCTTCGGGTCCGGAAAACGTTTAACCGGGCGTGCGTCAGCGACGCGAATCCTGCGTGTATATCGCCCGTAGTGGGGTGCAAATCCAGTCCAACCTGGCCTGGAGGGACCCATACTCTGATATAGATATGGTCTGCTTTTGCAAAAATTTCAAAATTCATTTTTTTCTAAAAACGTTTTTATTAATTGCTTTATTAAAACAGTTTTAAACTTTTAAACATCAATTCAAAAATGCAATTTTAATTGTTTTAAACGTTATAGCTTAAAATTATTAATGCTGTTTAATTTTGTGATCAATCACTGGTTTAATCATAATTAATTGTGGCTCAATAACATTATTTTTCTTATAAAATCACATGGTCTGGGTTAAAGAAAAAAATACCTCTGTTCTTTCTTCCCTTTCTCATGAGCATTCTGTGGTTCTTGGAGATTGATCTGAACTTGGTGTGTGATCAAGCCTAATCTGTGAAGGCTGTTGTATCCTGGGGGCAGTTGCTGCAGAGATCCTCTTCGCATCTGGGTTTATCCTGGAACGGCGGAACTCATCCTAAAGATAGTGTCGCCTGACGTGCCTCGGCCACGAGCTTCTGCCTCTAATTTCTGTCCATCCCAGAAGGATATAATTTTTCTACAAGATTGCAGATCGGTACTATTGTTTCTTTTTACTATTACTTCTATTTTATAGCTATTGAAACCAACATTCATTGATGGTCTTTTTAATCATTAAAACTAGCAAAAATCAGAAGTAACCCGTTAGAAGCCTATACTCTGAACATCCATGTCTACTATCGTCTATTATCATCATAGATGGTAATAAGGTATGGGCTCTACCTGCTTGTTGCCATGACCTATTTGATTAGAAGTTTTGTTTCTTAGGTATTCTGGGTCCCACACTAGGCCGGGGGTAGATCCCGGCCTGTTAAATGGTGATGGTCATACTCAGGTTGTGTGTGTATGTGCTTACATGTATATGGTCCTTACATATTAACTTCAAATAAAAATCATTGCCATTTTGAGCTGAATTTTCCTCTTCTTCTAGGAGCACATGCCCTACTTCAGGAAGAGAACCGTCATGGAGATTCCGAGGTTGAAAGCAGAAGGAATCATGCCATGAGTTGGGGATCAACGAGATAGCGGCCGGCTGAAAGCAATGAAAATGGGATGGTGATGGCAGTGAGTTACCTATGGGATGCTGACTAGTGTGATGATTGTTCGTAGGCAGCTAATGTGTGATCTATCTTGGCAGAGGAAGTCAATACACAAGTGCTTCTGCCCAATGTGACCAATTGACTAGGCGATAACCATATGTAACCATCTGCTACTAGTTTGGCTTTGGCCCTGACCGTACGGACAAGTGTGCTTACAAATGAAGGTGTGAGTGTTTTACATGACTTGAAGAACTAGACGTTGTAGGGGTGATGGATTCCAAAGGTTGTCTTAGGTAAAGTAAAATGTTTTGCTTTCAAAGTTTATTATATTAATTATTTTCATCCCTTTTACCATTTCAGTGGAGAATGTAACCTGTAGGAATTACAGCAGTTTCTTTATTGTGATTGTAATTGAGGTTTGTTCTGAAAATTTATTGTTTTATTTGGGTACTGGGGTTGGCTTTTAACTTCCTACTACTATCCTTTTTGTAGGGTTGATAAATTGGAAAATGATAAAAAAATCATCTCAGAACATCATCTATCAAAACTCCAAAACATTTGAAATACTTGATTGTAAACAAAGCGCAACACTTGAAGTTTCAAGGGTTAGAGTTTATTAGACCCATGATCCATTCTCTTGGGATATTTGTTGAAACAGTTTTTAGTCTAATGGGGTGATGGATTTCAAAGGTTGTGTGGAGAGAGTGTGAGATCCCGTTCCCGCTTATAATATTTTATTATATTTTAATTAGAATATTACTATTATTTTAATTAAATGTATTTTAGTTATTTAAGTGGGTAGGATTAAGTGGGGCACACGTTAGATTAGATGTGTGGATTGGTGAGTTGGTTTAACAAATAGATGACTTGACTCGCAGTTTGACCCAATGACTCAAGCCCAGAGAATATCCTCTTTTAACCTAATTATTGTTTTAAATAACCGCACGAATTATCCCTCCCCATTTATCTCTACAACTCCACCCGGTTATTCTTTGTCTTCTTTCTCTTTCAACTTCCCAAGCCATTATAGCTTTAGGATCCAACCATCAGAATCAAGATCAGAGGATACCATCATTCTTCGCTCAACTTTCTTATCTCAGGTAACCTTCTCCTCAAACCATTAGGAGTAGATCTATATTCTAGGGTTATCTCCTTTTTCTTTCCAATGGTGGATTTGGATAAGAGTACCATAGATCTGTTCATCTGAACATTTCTTTCCCATCTTCTTTGTCAGATTGGTGATAGGATTATTCTCGAGTGCTGTGGGAATCTCGGTTTGGGTATTGGTTAGGAACCCTATTGCACTTTTCTTCAACTTTGAATTAAGGCAAGTACATAACCATAATTGGTAGATTTAATGCTGGCGTTCCTTGTTGATTCGAGTGTGGATGCATATAGAAATCCTTTGATGCCTTTTTTCATAAGATAATGTGGTTCTGTGATTTTGCTTTGCAATGATATTGGAGATTTGGGGATGACTCAATCGATCTTATTGTATTGATTTTTCTGTTACATTGTTTAACTGCTATTGTTACGACAATTTTATTTGAGTTTCAAAACCCCTTTTTCCCATGACTAAGATTTTGTAAATCGGGTAGTAATGTAGACATGTTGGCTGGATTTGGACTCAATACAGTCCATTGGAAATCGGTGGACAACCATACCCTAGAGCAGTTCCCAGACGCAGGTAGTTTAGGGGACTTTTCGTGTGTTTGACTGTGGGACCCAGGTGGGCCCCCGATACTAGATCTGATCTGTAAATTCGAAGGAGGACCCACGGGCGACCTCAAAGAAGCTGGACCCGTAGGCAGCGGACCATGTTTGGTCCACCATCCAACAACCCAAAGGGGGTTGGCGGCATGGGAAAGAAGCAAAAAAAGTATTTTCGTTTTTGGTGGCTGTGGGGCCTAGGTGAGCCACTAATGGCAATCTAGACCATAGATCTTGTTGAAGGGCCATGGGCGACCATGTTGGTGAAAACTAATCTTGACTCTTGATTAGTGGGACCCACTATCTGAGTGGCCCAGTTTCTTTGGGAGTCGATTTTGATCACAGAAAGAAGTTCTGTGTTGAATGGAGGAAGACGCGTGACTTGTACTTGTAGGAGGAATAAAGAAAGGAAGGAAGGGGGAAAGGTGATGACCTGTAGCCTAGAATTGACGTGAATAGAAATAAAAATAAAAAAAAAAGGAAGAAAGAGTGATGGCTGGACACATTTTGGATGGAGGGTTTTTAACCTGGGCGCCTTCTTTATTTAGGAGTTTGGTGGTCTGTGAGTGTATGGGAAAATGTGGGATTTTGTGACGTGTGGGTGTGGAGATAGGAGGGAGAATGGTGATGATTGATGATGTCATCCCATGTGACATTGAGTTTGGTTAATTATTTACTTGGCCCTTGAATTTTTGGAAATTTGGTAAAAGACCTTGGTTGTTTTATAAAACTAAATTAGAACTCTTTGGCCTATTTTATAAAGAATTGAACTTGGAAAATGTCATAGATGGAATCATCAGGTTTTCTAAAATCATAAACTAAGATTGTTATTATTAGTTACAAATTAAATTGTAAATTGTATCTTTGGTTTTAATATATTAAAATTAAAATTTTATATTTTGTTAATTGGGTTTTTGGACCTGAGTAAATACTATCCGGGCAAACGGTATCTTACTAACGTAGGGTTTAGTGCTTCGTATGACCTTGGGAAAATCCTAATGGATTCAAGTTCAACCCATCTCTATTAGAAAACTCTTAATTGGGTCTATGCACCATTGATGGAAAAGGGATACGTTGATCTTTTATCTATTAGAAATTCTTATGGTTGTTGGGTACGAGACCTTATATTTGACCTTAGGATCAATTTGTATCTATGTCTTAACCTTCGCATGCATATATATATATATATATATATATATATATATATATATGTGTTGGTTTAAGATATGTATTCCTTTAGATGCATACTCTGTTGTGTGTTATGGACTATAAACTGGCTTGGAAAATTTTGTATGACGATTTGATTATGATATGGAATGTGAAATGGCCAGCACTTTACTTTGATTTAGGACTCTTGTGCCGGAGCTTTATTATTCATGTCTATTATGCTTATATGTTTATGTTTATGTGGGTCATTTATGGACGACTGCAGATCGATATATGGACGGTTGATCACCAATGTGACCAGATCACTTATAATCCGCTATGAATGTGAACAGGTTATCCTGGTCTTTTATTTTATCGATTTATGACCACCAACGTTATGGACAGACTCTCCCGATTTATTTAGGGTTGACCACCCACAACAGGTACACATATCTTCGTGAGAATCATATTGCTCATTTTGCTTTATTTGGATTATGTTATACGTTCTTTCTTGTCATTGTCATTACTTCTATATGATCACACTTGTCTATATTCTTCTCGTTATCATAGTAAATTTCGAATTATGATTATGTTCTTGCTATTTACTTTGTAATATTTGATGCATAGGTACCGAGCCCTACTTTACCGAGGAGACGGAGGAGGGTAAAATTTTTCATACGTTTGAGCCAACTGACGAACCCGAGTGGGATGCCAGGGATGGCTTTTGAGCCGTCTGAGCCTGCACAAAAGAGAATGTTATCTTAGAATTATTTTAAATGAACCTTCTTTTGGTGTTAAGACCTCTTTTAGAAATTATTTAATTTATTCTGCAACTTTAACTATTATTGTTTTATTTGAATTTGTATTGGGTTTCATTTATAAACATTGGATACCAATTGAATAAAGCTTCCGCTGCATTTAATGAAATTTATTTTGACTCACCACGGGTTGAAATTTTATGTAGGTCCACTTTTGGAAGCTTGGGTTGTATTAAATACAAGAATTTGATTTTGGTTTTAACTTTTCACGTTTTTCCCCAATTCTTTGTGACGCCCCGGAGTCCCACATCGACTATAGAGAGGAAAGTGAATGGGGTTATATGTAGAGCTTACACCCTTACCTAGCATGAGGCCTTTTGATGGTTGAGGCCCATCAGAAGCAAAACCGTGAGGTAAGATTGGATGCGCTAAAGCGGACAATATCATGCATGTGTGAAGGGTGGGGCGTTACAAATGGTATCAGAGCCAACTCTCGACTAGTTCGAGTGTGGGTCCCCTGCCGTGGCCTGGTGCAAGTGGGCGGGTCTCCATGTGGGCGGGCCAAGAGGGCTGGCAGGCTACAGGGGCTGGCAAGCTACTGCACAGGGACGTGCAGCCCTAAGGGGGGTGGAATGTAACGCCCCGGAGTCCCATATCGACTATAGAGAGGAAAGTGAATGGGGTTATATGTAGAGCTTACACCCTTACCTAGCATGAGGCCTTTTGATGGTTGAGGCCCATCAGAAGCAAAACCGTGAGGCAAGATTGGATGCGCTAAAGCGGACAATATCATGCATGTGTGAAGGGTGGGGCGTTACATTCTTTTTGGAGACGTGAGAGAGAGCTCTTGAGCTTTTTATGGAAGAAACACTTTTTGTGGTCCCTACATTGAAATGTTAGTAGAATTCTCTGGGCTTGAGGGTAGTAACCAGGGATCACCCGTTCCACGCAGGGTTATATTAGTTTCATATGCGGTGTGTGGATCGTGATTTCGGATCTCAACCATGCAGCCATATATTCTCATGCCTGCTGTGAGGTCCATTTCGATCAGTCTCTCTCTAGAGATACTGAGAATATTTTTTTTCTAGTTAACAATATAAAACTGATTGAGCAACGGAAGAAACTCATTCCGCAAGTTCGACATAGATAATATGCACTGTGCACACTAACCAGCAGTGGCCGCAGAAGTCTTCCACCTCAAAATGGGGAACAACTCCCAGGTTTTTGCTTTTGGACAAGCAAACGGTGCGGCTGCCCAGTGGAACGATGCTTTCTGGTTTGATTCCACACGCACGCACCAAGTGGATTGATGCTTTCTGCTTTAACATTGATCAAACTACTATCCATGATTCTATCGATTGATTTTCAATAAAAAGAAAGTGTTAAAACACAGTCAAACTATGTAGTCCAACTGGAGTTTAATTGGCCAACCTTTGATCCCTGCCTCGCCCATTATTGGCATCAACTCATATGGGGCTCTTCATTCTAACTAGTGTGCGCTTCTGAAAGGCTAGTGCAACTGTGAGATGTTTTTCAACCTAATTCGGTGGTGGTCGAAGCAGATGCAAGGGCAAGACCGGATCCATCAAGCACAAGGACAGCCGACATATTATCCATTATTAAATTCGGATCCATGCTGCCAGCTACAATCACTTGCAGTCAGCAGGCAGAGATTGAACCGTGTCAAACCAACTGTACTGAATTGGTGATCCCGTGCCATGCAAAGTAATCTTGGTTTCTGCATCTTGGCGATTTATAAATCGTCTGTATTGAAAAAATTAGAGTTCTTTGATTGACTAATTCAAGGTATGATCAGAAAACCCTACTCTCATGTCTTCGATGATGAAACTTCCAAATCTGTTTTTGAATCTCATTTTGCAATCGAGAAGTCAATGAAATCGTTTTGGATTCAAATTGGGGCTTCGTCAAAATCATTTTTTTTTCTCAGTTTTCTGACATTTATTCGAGATTCTGGGGTTTGGGTATTGTTTGTTGATCTTCAGTTTCTTTTTTAGGAACCCTCAAGGTAGAACTTCAATCTGATGCAATGGCTCGATTTATGTAAGCAAATTATCATGTCCCTGACTTCGATTGCATTTCTTTCAACATCTTTGATGCATTTGTTAGGTTGTATGGCTCAAAAAAGTTAATTAATCTTGGTTAACCGGGTCACTGGATTGCCTAACTTGTACTGTGATTAGAAGTAGGCCTGTTATAGGTATACTGTGATTAAGAAGTAGTGTTTAGGTCTAACAGGTTTTGGGGCTGATATTATAAATAGAGACTAAAAGTCTCTAAAATGTATACCTCTTCTGATTGCATAGTGAATTCTCCTGTATTCTCCGTGGACGTAGGCCAAAAGCCGAACCATGTAAATCATGATCTCTTCTCATTGGCCCTAAATCACAACATCATTTATCTTGATACTGAATGGGTTGTTTTTATGGTAAATATGAAGAAGAAGAACAACAAGGCATTTGAAAGCCAGTAGTGAGAAAGCCCATTGTTGATCACGTTACGGGAGATAGGATCCCGAAAAGCTTCGTATTTTCTAGAGGAAAGCTTCCGGGTTCCTTGAGGCAGCTCCAAAGGGACTTGCGAAAGCTTATGCTCCCGCATATACCGTGCTCAAATTGAAGGTAACTAATCTGTTTATTTAATCCGCTCACTTTGTTGTAGCTTGGTAAATAAGATGTTACACGAAATGTATGCTAATGTTAAAAGCAATGCATCTGCTTTCTCAAGGAATTGGCAAAAACTGTTCGGAGTCTTTAGTCGAGTGTCCCGAGTATGCAAATACATTTTTGTCCACAAGCACGAAAATACATATAGACCCATCCAATTTCCCATGTTACTATTGCATATGTGTGCATACCTGCATGCTTACATACATGAATTAACACATTTGCATGCAAGCTTGGTGCACATATATATTGATAAAAAAATGATGGGCAGATATTCTGATTCGAACTAGTGTTATCACTGTAGAATGTAGATTTCCGTTCTCACAAATTTCATTTTCAGTGCATCACATAGAAACATCCATGTTTTTGGTTCCCTTCAGGTTACACCTATATTGCATATCTGCAAGTGATGTTTATAAAGAGCAAGCAGGCAGTAGGATGTAGAGATTCTGGGGAAAGTGAAAGATGTGGGTTTCCGTAGTTTTCATTGGAGAAAAATGGCAGTGGAGAGAAATTGAATGGTGTTAGAAGTTATTTTATCACTTAGTGGATTTTTTGTCTTTCTCAACAAATTAGATAAATCTCCACTGCACTAAATGGTCCTGTCTTTTTCCCCACAAATGTAAAATCAAGCAGGGCAAAGAGGAGTTCTAAGGTAAATGCGTTGTCCACACCCTCTCTCCCCACATCCAAAGAGCCTTCAAGAGTTTTTAATATTATTTGCTATTCAGACTTTGGAGTTTTCCATGATGGATCAATACATATTTCTTTTTCCTTTTCTCCTTGCTTTATATATATATATATATATATATATATATATATATATAGGGAAATGTTCATATGCATCTATCCCTCACCAAAAATGGTGAGGGACACCCCAAAAGGGGAATTTCCAAGTACAAAAGTAAGGAAGTACAAAATGGTGAGGGATGGATGCATATGAATACCCCCATATATATATATATATATATATATGTATAAAGGAGGTGCTCTTGTGAGAGACACTCTCACCTTACTATGTGATACAGCAGAAGCGTCTACGAAGAAGATTCACATGAAAGATTGGAAAACAACCTTCTATTAACCTGTTGATTCGACTAAGAATTCCGGATAATAGGCATCAAAATTTGGTGATTCAATTGAATACCGAAAATTGGAAGAAACAAAAGGGAAAATTCTCTGAGATTTTTATTCAATATCTATTCCGACTGCCATCAGGCTTACAAGGGGGTATATATATAACCCTAAAACGAAAAAAGTAACAAAATAACACGAAAATAATTAAAATATTCAATTTTTCCAAAAAAAGGAAAAAAATGAAATAAAGACACAACTGGAAACTACTAATCAAAACCAATTTATCCCCAAAAAGGGGAATTTATTTTGACTTTCCTACTAAAAGTTATTGCCCAAACAAATATTACCAAATAGAAAAAAATGCATTTTAAGAGGCCTAAACAATGGAATTTGCCCGAAAATGGCTGTACGTTAGCGGCAAAGCCGCTGAGTTGTGATCATTGGCCCGTTTTCACTAAAAAGACTCACACTTTGAAAAGTTTCCCCAAAACCGAAAATTTGCCTTATTTGACCCTACGCTAATCCCACCTTTACATGAAATCAAGACCTTTCTGCACTACATCATTCTCCCCAGGGTGGAGAAAATTCACCCTCGAATTGCCTGTATTATCGTCTTCCGAAGAATCTCCAAAATAAGGAATCAAATGCTTCATGTTGAACACATCAGTAGTCCGAATATGGTTAGGCAATTTCAAACGATAGGCATTGGGATTAATCTTCTCAATGATCTCAACAGGCCCAATTTTCTTAGCAGAAAGTTTATTATAGTCGGCCACAGAAAATCGATCCTTAGTTAGGACCGCCCAGACAAAGTCACCGACCTCAAACTCCACATGGCGACATTTCTTATAGCAAGCGTCTTATATGTGGCAGTTGCCTGAACTAAATCATCATGAACCTTCTTATGAATTTCCTAAAACCCATCAACAAAGTCCGCAGCCTTGCCATGAACTCTAATCTTGCTAGGCAATGGAATCAAATTAAGAGGACCACGAGGAATCATAGAGTAGACTACCTGGAAAGGACTGAATCCGGAACTCCGGTTAACTGCGTGATTATGAGCAAACTCCGCTTGACAAAGCTTTTGATCCCAATATTTAACATGGTCACCCGTCAAGCACTGCAACAAATAACTAAGAGAATGATTCACTACCTTTGTTTGCCTGTCAGTTTGAGGATGATAGGCACTGCTGAAGTCGAGTTTGGTGTTAACCATGTTCCAAAGACTTCGCCAAAAATGGCTAAGGAAACGTGTGTCTCTATCAGAAACAATAGAAAAAGGCAAACCATAGAGACGATAAATTTCTCGAAAGAACAAGTGAGTAACGTGTACTACGTCAGTGGTCTTTTTGCAAGGGATAAAGTGCTCCATCTTTGAAAACCGATCAACCACCACATAAATAGAATCATTTCCCCATTGCGTTCGTGGTAAACCCAATTAAAAAATACTCACATCAGTCCAAGGTTGGGTAGGAATAGGCAAAGGTATATATAACCTTGCATTAGTGGCTTTTCCCTTGGACACTTGACAAGTTCTACACCGCTCCACAAAACGCTCCACCTCCTTGTGAATAGTACGCCAAAAGTAAGACTCTCGTACTAGTAGCAAAGTGCGATCCCGGCCCACATGACCTTCACCATGAACCTCCTTAATAATTTGTAGGCGTAAGCTACAATCGGGAACACATAATTGATTTCCTTTAAAAAGAAACCCATCATTCAAGAGAAAATATGTCCGCTCACGTGCCTGTACAACCGCCATAATAGCAGAGAAGTAGGGGTTGGTGTCTAACAAATCACGAAAAGAATCAAACCCAGGTACTTCTACTCTCATAGTGGTAAAAAAACTGGTCCGTCGGCTAAGAGCATCTCCAACTCGATTGGTAATTCCTACCTTGTGCTTTAAAACAAACGTAAACTGCTGTAAATAGGTAGACCAAGAAGCTGTTGACACCAAAAAAGTCACTATGTCTCCTCAACATCAAGAAGCCTCATGAAGCTGCATCCTGCTGCAAAACACGCAAAGCTACTTCAAGCATCAGATCTTGTCAGAATTAGACAAACTGAAACATCCTTCAAGACAGCCAAAAGAGGGGTACACCTGAAGTTTCGGGCCATTCCGACATCGTTTGGCCTAACTTCACTTCTCCGACAGCTAAACAGGCGCTCCTGGCGGCGACATCATCAAAGACATTAAAACTTTGATCAGAGTCTATGAATACTCCAGAATGTCTCCAAAAGGCTCTATGCCAAATTTCAAGTCAAACCAACAACATTTGACCCTCCATCAACGCTCGAGCAGTAAAATCAAGCCTCCCGGCGGCGAGAACCACTGAAGCCATCACTCATCAAACAAAATACATGAGTGGCTTCAACATGCTTCCAAAAGGCTGCACGTCGAATTTCAGGTCATTCCGACAACGTTTGACCAAGTTTCGATGCTCCGAAAGAAAATCAAGCCTACCGGCGGTGGAGCACCTCGGGACCATGACATCAAAATTGGAGCTAATGGATCATCTCTACATGACTCCAATAGGCTCCCCGTCAAATTTCAGGTCAATCGGACATCGTTTGACCACATATCAAAGCTCGGCATTTTCCCCGCAGCAAAATCAAGTCAAGCATCAACGGGACCCCAAATGGCTTCAAAACTCAAATAAAATCTCATGGTTGGTCCTATCCACTGCTCAAGAAGCTTCACCTCAATTTTCAGGTCATTCCGACATCGTTTGACATAGTTTCGACTCTTGACGGAAAATCAGCTACAAGTCTTCGGCTTTCCCGAAAAAATGAGAAACTTTGCCCTCCAGTTTTGTGCGGGTTCTCGTCAAGTTTTCTCCAAGAAAATCAAATCAATAATTGAGGAAAAATGTCAAGAAAAATACAGAAGAAAGAAGGAACAAAAAAGACGAAAAAAAGGGCGAAAATGAAGCTCGGCGACCAAAAGTACCAAAGCCCTATGGTCGTCGGCGACCATGGCCCATGGTCGCCGGCGACCCTGCAAATCCGGGTGGCCGGATTTCTCGCCGAATGGCCCGTTTTCTGATTCTTTTCTCGTTTCGGGTGTTCCTGCCTCTGTGATTTTCTGAAAATCCAATCTTTGATGCTTGAAAACCACTGATCTTCACCGACATCTCGGATCCGCCGTCAAAAGCATGAAATCATCACCGATTGCTCCAAGGTCGCCAACCGGCTGACCAAGAAAGTACACTTTCTGTCCGACCGATCGTGAAATCGACAAGACGGATGTTACCGACCCACCAACATCAATCAATGTCTGAAATTGCATCTCAATCCGACATCAAACAATGTGTGGATCCACCTGTGATGATCACAAGAAGAATCTCAAAAGACGCAGCACGGCCCGCGACTCTTCACATGCCCTGGCGACCACTTAATGTCGTTAATTGACCCGTTTATGAGAACTTAATGCGGTCATTAACTCATTATTTTGGACGGCCCAATCAGATTCGGGCATTTGGGAGTTACAAATCCAAGCAATCATGGCATTAAACCCATGAAACTCCCATCATCATGAAGATTAAAGGCGATTAAATGCCCACTATCCTTCATCGGCCAATTACAAGCCAAGAAAAAGGAGTTACAAAATCAAGAAATAAAACTTGTAACTCCTCTCATCAATATCATCAATTCTCTCATCATGGCCATCAATGCCAATAAACACCTCATGGCTACCAAAAGCCTATAAAAGGAGGTCCATTCCAAGAAGAATGCAAAAAAAAAAAAAAAAAAAATCCCAAGTGCAATCCCAAGTTCTGAAAATCCAGAAAATCCAAGAGAGAGACGAAGTCCTGCTGCTTTACTCCCATAAGCACTACAAGGTGATTAACGTCCCTTGGGGGGCCACCCCCCCAAGGTCCTCTCCTTCTACAACATGTCCTAAACGCGGCTTTTCAGCCCGTTTACTCGGTTTTTCATTGGATATAGGACCTTCTCTTGGTCCTTGTCCTTTAAAAAACTGAGGTTGGAGCCAAGCCGAAGAATCGAAGCATCAAGCGTTCTCATTTAAAGGACGACGGCGAAGTCCATACATGACTTGCGACCGTCGATCTGAACGTATCCCCACAATCTCCTGAGAAGTTAGATTCCTTTTCTTTCTTTTCTATTGTAGTTTGTATTTTTTTTTAAAGAGACAAAAAGAAATCACAATTCTTGTCTTTCAGATTTGATGAGTTTTGTAAAATCGCCTTTTACGGAAAAATCGCTTTTCACGGCAAACAAAAAAAAACGCCTCCTACGGCATTCTCAAAAAACAAACTTGTCTCTTTTCTTAATATTTATGCAATTTGAAAAGTTAGAAAAAAGGATTGATTTCTTTTCTACTTGTGAAGGTGAATCTCCAGATCATCACCATTCCAAATTCCAAGTAAAAAAGTAAATCTGGCATACCTGTACAAAATGTTAATACCCGCGTTTTCCCTCCTCCGCCGAGACCCAGGCAGCCCCCAGGGTGCGGAAGGAGAGAACGGAAACCCGAGTGTCCATCAAGTTGGCATACCCGGTGGACCCGTTGACTTGAGAACGTGATGCTTTGATCCCTTGGCTCCTTTCTAGTTGGTGGCCTATGTTGCATTTTGCATCTAAAAATAAAAAACATGAGATGGGATTTCAATTGTTCTTTCTCACTTCAAAAAAAAAAAAAAAAAATCTGATTTCTTTTCTTAGATTCAACTTTGAGAAATTTTGATCCTCTCCTCTTCGAACTTGATAGCTCACAGAAATGTTTGCAGCTATCGTTCATATCGGGGATTGGGCCATCTTTTCTCTTTGATGAGTCCAATTGGGATTTCAAAAAAAAAAAATTCTTTCAAAAAAAAAAATGAAATGATCTCTCATTCTCAAAATTCAACTTTGAGAAATTTTGATCCTCTCCTCTTTGAACTTGATAGCTCACAGAAATGTTTGCAGCTATCGTTCATATCGGGATTGGGCCATCTTTTCTCTTTGATGAGTCCAACTGAGATTTCAAAACAAAATTATTATAATTTAAAAAAAAATCAGTTTTCTCTCTTTTGAATTCAAATTTGAGAAACTTTGGTTTTTCCTTTTCGGATTTAACGCTCGCAGAAATGTTGAGCTTTTGTTCGGATTGGAACACCATTCGCTCTCTTTGATGAGTTCATTAGAAATCTTTCAAAAAGAGTTCAGAAAAAAACACTAAGGTTCCACCAATTGCGTTCTTTGACCAAAGGCCTTGTCCAGAGTGTGGAGATAGCTAGACTGTTCGAGGCAAGGGTCCTCCAAACGGGTTCATTAAGTAATCCTACCCTTATCTGGGGGCTGATCTATCTTCTACGGTTTCATAAGATCAAATTAGAAATCTATGTGCACCTTTTAATAAAAAAAAATTTCAAAAAAAAAATCTTCAAAAAAAAAAAAAAAACTTCCGTCACTTTTGGGTTCAGAGTTGAGAAATCTTGGTTCCTTCCCTTTCGGATTTAGCGCTCGCAGAAATGTTGAGCCTTTGTTCGGATTGGAACACCATTTGCTCTCCTTTATGAATCCAAATTTGGCCTTTTAAAAAATCCCATCTCGTGTCCTTTCCAAGGATGCGATTTGCAACATTTGTGCCTAGCGGTGCTAGTACGCCCTTTCGGGTCTACTGTATCCGCGACCGACACATTTGTATCTCCAACCTTATATCATTTTACCTTGAGTGAGCTTTGCTTCTCGGTAATTTGAATTAAGGCCTACAATTGCTTCTAGCAGTCACTGTAACGCTCACCCTGAGCCTACCATACTTGCATTTTAGAACAATTGTATCCTCTATGGCTTTTTGCCTCCTTCATCTTCCTTGGACTGGGCTATGTCCCCTCAAGTGATTTGAAAAGACAAAACCATAGTTGTTCTCCATTTATGATCACCATATTCTTGTGATTACTAATGGACTTGGTCTTGTTTCAGAAGTTTTTCAAAACTAACAATGGCCGCTTCATTGACCATCACTTTCGATGAGAACAAGTACCAGCTTATGCTTCAAAACAAGCAAAACAAGCATAAGCGCCCTGCCAGTTGCCGAAGCGTCATCTCCCTCGACAACTCTCCAAACACCGGGTCAACTTCAACTCCCAGGACCATCGTCTTCGGGTCGCTGGAACCATTCCCACTCCCCGCAGAAGAAACCATACCTGCCAAGAAGCAGAAAACCGCCCCGCAACGTGTCACTCACTACCATGGCACCAAGGGCGAACACCAGAAAGCCTGAAGCCCGTGGCGCTCCCATGAAGCCTCAACCCACAAGAAACCAGGTTTGCCCCAAAACCTGGTCCCTGAGATCCTCACCAAAGTAACGGAGGTCCCGAACATCTGCAAAGTCAGCATACTTGGCCCCTTTCAAGGAGAATCGGTTTTACCCTCTCTCTTACATGAAAGAGGAGAAACCTACCCTCATGAGCCGGCTTGCTCCTACAAGCCCAAAATCAAATCCTGCATCGTTAGGCCTCCGTAAAAACATGTTGAAGCCTGCACTCCCGCGAGTCGACCCTTTATCTCAACAGGGGCCGATCTCGTAAAATTCAAATCTTCACTGCGACAGGGAAAGGACCGCGTCCAGATTCTGTCCTTGCCCAGCTTCAAAGAAGATAAACTCGGCTGTTGCGCACGGGGGACTACATCCTTCATTGCCAGAGCCCAGCCAGAGCTGACTGAAGCTCAAATTGCTCGTTGTATGCGTCGCCGCGCGACATATCGACAAAAGAGGCTCGAGAAGCAAAGAACCCAGCAATCTGCTCTCCATGTCTCAAACAAATGGGGCGAAAAAGAAAGACCCGACCAATTCGTTGCTGTCCATATGGTTGGCAGAACCAGAAAACACCAGAAGTCAGCAACCAAAATCAGTGTTAGGCGTCTAGTGACTCGCAGCGTCTCTCGGACACGAACACATCTGGAAGAATCCTCCACTCCTCCAAGCCAAGGACACCGGAGTAACCACTCCTCAGATTCTTCATCTAGAACAATGAGCCCTAGCTCAATCACCAGGACGATTTCTTCGTTCGAATCCCGAGGGATGAACGTCTTGGCTATAAGTTCTGAGCAACCTCCACCGCATGATGACGTAACCGCACGCATCCAGCAGTTGGAGCAAGGACAACGGAGAATTGAAGCTCTAATGGAAAACCTTCTTCTCACTTTAGAACGTCCACCACCTAACAATTAAACCCCTCCAAATCATCAAGATGACGACGGCAATGCAGAAAACAATGAGTCACGCGTCCTTACCAAAAAGGACATGGACGATATCCTCGCAAAAGCAAAAGAAGAGGATACATTGAAGGAACATGGGATCAAGCCACCCTACCCTCTATGGATGGACTCGGTTCCGTTCCCTGTAAAATTCAAACAACCTACTCTCCAAACATATACGGGGCAAGGTTCAGCCAGACAGCATGCCATCCACTTTAAGATCCTAACAGGAGCTATTACGGATCAAGAAGCCCTCAAGATTCGCCTCTTTGGAAGTACCCTAAAAGGTACAGCCGTTGATTGGTACTCCACTCTGCCGGAGAACTCCTGTTGACACCAAAAATGTCACTTTGCCTCTTCAACATCAAGAAAGCTGCATGAAGTCGCAACCTGCCATAAATAGGCAATGCAATTTCTCCAAAAATTCAAATCTTGTCAGAATCAAACAAAAACTGTAAGATCCTTCAAGATAGCCAAGAGAAGAGTACACATGAAGTTTCGGGCCATTTCAGAATCATTTGGCCTAACTTCGCTTCTCCGACAGCTAAAATGGCGCTCCCGGCGGCGACATCATCGGAGACGTCAAAACTTCGATCAGAGCCTACGGATGACTCCAGCATGTCTCAAAAGGGCTCCATGCCAAATTTCAAGTCAAACCGACAATGTTTGACCCTCCATCAATGCTCGAGCAGCAAAATCAAGCCTCCCGGCGGTGGGAACCACCGAAGCCTTCGCTCATCAAACCAAGTGCATGAGTGGCTTCAACATGCTTCCAAAAGGCTGCACGTCAAATTTCAGGTCATTCTGACAACGTTTGACCAGGTTTCGATGCTCCGAGAGAAAATCAAGCCTACCGGCGGCGGAGCAACCCGGGACCATGACATCCAAAACGGAGCCCATGGAACGTCTCAAAATGACTCCAATAGGCTCCCCGTCAAATTTCAGGTCAATCGGACATCGTTTGGCCACATATCAAAGCTCGGCATTTTCCCCGCAGCAAAATCAAGTGAAGCATCGATGGGACCCCAAACGGCTTCAAAACTCAAACAAAAGCCTATGGTTGGTCTTATTTATTGCTCAGGAGGCTCCACCTCAAATTTCAGGTCATTCCGACATCGTTTGACCAAGTTTCAACCTCTGGCGGAAAATCAGCAGCTCTACGCGACAAAGTCTTCGGCTTTCCCGGAAAATTGGAAACTTTGCACTCTAAAAATGCAAGGATTCTCATCAGGTTTTCTACAGGGAAATCAAGCCAATAAATGAGAAGAAATGTCAAGAAAAATACAGAAGAAAACGGCGACGAAAAAGACCTCAAAACGACCGCAAAACGGGCTTCGAAGGGAAAAATTCCCCCAAGGTCGCAGGCCCCTGCGACCATGGGCCATGGTCGCCGGCGACCATGGAAGTCCGGGTCACCGGATTTTTCGCCGGTGACCCGTTTTTTCCGTCTTTTTTCGCGTTTCGCGCACTTTGGCCCCTGTGGTTTCCTGAAAATGTGATTTTTAAGTGCTTGAAATTGACTCATGTCCTCCGACATCCGTCAAAATCACGGGTCAACCTCCAAAAGTATCAAAATCAACATTGATCGCCAACCGGCTGACCAAGAAAGTGCACTTTCTGTCCGACCGATCGTAAAATCGACAAGACAGATGTCACCAGCCCGCTGCTAGCTATCAATGTCTGAAGTTACATGTTCATCCGATGTCGATCAGCATGAAGATCCATCGATGATCATCGCCAGAAGAATTCCAGAAGACACGGCGCGGCCCGCGACTCTTCAACTGCTCGGCGACCAATTAATGTGGTTAATTGACTAGCTTTATTGCAGTCATTAATTCATTTCTTTGGACGGCCCAATCAGAAGCAAGCATTTGGGAGTTACAAGTCAATTGATTCATGGCATTTAACCCATGAAACTCCTCCCATTATGGTAATTAAGGTGATTAAAAGCCCTTAATCTCCATCGGCCAATCAGATTCAAGGAAAAAGGAGTTACAAAATCAAGAAATAAATCTTGTAACTCCTCCCATTAAAGCCATTAAAGCTCATAAACTCTCCTAAATGGCTACCAAAAAGCCTATAAATAGGAGAGCATTTCCGTTGAAATCGGGACGGACGGATCGATCAATCGGAGATCACTTCCAAAGCACCACAGATCCAGAAATCTGAGAGAAAGAAAAAGAGAGAAAAACTTTGCCGAAGTTCTGCACCGGCCACCACTACAAGGTGACAAAAGTCCCTTGGGGGTTACCCCCCCCCCCCCCCCCCCCCCAAGGTCCTTGCCTTCTCCCGCTGCCTCCAATGGCTTAGACGTGGCTTTTCAGCCCGCCTACTTAGCTTTTTATTGGACATAGGACCTTCTCTTGGTCTTTGTCCTCTAAAAACCTGAGGTTATAGCCAAGCCAAGCGAATCAAGAGCATCCTCTGTTCTCATCTGCATGGATGATGGCGAAGCCCACACATGGCTTGCGACCGTCAATCTGAACGAGTCCCCCACAATCTCCTGAGAAGTTAGATCCTCCTTTTCTTGCTTTTCATTGTAGTTTGTATTTTTCTAAAAGAGACAAAAATCACAACTCTTGTCTTTCATTATTGATGAGAATTGTAAATCGGCTATAAACGCCAAAATCGGCTATAAATGCCAAACAAAATTGCCTTTCACGGCAAATCAAGAAAATGTCTCTTTTCTTAAATATTTGTGCAATGGAAAACTTGAAAGAAGTTGATTTCCTTTTTACTTGCGAAGGTTGATCTCCGGATTACCACTTGCAATTCCAAGTAAAATAGAAAATCTGGCACACCCACACAAAAGAAATGTTGATGCACGCTTCATGCCCCCCGGGCGCGAAAGGGCCGGACCCGACGGACTCCCACGTCCGCCGACCCCGGTAGCACCCACGGCATCCGGAGCGCGTTCCATCAAGCTGGCACACCCGGTGGGACTCGTTCATTTGAGAACACGGTGCTCGGAAATGAAATATTTGCATATCATACTTTTTGCTCTATGCTTATACTTCTTTTCCGGATTCCTTGGCTACTTTCTAGCTGGTAGCCTATGTTGGATTTTGCATCCTAAAAAAAAATGAGATGGGATTTTTTGGAAATTTCTATTTCTTTGAGTTTGTTTCCATTCTTTCTCTTTTCAAAAAATAAAAAAAAAATCAGTTTTCTTAGTTTGAATTCAAAATTGAGAAACTTTGATCCTATCCTATCGTTCTTTGGTGCTTGCAGAAATGTTGAGCCAGTTCGACTAAGGTTTTGGACCATCGTTTCTCTTCGATGAGTTCATTAGAGATTTCAAAAAAAAATTAAAAAAAAAAACAAAAAAAAAATCAGTTTTCTTAGTTTGAATTCAAAATTGAGAAACTTTGATCCTATCCTATCGTTCTTTGGTGCTTGCAGAAATGTTGAGCCCGTTCGACTAAGGTTTTGGACCATCATTTCTCTTCGATGAGTTCATTAGAGATTTCAAAAAAAAAAAAAAAAAATCAGTTTTCTTAGTTTGGATTCAAAATTGAGAAACTTTGATCCTATCCTATCGTTCTTTGGTGCTTGCAGAAATGTTGAGCCCGTTCGACTAAGGTTTTGGACCATCGTTTCTCTTCGATGAGTTCATTAGAGATTTCAAAAAAAAAAATTATTAAAAAAAAATAAAAAAAAATCAGTTTTCTTAGTTTGGATTCAAAATTGAGAAACTTTGATCCTATCCTATCGTTCTTTGGTGCTTGCAGAAATGTTGAGCCCGTTCGACTAAGGTTTTGGGCCATCGTTTCTCTTCGATGAGTCTATTTGGGATTTAAAAAAATAAAAAGACATAGACCACTAAGGTTAAACCAATTGCGTTCTTTGATCACGATTGATTCAAGAAAAGCCTTGTCCAGAGTGTGGAGACAGCTTGACTGTTCTAGGCAAGGGTCCTCCAAACGGGTTCATTAAGTAATCCTACCCTTACCTGGGGGCAATTCTATCAATTGAGGTTTCATAAGACCGGGTTAGGAGGCCTATGTGTACTCTCTCGTCTTTAAATCTTAAAAAAAAAAATAAAAAAAAAAAAAAAGATTTTCAAAAAAAAAAATCTTAAAAAAAAAATCTTCAAAAAAAAAATGTATAAATAATAAATAAAAAAATATTTTTTTAAAAAAAATAAAAAAAATAAAAATAAAAAAAATAAATAAAAAAATCATTTCAAAAAAAAATCTCCAAAAACTCGTCACTTTTGATTTCAGATCTGAGAAATTTTGGTTTCTTCTTTTCTGAGCACTGGCGCTCGCGGAAATCGCCGAGACCGTGTTCAGATCAGAATACCATTTGCTCTCCTTGATAGAACCAATCTTGACATTTCAAAAAAAAACTCGTCACTTTTGGATTCAGATTCGAGAAATTGTGGTCTCTTCCCTTCTGAGTACTGGCGCTCGCGGAAATCGTTGAGCCCGTATTTGAATCGGAATGCCACCTGCTCTCTTTGACGAATCCATTTCTGACATTTCAAAACAAAGAATCCCATCTCATGGATGCGATCTCCAACATTTGTGCCTAGCAATATTGGTACGCCCTTTCAGGGTCTACTGTATCTGTGACCGGCACATTTGTAGCTCCCACCTTATATTCTTCTTATCTCGAGCAAGCCCTGCTTCTCGATAAGTCGAATTTAGGTTTACAATTGCTTCTAGCAGTCACTGGAACGCTCATTCTGGGCTCACCATACTTGCTGCCGGAACAATTGTACCCTCTATGGCTTTTTGCCTTCTTCATGTCGCTTGGGTCATATCCCTTGAGCGATTTGAAAAGACAACCATAGAAATTCCCATTTATGATCATTATATTCTTGTGATTACTAATGGATGTGGTCTTGTTTCAGAACTTTTTCGAAACTAACAATGGCAGCCTTAACCATTATCTTCGATGAGAACAAGCACCAACTCATGCTTCGACAGAAGCAAACCGAGCGCACTTACAAGCGCCCTGCCAGCTGCCGAAGCGTCAACTCCCTCGGCAACTCTCTGAACTCCGGGTCGACCTCGACTCCCCGGACCATCATCTTCGGGACACTGGGACCATTCCCACTTCCCGAAGAACAAGCTGCTCCTGCCAAGAAGCAGAAGGTCGCCTCTCAACGTGTCACTCTCGTGACACCAAAGGCGAGAGCCCAAAAGCCCGAAGCCCGCGGCACCCCCGCGAAGCCTCGACCAACAACCAACCAGGTCTACCCTAAGACTTGGTCTCCAAGACCTTCCCCAAAACAAAGGAGGTCTCAAACCTCCACCAAGCCAGCATACCTGGCCCCACTCAAGGAGAACCAGTTCTACCCTCTTGCCTACATGAAAGAGGAGAGACCCATCTCCAACTTGACTCCCAAGTCAACCCAGCATGAACCGGCTTGCTCCCACAAGCCCAGAATCAGATCACGCATCACCAGGCCTCTACAAGCACCTGCCAAGGCCTACACTCCTTCAGTTCGACCCTTCATCTCTACAGGGGCCGAACTTGAAAGGTTCAAAGCTTCGCTGCAACAGACAAAGGACCGGGTCCGGATCCTGTCCTTGCCTAGCTACAAAAAAGACAGACTCGGCTGCTGCGCCCGAGGGAGCACATCCTTCATCGTCAGAGCCCAGCCAGAGCTGACCAAAGCTCAAATCGCTCGTCGAGCACGCCGCCGTGCGTCATATCGACAAAAGAGACTAGAGAAGCAAAGGACCCAGCCTCCTACACTTCAAGTCTCCTGCAAATGGGTCGAAAAAGAAAGACCCGACCAAGTTGCTGCCGTACATATGGTTGGAAAAACCAGAAGACGCCAAAGGTCAGCATAAAAAATCCATGTCCGACGTCCGGTGACCCGTAGCGTCACCAGGACACAAAGACATCCCGAAGAATCTCCTGCCCCTTCCAGCCAAGGACGGGAGAGTAATCCTTCATCAAGCTCTTCATCAAAAAGAATGAGCCTCAGCTCAGTCACCAGGACGGTTTCTTCGTTCGAATCCCGAGGGATGAACGTCTTGGCTACAAGTTCTGAGCCACCACCTCAGAATCCACCTCAAGATGATGCGCTCACACGCATCCAGCAGTTGGAACAAGGCCAGTAGAGGATTGAAACTCTGATGGAAAACCTTCTCCTTGTTGTCCAAAATCAGGTGAACAATGAGCCTCCTCCGAATCATAGCAATAACGAGGGAAATGGAGAAGAAAATGAGTCACGCGCCCTTACCAAAAAGGACGTAGACAGTATCCTCGCCAAAGCTAAAGAAGAGGATATACTCAAAGAGCATGGGATCAAGCCACCATATCCTTTATGGATGGACTCGGTCCCGTTCCCCACAAAATTCAAGCATCCTACTCTCCAAACATATACGGGGAAAGGATCAGCCAGACAGCACGTCATCCACTTCAAGATTTTGACGGGAGCTATCGCGGATCAAGATGCACTCAAGATCCGCCTCTTTGCAAGTACCCTAAAAGGTATGGCCTTCGATTGGTACTCCACTCTTCCAGAGAACTCCATTCAGAACTGGGCTATGCTAGAGACACGCTTCCTGACCCACTTCCAAGGTGAGGATCATTCTGTTACTATGGCTCAGCTCTGCAGCCTAAAACAGGGAGAGAATGAGTCAACTTACGACTTCATTCACAAGTGGAAAGCAATGGCATACAAATGTTCAGATGTACTGCCACAAGCGTCGCTAGTTGACATCTGCCGAAACAACATGAGAGCTAGAATCCGCTCCATGATCATCGGCAACAAATCAAAAAACCTAGGAGAACTCCTGGAAGCTTCTATGGAAGCTGAAACGGTGATTAAAGACCTCAACAGTCAGAAGTCATCAAGAAAAGAGCCAACCGCCATTGCAACCTCTAAACCAAAGAAGAAAGAGGTCCTCAATGTGCAAACCAAGTCAGCTCCTCAGCAACCAAAGAAAGCTGAAAACAGAGCTACAGGTAAGAGACCTGAACTCTCTGATGCCTTCAAAGAGCGTGTAGAAAAGAAATACCCGTTCGATGAAGATGTTGACGAAATCTTCGAGGCTCTCGTGGCAAACGGCAAGCTCACCTTGCCTGAACCCAAAAGACCGGGAGACATTGGCAAAACCAACGATCCTCGGTACTGTCCATACCACCAGATGGTCTCGCATCCTCTCAATCAATGCTTTGTTGTGAGAGAGAAGATAAACGAGATGTGGAAAAACGGAGTCATCACCTTTGACAAAAACTATGGGACTGCCTCCGTCAACATGGTGTCATATGGACAAATATCAAAATCACCGAAGAAGAAGATCACTACTTCCTTCATGGTGATAAACAAAATTCAAGCGTCCGAGGAGCTGGTTCCCTATCCAGCACCAGATGGACAACCTATATGGGTACATCCCGATCTCCTGGAAGATGAAAATTGGGAGATCGTCAAAACAAAGCCAACAGCTCAACAGCGAAGGCAGGCTAGGAAACATCTCCTCAGGCTCAAACGGCAAGAGAAGACCCAGCCAAAACAAGAAGTCCATGAAAAGGCAGAGGCCTCCTCTACCATTTCACTCGGGGCAACAGAAACATCCCTTCCAGAGACTTCAAAGGCGGTAAGAAACTTCACTCTCAGTGATTTCATGCCACCTCGATTCAAAAAAGAAGCTATGCAGGGGGCATCATACTCTTGCAACTCGGTAGTTGGATTCTCCATTGATGGATACGAGTCCAGCGACACCGACGATGGATTCGAGCCCAACTACACCGGCGAGTGGGAGGAATCTCTTGAAACAGGAGAATATCTCTCCGACGAAGAATGGGTTCCTGAAACTCACCTTATGCCAGTGATCTGGTATAACCCCTTACAGCCACAAGGATCCTGGTCTGATGATGAGGAAGACCAAGAGGCTGTACAAGAAAATGCTGTTGAGCCAGCACCCGTCGTTGCTCCAGTGGAAATCAACCATGTTGAGCCACAAAGAGCAGATGAAGAAGAAGATTTGGCTCCCATGCCTGATCTTGAAGAATATGCAAGGATCTTGCAGCGTCTCGCTCTAGAACAAGAGCAAGACCGCGTTAACGAGCCTCCTCGCAACCCAGAGCCTGAAGTCCCTGAAGATAATCAGGTACATCCACCCTTAACTCCTGAAAATGGAGAACATTGCTGGATAGACGATCCTCTTACATCTGAGGATGAGTCTGACTCCGAGCAGGCAACATCTCCTATCAGAGCTTCCTGTAATGTAATATATCAGGACTATAGCTCTTCTGAAGCGTCGTCTGATGAGATTACCTATACTCCGACGACGCCTAGCAATGTATCCTCTGGAGCTACTTCGTCTCACGTGACTTTCACAGAGATGACACCCTCTCAGGTTTCTTCTCCTGAGACTGTGACTTCAAGATACACTTTCTTTCCGACTGATAATCATAAAGAAAACCCAGATAATGATTCTTGGGATGATGAAATAGTCAACACAGAAGAAAAGCTGCTGGATGCTGTTCAGGACTTGCTCCCGGAAAATGCTCCGTGCAACACAATTACTGAGGATGGCAACTCTGCTGCAGATACATCCCCAGTAGATGAAAAACGACAGCCTCTTGATCCGGAAATTGCTTTCAGCTTCCTCAACCTGGCGAATGAGAGTCCCCTCCTTGTCACGAGCCTCCACAATGGCGGTCCATTTGGCAACAGCTTCTTCCTCCAAAAGCTCAAGACGGTGCCTAGCCTCGACAACCTCCTTATCAAGGCGGTCCAAGTCTTGCTTCAGCTCCATGATGGATAACTCGGTAACGTTCTTCTCCCGAACGAACTGCTTCCGAGTCTTTGTGACCTCAGTCAGCTCAGCTTTGACTTTGCTGGAAGGCTTCACAAACATCTCATCAAAGAAGTCACCATCTGGGAAACTCTTGGTCTCAGTCCATTTGTTCCCCAAGGCGATGATTTCATCAACAAAATTCTTGGCACTTGCGGTGTCCAGACCAACTTCTTCGCTATCAGCAAGAATGTCCTGTACATGCTTAATCATGCTAAAGCCAGCTTCCAAGTGACCTGAAGAGAGAGTCTCAACCCATGAGCTCAAAACAGTCTTCAACACCTTCCTTGCATACTGAAGGTGCAGCGCAGATGAGGATTCGCCATGCTCCGGCGCCCGACTGCCCATGTCACGCTCCATTGGAAGAGTAATCAATAAACTCTTTCAAACCAAAAAAGCTGACTCATTAAAGGAAGAAGAAGCCCCTACTCCTGGATCAGTCGCAAGTATCCCTTGTTCTGGCCCTGAGGAAGACGGAAGAACCTCTCCTGCTGCTCCACAATCTGTCGAGGAAAAGACAAAATGGTATGAATACAATCTTGTCAAAAAATCAGTATCAAGATTAGTATTGCAAAATACCTGCTTCGACAACCGGCGGAGTACTCTCTGCCTCTTTGAGCTCATCCGAAGCATCGTCAAAAGTTGCATCCATGGATGGCTCAAAATCGTCAGAATCCTCTGGCAAGTCAGCTAACAAGAAAACAAAAGCTACATGTTGGCAAATGACAGCACAAACCAAAAGAAGAGAAAAAAAGAAACCAAAGCAATCATACCAGGTGAAGGTTCTGGAACCACTCCAGAGTCCCTGGGCTCTTCCTCAGATGCCATGACTGGATCCGTCATCGCCTCATTGGCAGGAACCTCGGGCATCACCAGGTCATCGTCATCTGCCAAAAGAAAGAAAGCAGCGGATCAAAACAAAAAAATCTCTCATAAAAGAAAAGAAGTAGCAAAAGAAAGAAAGATGGTCATACCAGCTGTCTCCTCTTCTCTGCTCCTCTTCTCCGGAGGCTCGTCAGTATCCTCAGACACCTCCTCAGCAATGGTGAAAGGAACTTCAAGATCAGAAGGACCATCGTGCCGTCTCATGTTACGGCGTTGTCCTTTCCTCCTCTTGCCTCGGCGGGTCAATCTGCTCGACGATCCTGCCCCACCATTAACATCAAGCCTCTCACTAGAGTCCTCACTGGATGGCCTACTTTTCTCAGTAGACTCCATGGAAGCCTTCGTGCGCTTTGCTTGTATCATAGCATCGATCTCGGCTTCCTCCTCCTCCAGCTGTCTCAAGACCTCACCAGGAATCCCTTGTGCAGCTCCTGATCTGATGACGTCCTGCTCATTGAGAAAGCCTATCTTGTACTTCTCTCTAGAAAGGAAGTGTTGACACCAAAAAAGTCACTATGTCTCCTCAAATCAAGAAGCCTCGTGAAGCTGCATCCTGCTATAAAACAAGCAAGGCTACTTCAAGCATCAGATCTTATCAGAATCGGAAAGAAACTGAGAGATCCTTCAAGACAGCTAAAAGAGGGGTACACCGAGGTTTCGGGCCATTCCGACATCGTTTGGCCCCATTTCACTACTCCGACAGCTAAACAAGCGCTCCCGATGGCGGCATCATCAAAGACACCAAAACTTTGATCAGAGCCTACGGATGACTCCAGAATGTCTCCAAAGGGCTCCATACCAAATTTCAAGTCAAACCGACAACGTTTGACCCTCCATCAATGCTCGAGCAGCCAAATCAAGCCTCCCGGTGGCAGGAACCATCGAAGCCATCACTCATCAAACAAAATACATGAGTGGCTTCAACATGCTTCCAAAAGGCTGCACGTCGAATTTCAGGTCATTCCGACAACGTTTAATCAGGTTTCGATGCTCCGAGAGAAAATCAAGCCTACCGGCAGCGGAGCATCCCGGGACCATGACATCCAAAACGGAGCTGATGGAACATCTCAAAATGACTCCAATAGGCTCCTTGTCAAATTTCAGGTCAATCGGACATCGTTTGATCACATATCAAAGCTCGGCATTTTCCCCGCAACAAAATCAAGTGACGCATCGATGGGACCCCAAACGGCTTCAAAACTCAAATAAAAGCCCATGGTTGGTCCTATCCACTGCTCAAGAATCTTCACATCAATTTTCAGGTCATTCCGACATCGTTTGACCTAGTTTCGACTCTTGACGGAAAATCGGCTACAAAGTCTTCGGCTTTCCCGAAAAATGGGAAACTTTGTGCTCTGATTACGCGTGGGTTCTCGTCAAGCTTTCTCCAAGAAAATGAAGTCAATAATTGAGGAAAAATGTCAAGAAAAATACAGAAGAAAAAAGGAACGAAAAAGACGAAAAAACACGACGCTCGACGACCAAACGGGCCAAAGCCCTATGGTCGCCGGCGACCCTGGGTGCATGGTGGCCCGGCGACCCTGCAAATCCGGGTCGCCGGATTTTGCACCAAAACGTCCGTTTTTCGATCTTTTTCGCGTTTCTGGTGTTCCTGCCTCTGTGATTTTCTGAAAATCCAATGTTTGATGGTTGAAAACCACTGATCTTCGTCGACATCTCTGATCCGCCGTCAAAAGCATGAAATCATCACCGATCGCCTCAAGATCGCCAATCGGCTGACCAAGAAAGTGCACTTTCTGTCCGACCGATCGTGAAATCGACAAGACAGATGTCACCGGCCCACCAACATCAATCAATGTTTGAAATTACACTGCAATTCGACATCAAACAATACGTGGATCCACCTGTGATGATCGCAAGAAAAATCTCAAAAGGCGCAGCGCAGCCCGCGACTCTTCACATGCCTGGACGACCACTTAATGACGTTAATTGACCCGTTTATGACAACTTAATGCGTTCATTAACTCATTATTTTGGACAGCCCAATCAGATTCAAGCATTTGGGAGTTACAAATTCAAGTAATCATGGCATTAAACCCATGAAACTCCCATCATCATGAAGCATAAAGGCAATTAAATGCCCACTACCTTCATCGACCAATCACAAGCCTTGAAAAAGGAGTTACAAAATCAACTTGTAACTCCTCATCAATTCTTTCATCATGGCCATCAATGCCAATAAACACCTCATGGCTACCAAAAGCCTATAAAAGGAGGTCCATTCCAAGAAGAAAGCATGATGAAAATAGATCCCAATTGCAAGCTTTGAAAATCCAGAAAATCCAAGAGAGAGACGAAGTTCTGCTACTTTGCTCCCGAAAGCACCACAAGGTGATCAACGTCCCTTGGGGGGCCACCCCCCCAAGGTCTCCTCCTTCTCCAACATGGCCTAAAAGCGGATTTTCAGCCCGTTTACTTGGTTTTTCATTGGATATAGGACCTCATCTTGGTCCTTGTCCTTTAAAAAACCGAGGTTAGGAGCCAAGCCAAAGAATCAAAGCATCACATGTTCTCATTTGAAGGACGATGGCGAAGCCCATACTTGACTTGGGACCGTCGATCTCAACGTGTCCCCACAATCTCCTGAGAAGTTAGATCCCTTTTCTTACTTTTCTATTGTAGTTTGTATTTCTTAAAGAGACAAAAAGAAATCACGATTCTTGTCTTTCATATTTGATGAGTTTTGTAAAATCGCCTTTCACGGCAAAATCGCCTTTCAAGGCAAACAAACAAAAAAACGCCTCCTACGGCATTCTAAAAAAACAAACTCGTCTCTTTTCTTAATATTAATGCAATTTGAAAAGTTAGAAAAAAGGATTGATTTCCCTTCCACTTGTGAAGGTGAATCTCCGGATTATCACCATTCTAAATTCCAAGTAGAAAGTAAATCTGGCATACCCGTACAAAAATGTTGATGCTCGAGATTTTCCCTCCTCCGCCGAGACCCAGGTTAGCCCCCGGGGTGCGGAAGGAGAGGACGGAAGATTCCCTTTTCGGGTCCATCAAGTTGGCACACCCGGTGGGACACGTTGACTTGAGAACGTGATGCTTTGATCACTTGGCTCCTTTCTAGTTGGTGGCCTATGTTGCATTTTGCATCTAAAAAAACATGAGATGAGATTTTAATTGTTCTTTCTCACTTCAAAAAAAACAAATCTGATCACTTTTTCTTAAAAACTAAACTTTGAGAAATTTTGATCCTTCCCTCTTCGAACTTGATAGCTCACAGAAATGTTCGTAGCTATCGTTCATATCGGGGATTGGGCCATCTTTTCTCTTTGATGAGTCCAATTGCGATTTTAAAGAAAAAAAAACACCTTCATTTCAAATTCTTTCAAAAAAAAATGATCTCTCTTTCTCAAGATTCAACTTTGAGAAATTTTGATCCTCTCCTCTTTGAACTTGATAGCTCACAGAAATGTTTGCAGCTATCGCTCATATCGGGGATTGGGCCATCTTTTCTCTTTGATGAGTCCAATTGGGATTTCAAAAAGAAAATTATAATTTCAAAAAAAAAATTAGTTTTCTCTCTTTTGCATTCAAACTTGAGAAACCTTGGTTCCTTCCCTTTCGGATTTAGCGCTCGCAGAAATGTTAAGCCTTTGTTCGGATTGGAACACCATTCGTTCTCTTTGATGAGTTTATTAAAAACCTTTCAAAAAAGAGTAAAAAAAAAAAAAAAAACACTAAGGTTCCACCAGTTGCGTTCTTTGACCAAAGTGGATTTAAGAAAAGCCTTGTCCAGTGTGTGGAGATAGCTAGACTGTTCGAGGCAAGGGTCCTCCAAACGGGTTCATTAAGTAATCTTACCCTTACCTGGGGGTTGATCTATCTACTAAGGTTTCATAAGATCGAATTGGAAATCTATGTGCACCTTTAAAAAAAAAATCTTTAAAAAAAAAAAACTTCCGTCACTTTTGAATTCAGAGATGAGAAATCTTGGTTCTTTCCCTTTTGGATTTAGCGCTCGTAGAAATGTTGAGCCTTGTTCGGAATGGAACACCATTTGCTCTCTTCGATGAATTCAATCTTGATCTTTCAAAAAAAAAAACTTCCGTCACTTTGAGTTCAGAGTTGAGAAATCTTGGTTCTTTCCCTTTCGGATTTAGCGCTCGCAGAAATGTTGAGCCTTGTTCGGAATGGAACACCATTTGCTCCCTTCGATGAATTTAATCTTGACCCTTCAAAAAAAAACTTCCGTCATTATTGGATTCACATCCGAGAAATTTTGGTTCCTTCCCTTCTGAATTTAGCGCTCGCAGAAATGTTGAACCTTTGTTCGGATTGGAACACCATTTGCTCTCCTTTATGAACCCAAATTTGACCTTTCAAAAAAATCCCATCTCGTGTCCTTTCAAAGGATGTGATTTGCAACATTTGTGCCTAGCGGTGCTAGTACGCCCTTTCGGGTCTACTGTATTCGCGACCGACACATTTGTATCTCCAACCTTATATCATTTTACCTCGAGTGAGCCTTGCTTCTCGGTAATTTGTATTAAGGTCTACAATTGCTTCTAGCAATCACTGGAACGCTCACTCTTAGCTTACCATACTTGCATTTTAGAACAATTGTATCCTCTATGGCTTTTTGCCTTCTTCATCGTCCTTGGGTTGGGCCATGTCCCCTCAAGTGATTTGAAAAGACAAAACCATAGTTGTTCTCCATTTACGATCACCATATTCTTGTGATTACTAATGGATTTGGTCTTGTTTCAGAAGTTTTCCAAAACTAACAATGGCCGCTTCATTGACCATCATTTTCGATGAGAACAAGTACCAGCTTATGCTTCAGGACAAGCAGAACAAGCATAAGCGCCCTGCCAGTTGCCGAAGCGTCATCTCCCTCGACAACTCTCCAAACACCGGGTCAACTTCAACTCCCTGGACCATCGTCTTCGGATCGCTGGGACCATTCCCACTTCTCGCAGAAGTCACTGTACCTGCCAAGAAGCAGAAAACCGCCCCATAACGTGTCACTAAAATGGCACCAAGGGCGAACACCAAGAAGCCTAAAGCCCGTGGCGTTCCCACGAAGCCTCAACCCACAAGAAACCAGGTTTACACCAAAACTTGGTCCCCGGGATCTTCACCAAAGCAACGAAGGTCCCAAACATCTGCAAAGCCATCATACCTAGCCCCTCTCAAGGAGAATCAGTTCTACCCTCTCTCTTACATGAAAGAGGAGAAACCTACCCTCCACCCAAAAAACAAACAAAATCATCATGAGCCGGCTTGCTCCTACAAGCCCAAAATCAAATCCTGCATCGTTAGGCCTATGCAAAAACATGCTGAAGCCTGCAATCCCGCGAGTCGACCCTTCATCTCAACAGGGGCCGAGCTCGCAAAATTCAAGTCTTCATTACAACTGGCAAAGGACCGCATCCAGATTCTGTCCTTGCCAAGCTTCAAAGAAGACAAACTCAGCTGCTGCGCACGAGGGACTACATCCTTCATCGCCAGAGCCTAGCCAGAGCTGACTGAAGCTCAAATTGCTCGTCGTATGCGTCGCCGCACTGCATATCGACAAAAGAGACTCGAGAAACAAAGAACCCAGCATTCTACTCTCCACGTCTCAAACAAATGGATCGAAAAAGAAAGACCCGACCAATTCGTTGTTGCTCATATGGTTGGCAAAACCAGAAAACGCCAGAAGTCAGCAACCAAAATCAGTGTTAGACGTCCAGTGACTCGCAGCGTCTCTCGGACAAGAACACATCTAGAAGAATCTTCCACTCCTCCAAGCCAAGAACACCGAAGTAACCACTCCTCAGATTCTTCATCCAGAAGAATGAGCCCCAGCTCAGTCACCAGGACGATTTCTTCGTTCGAATCCCGAGCGATGAACGTTTTGGCTACAAGTTCTGAGCAGCCTCCACCGCATGATGACGTAACTATACACATCCAGCAGTTGGAGCAAGGACAACAGAGAATTGAGGCTCTGATGGAAAACCTTATTCTCACTCTACAACGTCCACCACCTAACAATGAAACCCCTCCGAATCATGAAGATGATGAGGGTAATGCAGAAAACAATGAGTCTTGCGCCCTTACCAGAAAGGACGTGGACGATATCCTCGCAAAAGCAAAAGAAAAGGATGCATTGAAGGAACATGGGATCAAGCCACCCTACCCTCTGTGGATGGACTCAGTTCCGTTCCCTGCAAAATCCAAACAACCTACTCTCCAGACATATATTGGGAAAGGTTCAGCCAGACAGCATGTCATCCATTTCAAGATCCTGACATGAGCTATTGCGGATCAAGATGCCCTCAAGATTCGCCTCTTTGCAAGTACCCTAAAAGGTACAACCTTTGATTGGTACTCCACTCTGCCGGAGAACTCCATCCAGAACTGGGCTATGCTAGAGACACGCTTCCTGACCCACTTCCAAGGTGAGGATCATCCTGTTACTATGGCTCAACTCTGCAACCTAAAACAGGGAGAGCATGAGTCAACATACGACTTCATTCACAAATGGAAGGCAATGGCGTACAAATGCTCAGATGTACTGCCACAAGCGTCGCTAGTCGACATCTGCCGTAACAATATGAGAGCAAAAATTCGCTCCATGATCATCGGCAACAAATCAAAGAACCTGGGAGAACTCCTCGAAGCTTCCATGGAAGCTGAAATGGTGATCAAAGACCTTAACAGTCAAAAATCATCAAAGAAAGAGCCAACTGCTGTTACAACCTCAAAACCAAAGAAAAAGGAGGTTCTCAATGTGCAGACTAAGTCAGCTCCTCAGCAACCAAAGAAACCTGACAACAAAACTGCAGGTAAAAGACCTGAACTCTCTGATGCCTTCAAAGAACGTGTAGAAAAGAAATATTTGTTCGATGAAGATGTTGAAGAAATCTTTGAGGCTCTCCTAGCAAATGGCAAACTCATTTTGCCAAAGCCCAAAAGACCAGGAGATGTTGGCAAAACCAATGATCCCCGATACTGTCCATACCATCAGATGATCTCACATCCTCTCAATCAATGCTTCGTTGTGAGAGAAAAGATCAATGAGATGTGGAAAAACGAAGTCATAACTTTTGACAAAAACTACGGCTCCACTTCTGTCAACATGGTGTCATGTGGGCAAATTTCAAAATCACCAAAGAAGAAGACCATTACTTTTTTCAAGTTGATTAAAATGGCTCAAGCGTCCCAATAATTGGTTCCCTATCCAACATCAGATGGACAGCCTATATGGGTGCATCCCGATCTCCTAGATGATGAAAATTGGGAGATCGTCAAAACAAAGCCGACCGCTCGGCAGCGAAGGCAAGCCAAGAGACAACTCCGCAAGCTCAAACAGCAGCAGAAGTCTCAACCAAAACAAGAAGTCCTTGAAAAAGCAGAAACTTCTTCCACTGCTTCACTAGGGGCGATGGAAGAATCCCTTCCCAAAACTTCAAAGGCAGTAAGAAAATTCACCCTTGATGATTTCATGCCACCTCAATACAAAAATGAAACTGCACAGGGGGCATCATACTCCTGCAATTCGGTAGTTGGATTCCCTATGGATGGATACGAGTCCAGTGACACTGCCAATGATATCGATGAGTGGGAAGAATCCCTTGAAACAGGAGAATACCTCTCCGACGAGGAATGGATTCCCGAGTCTCATCTTATGCCAGTAATCTGGTATAACCCATTACAGCACAAGGATCTTGGTCTGATGATGAAGAAGACCAGGACCCTGTTCAAGAAAACGCTGTTGATCCAGCACCGGCAAATGCTTCAGTGGAACCCAACATGGACGAACCACAAGGAGCAAATGACGAAAAAGATTTGGCTCCCATGCCTGATCTTGAAGAATATGTCAGAATCTTGCAACATCTTACCATAGAGCAAGAGCAGGATTGCATCAATCTTCGTCATGATCCAAAACCAGAATTCCCACAAAATCAACGGGAACTCCCTCCCTCAACTCCTGAAAATGGAGAAAACAGTTGGATCGATGATCCTCTTACATCTGAGGATGAGTCCGATTCCCAACAGTCTACACTGGGGACATCTCCTGTCAGGATAACCTGCAATGCAATAGCTCAGGACGACAGTGCCTCTGAAGCTTCCAAAGACAAGTACTCCCTAACCGGTAGCGTATCTTCTGGAGCTACATCCTCTCAGGTGACTTCCACTGAGATAACATCCTCTCAGACCTCGTCTCCTGAAGCTGTGACATCAGAGCTCAAGCCTCTCCCGATTGATCATCTTGAAGAAACTTCTGCCAATGAAATCTTCTTCAATGAAAACTCAGTCAATTGGTCCTAGATACCCGATCTCACGGGTGATGTTTGGGCTATTAAAGAAAAGTTGCCGGCTGCTGTTCAGGACTTGTTCCAGGAAATTGCTCGGTGCAACACAATTACTGAGGACACCAATGCTGTTACAGAGAGGTCTTCAGCAAAGGATCAACCCCTTGATCCTGAGGGTGATCTTCCAAAAGAAGACCATCTCGATGATCTTCGAGAAGTCTTCCTCCGACTTCGCAAACACAAATTGAGAATGAATCCACTAAAGTGCTTCTTCGGTGTTGTCACGACCCCAAACCCGGGGTCCGTGAATTGAGAGTTATGTTTCTCCCAAGATCCGCGTGTGTGAGGATTACAAATTCATTCCAACACACTCTGAATATTTAGCGGAAGCTTTCGTGGTGTTGCGACTCGGAGTCCGTGGCCATTGGATTCCGCACCGCACTTAACCCAAGCATATACTCATCTTATCAATGATCCATCTCAGACTGGAATAAACTATCACAATAAAAGTACAGAGCTGACAGTAACAGGATATTACATTCCCATATATGTTCAAGTTACAAATAACAATGTGTATTAATTACAAATCCCAAGAAAAAGGCTAATAGAAGCCATACAAGAAAACAAGCTAATGATCACTACCCAGATGTGACGTAAAACCGATGTCAAGCTCAATGTCTACATGACATAGCCGACAAACAACCTGTAAGCTCATGGCTCCACCGCCAACACGTACACTCATCTCGGGTGAAGAAATCTGAACCTGAGTACCAAAGTAGTGGGTCAGACACGACGGTCTGGCAGGTGGGTGAAAAGATATAACAATATACTGAATGGTAAAACATGAAATAAATCATACTGTCTGATCAAAATTGTACATAATAAAATGTATCGGAAATCATGAGTATCTGACGAAATCATGTATTCATATAAAACGGGTATGAAACACGGATATTAGGCAAAGCATGTATTCCTTTAAAGCATGTATAAAACATGAACATTTTACAAATCGGGAACTCATTTAAAACGTGTATAAACAATAAACATCTTTCAAATCGGGTACTCATTTAAAGCGTGTATAAACAATAAACATTTTACAAATCGGGTACTCATTTAAAGCGTGTATAAACAATAAACATTTTACAAATCGGGTACTCATTTAAAGCGTGTATAAACAATAAACATTTTACAAATCGGATACTCATTTAAAGCATGTACAAACAATAAACATTTTACAAATCGGGTACTCATTTAAAGCATGTAGAATTAATGCATCCTTTATTAAGAAAAGACATGATCAATATAAAGCAGTACGGGTATCAAGGATCAGGAACTATCAAGATGGCAACCACACAAAGCTAAATCCTCTATCACCGAAGTGACTAGAGTATCGGGCGTTGACCTCGGTCACCGAAGTGAGGAGGTACAACAAAATTCACATATACATATACAATAATACGGGACGGGACCACGGTGGCAAACCGGGTATCGGGAATCACGGTAGCGAACCGGATATCGGGAACCACGGGAGCGAGCCGGGTATCGGGACGGGACCACGGTTAATAAACCGGGTATCGGGATCCATGCTGCAGCTGGCGGGACAAGTGGGGAATCTCCAAGTCAGTGGATCAGACTGACAAGGTTATCCAAGCTTAGTGGTGCCGACTCATAGGTTATATGCAAGTAAACAAACAAATACATGTATGCATGTTCTCTTTTAGCTCATGGGCTCGCACTACAAAGCTCTGGCCCCCTATTGCCTCAAGGTTTTACTCTCATGGGTCATATACAAGAAATCAAATCCAATAAATACATATGACGGGACGGGGTGCTCATAAGCACAAAAGCATATCTGTATTGGTCGGGCCTGTACGGGCTAGCAACAATGTTAAAAACATAACTTTCAATACTGTCGGGCAAGTCTAGTCATAAAACACGAGATTTTAAGTGTACAAGTGAAATTCGGTCAAAATAAAGCATGAATGGATTTCTCATATTCTCCGGGCCAAGTGTTGAAAGTCCAAGATTTGAATCAATGTAACTAGGGTCCCGTATGTTACGTTTGACATACATTTGGCACTCTTTAAGAATTGAAAACATTCCGGGGCCTTATATACATTAACAAATCTAAAAGACCTAAACAACACAGTCATGGTGATGGAATTTCTTCTTCTGTACAGTTCCTCACTCTCCTCCAATATAGTTCCCTATGGTTCTTCAAGAAGAAAACAATACAATTGCTGTCGGTCAGCTCCTCGGTTGTCTGTCGGTCAGCCGAACTGGAATGTCGGCTAGCCGACGGCTGACCGGCGCTGACTGTCAGCTCTACACACATCAGGAAGTTTGTTGCTCTCTGGAAAATGAACCGAAAGATCTGTCGGTTGGCTCTCGGTCGACCGAACTAGGGAGTTCGGTCAGCCGACAGCTGACCGACAGATTTCCTGATGGAAATCTGCTCTCTGGAATTGGAACCGAGAGGGTTTCGGTCCACCTCGGTTGGCTGTCGGTTAACCGACGGGCTGACCGACAGCTGACCGACGTTACTGCGGACACAGAATTCTGAAGCTGTTTTCAGTCCCTTCTTTCTCCAAACACTCCTCATTTTCAAGGGTCAGATCCCTGTAATAAAGTGAGTTAAAAGATCCTCCATCTCAAACAATCAAAACTTCATTCTCAACACTTCAAATTCCCCATTCAACTACATCCATCCTTCCATCAAATCATCCATTCCATTCACATTCAACCCAAAGAAATCCATCACATGAAACAAGTCAAAACTTAGTATTATCAAGATACCCTTTTCAAGAATGCAATGTACTAGAAAGATACACTAAAGAGTGTATTTCAAATCTCAATAAAAGCATGTCATGAAGTAAAGCATAAGTAATGAAAATCATTAATGAAAGCTACACATTTGTATAAAACATGATCAATGAAAATAAATCATTTCATCCACTTGCCTTGGGTCCAATGCTAATCAAATCAACCACCAATCACTTCTCCAAGCTATAAATCACCAATCTAAACAAAACCCCCAAAAGAAACCCATCTTAGAACCCTAAAATGGCAAAACCAAATCAAAACAAAAGGAAAGCCTCCAATAATCAAAACAAAGCTTCTTAAAGGCTAGGAAAACACAAATCCAAAAGATTACAAGGATTCCTTACTTGGAAGTTCTTCAAAAAGCAAGAGGTTGCTCAAAGGAAATCTTGAAAAGCTTGGTTTTCTTCAAAAATGGTGTCAATGGATAGCTCTTGAGATGAGGATGAAAATGGTGGAGTCTAATCTTGGTTTGGCATTGTTTGGTGGTGCTATGAGATGGAGGAAACAAGAAAGAGATGGAGAAAGCCATGGCTGCTGGGGCTGCTCCTCTCTTAGAAATTAGGTCAAGGAAGAAGAGAAGAGAAGAGGTGGGTTCCTCTTATAACAAAGGGGAGATGGGTCCCACAACTTAAAACATTTGCCGGGCTAAAAACATGCATTTCGGGACCTCAAATCGATTCGACGAAGAAGACAAAGTTGTTCGTTGAAATAACTACTTTCCAAAAAGTATATTTTCCCCAATTTCTGGAATTTTCGAAATTTATGGACAGATTTAGTGAAAATTGTCATTTTTGCCCTTTTTCTCGAAAAACGCAATTTCTGAGTATTTATTCAAGATGGTCAAAACATGAAAGTTGTTTGTAACAACAAAATGGGTCAAAAGGAATAAAATTTGGAATTTTTAGAAATCAAGAATAAATTCTCACAAAAATACAATTTACAAGGGTCGGGTCAAAACAAAGTCAACGTCTTTTAAAACTCTCAAAAGTTATGAAAAATCTATTCAAACTCAAAAACTCAACCAAACAATCACTAAACCCATCGAGAAAACCAAATCACGATTAAAACCACACTAAACCAAGAAATTAGGGGTCGGGTTCTCACATCCTCCCCCCCTTAGAACATTTGGTCCTCCAAATGAACTAAACAAATCCAAAACAAGTGGGGATATTAATCCGCACTTCGAAAACAAAATCACAAATCAAAACTCCAAAACGGTCCTCTCAAAAACATCTGAACTCGCTGGGTCGCCCTCGTGGTAGAACCCCTTGGTCAACTATCAACGGTCGTCAAACCTTCTTCCACTGGCTCGGATCCGTCACTGTCCTGTCACTCTGACTGCTCAAGGAATTCTCCAACTCTGACTCCTTCTAAGTTCAACCAAGTCTCTTGTTTCTAAACACCTTGATACTGAAAATCCTTGGAACCATTTTGTCGGCTTCATCGCAACTATCGAAGCTAGGGTCTCACATCCCCTGCACACTCTTCAAGGTTAACTCTTGCTAGCTTTAATTCTTTCTGCTCGTTGCTCTTGATCCTCAGTACAATATTCGGTCTCTGACACTAACATGTTTGTCCCTTCACTATTCTTTAGTATTTGGAGCTCCGTGTTCACTCTTGCAGCTGCTCTGCCAAGTTTACCTTTCCTAATAAAATCCAAAATAACTGATTTCCTGCTCTGTATACCTGTACATTGAAATCCGATGCTCCTCGTGTCGATAAAATCTGTAAAGATCTTCGTTGTCGGGCGATCAAGTAGAGATTCTTCCTGCAGTCAACTCCTTCATTAGTTGCCGAAATCCAACTCCAAAAGCTTCTAACCACACAATGACACATCCTGCTGGGTCTACTCCACCATATGGCTGCACTTGTTGAAAACCCTAAAATAATTCTCTGACAAACCTCATCAAATTCTAGGAATCTCTAATTCTGGACATCTCCTTGGAGCTCTACTAATTGAAAACTTGTCTCTAAACATCTGCACTGTTCCTGTACAACTGTCAATGTCGGTCCAAGAGAATGAAGATTCTGACTCACTCCGATGTACTGTAACTCTATCTTTGTCGTAGAACACTGCACCTAGTGTCATTCTTCTCCAGGTCTTCCAACCGGCCTTGTCCGTAGGCTATGATTCTCCTGTTGTATCTGTACTCTGCCCAAACTGATATTCCAAAAGTCCGTAAAGTTTGCAAGATCTCCTCTATCATAAAACCAGGTAACAATCCATTCTGTACACAGCTCTCTACACCATAGCTGAAAGTTTTCTTCCTATCATTTAATCACACACTGATGCATCCTGCTGAGTCAACTTCACCATCATTCTGGAATTATTAAAAATCTTCTAGCACTTCTCCGCCAAGAGTTCATCAAATTCGAGAAATTTCTTGCTTTTGGTAACCACTTGAATCTCTATCAACTGAAAATCATCTCAAACTTCTTGAAATCCACCATTTGTCTAGTTTCTGTAGCCTTTTGGTTTAGGAAAATATTCCAGATTTATCCAAAATCCAAACTTACTTGCCTGGCGCACCATCTGACGGTACACGATCAACTGAAATTGGGTCTCAATATGCTGTTCACATTCCTTGTTGACTAACAACTGCTCACAAACTCCTTTGCTAGCTCCATCTGTAACATCGAAAAGCTGGGAATTCTGCCAAAGTCCTCCGAGATCCACATGCTAAAACCACCAAACTCTAACTCTCTGGCGCGAAAACAAGAAAAAAGCACTGAATGTGGGTGTGGAGACATTAAATCCTCCCCCACTAGAAAAGAATTTGGTCCCCCAAATTCCCTAGCAAGAACAAAAAGGAAGAGACAAGAAGGGTCTCCCCCACTAGAAAGAAAACAAATCCGAACCAAAACAGAATGGCATCTAGCCAAAACAAGACAAAAAATCTAACGGTTTCCTCACCACACGTCTTAAAGTTCCTAGAGTGTTTTATTTCCTAGAAACTTGCCCGCTCTGATACCAGTCTGTCACGACCCCAAACCCGGGGTCCGTGAATTGAGAGTTATGTTTCTCCCAAGATCCGCGTGTGTGAGGATTACAAATTCATTCCAACACACTCTGAATATTTAGCGGAAGCTTTCGTGGTGTTGCGACTCGGAGTCCGTGGCCATTGGATTCCGCACCGCACTTAACCCAAGCATATACTCATCTTATCAATGATCCATCTCAGACTGGAATAAACTATCACAATAAAAGTACAGAGCTGACAGTAACAGGATATTACATTCCCATATATGTTCAAGTTACAAATAACAATGTGTATTAATTACAAATCCCAAGAAAAAGGCTAATAGAAGCCATACAAGAAAACAAGCTAATGATCACTACCCAGATGTGACGTAAAACCGATGTCAAGCTCAATGTCTACATGACATAGCCGACAAACAACCTGTAAGCTCATGGCTCCACCGCCAACACGTACACTCATCTCGGGTGAAGAAATCTGAACCTGAGTACCAAAGTAGTGGGTCAGACACGACGGTCTGGCAGGTGGGTGAAAAGATATAACAATATACTGAATGGTAAAACATGAAATAAATCATACTGTCTGATCAAAATTGTACATAATAAAATGTATCGGAAATCATGAGTATCTGACGAAATCATGTATTCATATAAAACGGGTATGAAACACGGATATTAGGCAAAGCATGTATTCCTTTAAAGCATGTATAAAACATGAACATTTTACAAATCGGGAACTCATTTAAAACGTGTATAAACAATAAACATCTTTCAAATCGGGTACTCATTTAAAGCGTGTATAAACAATAAACATTTTACAAATCGGGTACTCATTTAAAGCGTGTATAAACAATAAACATTTTACAAATCGGGTACTCATTTAAAGCGTGTATAAACAATAAACATTTTACAAATCGGATACTCATTTAAAGCATGTACAAACAATAAACATTTTACAAATCGGGTACTCATTTAAAGCATGTAGAATTAATGCATCCTTTATTAAGAAAAGACATGATCAATATAAAGCAGTACGGGTATCAAGGATCAGGAACTATCAAGATGGCAACCACACAAAGCTAAATCCTCTATCACCGAAGTGACTAGAGTATCGGGCGTTGACCTCGGTCACCGAAGTGAGGAGGTACAACAAAATTCACATATACATATACAATAATACGGGACGGGACCACGGTGGCAAACCGGGTATCGGGAATCACGGTAGCGAACCGGATATCGGGAACCACGGGAGCGAGCCGGGTATCGGGACGGGACCACGGTTAATAAACCGGGTATCGGGATCCATGCTGCAGCTGGCGGGACAAGTGGGGAATCTCCAAGTCAGTGGATCAGACTGACAAGGTTATCCAAGCTTAGTGGTGCCGACTCATAGGTTATATGCAAGTAAACAAACAAATACATGTATGCATGTTCTCTTTTAGCTCATGGGCTCGCACTACAAAGCTCTGGCCCCCTATTGCCTCAAGGTTTTACTCTCATGGGTCATATACAAGAAATCAAATCCAATAAATACATATGACGGGACGGGGTGCTCATAAGCACAAAAGCATATCTGTATTGGTCGGGCCTGTACGGGCTAGCAACAATGTTAAAAACATAACTTTCAATACTGTCGGGCAAGTCTAGTCATAAAACACGAGATTTTAAGTGTACAAGTGAAATTCGGTCAAAATAAAGCATGAATGGATTTCTCATATTCTCCGGGCCAAGTGTTGAAAGTCCAAGATTTGAATCAATGTAACTAGGGTCCCGTATGTTACGTTTGACATACATTTGGCACTCTTTAAGAATTGAAAACATTCCGGGGCCTTATATACATTAACAAATCTAAAAGACCTAAACAACACAGTCATGGTGATGGAATTTCTTCTTCTGTACAGTTCCTCACTCTCCTCCAATATAGTTCCCTATGGTTCTTCAAGAAGAAAACAATACAATTGCTGTCGGTCAGCTCCTCGGTTGTCTGTCGGTCAGCCGAACTGGAATGTCGGCTAGCCGACGGCTGACCGGCGCTGACTGTCAGCTCTACACACATCAGGAAGTTTGTTGCTCTCTGGAAAATGAACCGAAAGATCTGTCGGTTGGCTCTCGGTCGACCGAACTAGGGAGTTCGGTCAGCCGACAGCTGACCGACAGATTTCCTGATGGAAATCTGCTCTCTGGAATTGGAACCGAGAGGGTTTCGGTCCACCTCGGTTGGCTGTCGGTTAACCGACGGGCTGACCGACAGCTGACCGACGTTACTGCGGACACAGAATTCTGAAGCTGTTTTCAGTCCCTTCTTTCTCCAAACACTCCTCATTTTCAAGGGTCAGATCCCTGTAATAAAGTGAGTTAAAAGATCCTCCATCTCAAACAATCAAAACTTCATTCTCAACACTTCAAATTCCCCATTCAACTACATCCATCCTTCCATCAAATCATCCATTCCATTCACATTCAACCCAAAGAAATCCATCACATGAAACAAGTCAAAACTTAGTATTATCAAGATACCCTTTTCAAGAATGCAATGTACTAGAAAGATACACTAAAGAGTGTATTTCAAATCTCAATAAAAGCATGTCATGAAGTAAAGCATAAGTAATGAAAATCATTAATGAAAGCTACACATTTGTATAAAACATGATCAATGAAAATAAATCATTTCATCCACTTGCCTTGGGTCCAATGCTAATCAAATCAACCACCAATCACTTCTCCAAGCTATAAATCACCAATCTAAACAAAACCCCCAAAAGAAACCCATCTTAGAACCCTAAAATGGCAAAACCAAATCAAAACAAAAGGAAAGCCTCCAATAATCAAAACAAAGCTTCTTAAAGGCTAGGAAAACACAAATCCAAAAGATTACAAGGATTCCTTACTTGGAAGTTCTTCAAAAAGCAAGAGGTTGCTCAAAGGAAATCTTGAAAAGCTTGGTTTTCTTCAAAAATGGTGTCAATGGATAGCTCTTGAGATGAGGATGAAAATGGTGGAGTCTAATCTTGGTTTGGCATTGTTTGGTGGTGCTATGAGATGGAGGAAACAAGAAAGAGATGGAGAAAGCCATGGCTGCTGGGGCTGCTCCTCTCTTAGAAATTAGGTCAAGGAAGAAGAGAAGAGAAGAGGTGGGTTCCTCTTATAACAAAGGGGAGATGGGTCCCACAACTTAAAACATTTGCCGGGCTAAAAACATGCATTTCGGGACCTCAAATCGATTCGACGAAGAAGACAAAGTTGTTCGTTGAAATAACTACTTTCCAAAAAGTATATTTTCCCCAATTTCTGGAATTTTCGAAATTTATGGACAGATTTAGTGAAAATTGTCATTTTTGCCCTTTTTCTCGAAAAACGCAATTTCTGAGTATTTATTCAAGATGGTCAAAACATGAAAGTTGTTTGTAACAACAAAATGGGTCAAAAGGAATAAAATTTGGAATTTTTAGAAATCAAGAATAAATTCTCACAAAAATACAATTTACAAGGGTCGGGTCAAAACAAAGTCAACGTCTTTTAAAACTCTCAAAAGTTATGAAAAATCTATTCAAACTCAAAAACTCAACCAAACAATCACTAAACCCATCGAGAAAACCAAATCACGATTAAAACCACACTAAACCAAGAAATTAGGGGTCGGGTTCTCACATCCTCCCCCCCTTAGAACATTTGGTCCTCCAAATGAACTAAACAAATCCAAAACAAGTGGGGATATTAATCCGCACTTCGAAAACAAAATCACAAATCAAAACTCCAAAACGGTCCTCTCAAAAACATCTGAACTCGCTGGGTCGCCCTCGTGGTAGAACCCCTTGGTCAACTATCAACGGTCGTCAAACCTTCTTCCACTGGCTCGGATCCGTCACTGTCCTGTCACTCTGACTGCTCAAGGAATTCTCCAACTCTGACTCCTTCTAAGTTCAACCAAGTCTCTTGTTTCTAAACACCTTGATACTGAAAATCCTTGGAACCATTTTGTCGGCTTCATCGCAACTATCGAAGCTAGGGTCTCACATCCCCTGCACACTCTTCAAGGTTAACTCTTGCTAGCTTTAATTCTTTCTGCTCGTTGCTCTTGATCCTCAGTACAATATTCGGTCTCTGACACTAACATGTTTGTCCCTTCACTATTCTTTAGTATTTGGAGCTCCGTGTTCACTCTTGCAGCTGCTCTGCCAAGTTTACCTTTCCTAATAAAATCCAAAATAACTGATTTCCTGCTCTGTATACCTGTACATTGAAATCCGATGCTCCTCGTGTCGATAAAATCTGTAAAGATCTTCGTTGTCGGGCGATCAAGTAGAGATTCTTCCTGCAGTCAACTCCTTCATTAGTTGCCGAAATCCAACTCCAAAAGCTTCTAACCACACAATGACACATCCTGCTGGGTCTACTCCACCATATGGCTGCACTTGTTGAAAACCCTAAAATAATTCTCTGACAAACCTCATCAAATTCTAGGAATCTCTAATTCTGGACATCTCCTTGGAGCTCTACTAATTGAAAACTTGTCTCTAAACATCTGCACTGTTCCTGTACAACTGTCAATGTCGGTCCAAGAGAATGAAGATTCTGACTCACTCCGATGTACTGTAACTCTATCTTTGTCGTAGAACACTGCACCTAGTGTCATTCTTCTCCAGGTCTTCCAACCGGCCTTGTCCGTAGGCTATGATTCTCCTGTTGTATCTGTACTCTGCCCAAACTGATATTCCAAAAGTCCGTAAAGTTTGCAAGATCTCCTCTATCATAAAACCAGGTAACAATCCATTCTGTACACAGCTCTCTACACCATAGCTGAAAGTTTTCTTCCTATCATTTAATCACACACTGATGCATCCTGCTGAGTCAACTTCACCATCATTCTGGAATTATTAAAAATCTTCTAGCACTTCTCCGCCAAGAGTTCATCAAATTCGAGAAATTTCTTGCTTTTGGTAACCACTTGAATCTCTATCAACTGAAAATCATCTCAAACTTCTTGAAATCCACCATTTGTCTAGTTTCTGTAGCCTTTTGGTTTAGGAAAATATTCCAGATTTATCCAAAATCCAAACTTACTTGCCTGGCGCACCATCTGACGGTACACGATCAACTGAAATTGGGTCTCAATATGCTGTTCACATTCCTTGTTGACTAACAACTGCTCACAAACTCCTTTGCTAGCTCCATCTGTAACATCGAAAAGCTGGGAATTCTGCCAAAGTCCTCCGAGATCCACATGCTAAAACCACCAAACTCTAACTCTCTGGCGCGAAAACAAGAAAAAAGCACTGAATGTGGGTGTGGAGACATTAAATCCTCCCCCACTAGAAAAGAATTTGGTCCCCCAAATTCCCTAGCAAGAACAAAAAGGAAGAGACAAGAAGGGTCTCCCCCACTAGAAAGAAAACAAATCCGAACCAAAACAGAATGGCATCTAGCCAAAACAAGACAAAAAATCTAACGGTTTCCTCACCACACGTCTTAAAGTTCCTAGAGTGTTTTATTTCCTAGAAACTTGCCCGCTCTGATACCAGTCTGTCACGACCCCAAACCCGGGGTCCGTGAATTGAGAGTTATGTTTCTCCCAAGATCCGCGTGTGTGAGGATTACAAATTCATTCCAACACACTCTGAATATTTAGCGGAAGCTTTCGTGGTGTTGCGACTCGGAGTCCGTGGCCATTGGATTCCGCACCGCACTTAACCCAAGCATATACTCATCTTATGAATGATCCATCTCAGACTGGAATAAACTATCACAATAAAAGTACAGAGCTGACAGTAACAGGATATTACATTCCCATATATGTTCAAGTTACAAATAACAATGTGTATTAATTACAAATCCCAAGAAAAAGGCTAATAGAAGCCATACAAGAAAACAAGCTAATGATCACTACCCAGATGTGACGTAAAACCGATGTCAAGCTCAATGTCTACATGACATAGCCGACAAACAACCTGTAAGCTCATGGCTCCACCGCCAACACGTACACTCATCTCGGGTGAAGAAATCTGAACCTGAGTACCAAAGTAGTGGGTCAGACACGACGGTCTGGCAGGTGGGTGAAAAGATATAACAATATACTGAATGGTAAAACATGAAATAAATCATACTGTCTGATCAAAATTGTACATAATAAAATGTATCGGAAATCATGAGTATCTGACGAAATCATGTATTCATATAAAACGGGTATGAAACACGGATATTAGGCAAAGCATGTATTCCTTTAAAGCATGTATAAAACATGAACATTTTACAAATCGGGAACTCATTTAAAACGTGTATAAACAATAAACATCTTTCAAATCGGGTACTCATTTAAAGCGTGTATAAACAATAAACATTTTACAAATCGGGTACTCATTTAAAGCGTGTATAAACAATAAACATTTTACAAATCGGGTACTCATTTAAAGCGTGTATAAACAATAAACATTTTACAAATCGGATACTCATTTAAAGCATGTACAAACAATAAACATTTTACAAATCGGGTACTCATTTAAAGCATGTAGAATTAATGCATCCTTTATTAAGAAAAGACATGATCAATATAAAGCAGTACGGGTATCAAGGATCAGGAACTATCAAGATGGCAACCACACAAAGCTAAATCCTCTATCACCGAAGTGACTAGAGTATCGGGCGTTGACCTCGGTCACCGAAGTGAGGAGGTACAACAAAATTCACATATACATATACAATAATACGGGACGGGACCACGGTGGCAAACCGGGTATCGGGAATCACGGTAGCGAACCGGATATCGGGAACCACGGGAGCGAGCCGGGTATCGGGACGGGACCACGGTTAATAAACCGGGTATCGGGATCCATGCTGCAGCTGGCGGGACAAGTGGGGAATCTCCAAGTCAGTGGATCAGACTGACAAGGTTATCCAAGCTTAGTGGTGCCGACTCATAGGTTATATGCAAGTAAACAAACAAATACATGTATGCATGTTCTCTTTTAGCTCATGGGCTCGCACTACAAAGCTCTGGCCCCCTATTGCCTCAAGGTTTTACTCTCATGGGTCATATACAAGAAATCAAATCCAATAAATACATATGACGGGACGGGGTGCTCATAAGCACAAAAGCATATCTGTATTGGTCGGGCCTGTACGGGCTAGCAACAATGTTAAAAACATAACTTTCAATACTGTCGGGCAAGTCTAGTCATAAAACACGAGATTTTAAGTGTACAAGTGAAATTCGGTCAAAATAAAGCATGAATGGATTTCTCATATTCTCCGGGCCAAGTGTTGAAAGTCCAAGATTTGAATCAATGTAACTAGGGTCCCGTATGTTACGTTTGACATACATTTGGCACTCTTTAAGAATTGAAAACATTCCGGGGCCTTATATACATTAACAAATCTAAAAGACCTAAACAACACAGTCATGGTGATGGAATTTCTTCTTCTGTACAGTTCCTCACTCTCCTCCAATATAGTTCCCTATGGTTCTTCAAGAAGAAAACAATACAATTGCTGTCGGTCAGCTCCTCGGTTGTCTGTCGGTCAGCCGAACTGGAATGTCGGCTAGCCGACGGCTGACCGGCGCTGACTGTCAGCTCTACACACATCAGGAAGTTTGTTGCTCTCTGGAAAATGAACCGAAAGATCTGTCGGTTGGCTCTCGGTCGACCGAACTAGGGAGTTCGGTCAGCCGACAGCTGACCGACAGATTTCCTGATGGAAATCTGCTCTCTGGAATTGGAACCGAGAGGGTTTCGGTCCACCTCGGTTGGCTGTCGGTTAACCGACGGGCTGACCGACAGCTGACCGACGTTACTGCGGACACAGAATTCTGAAGCTGTTTTCAGTCCCTTCTTTCTCCAAACACTCCTCATTTTCAAGGGTCAGATCCCTGTAATAAAGTGAGTTAAAAGATCCTCCATCTCAAACAATCAAAACTTCATTCTCAACACTTCAAATTCCCCATTCAACTACATCCATCCTTCCATCAAATCATCCATTCCATTCACATTCAACCCAAAGAAATCCATCACATGAAACAAGTCAAAACTTAGTATTATCAAGATACCCTTTTCAAGAATGCAATGTACTAGAAAGATACACTAAAGAGTGTATTTCAAATCTCAATAAAAGCATGTCATGAAGTAAAGCATAAGTAATGAAAATCATTAATGAAAGCTACACATTTGTATAAAACATGATCAATGAAAATAAATCATTTCATCCACTTGCCTTGGGTCCAATGCTAATCAAATCAACCACCAATCACTTCTCCAAGCTATAAATCACCAATCTAAACAAAACCCCCAAAAGAAACCCATCTTAGAACCCTAAAATGGCAAAACCAAATCAAAACAAAAGGAAAGCCTCCAATAATCAAAACAAAGCTTCTTAAAGGCTAGGAAAACACAAATCCAAAAGATTACAAGGATTCCTTACTTGGAAGTTCTTCAAAAAGCAAGAGGTTGCTCAAAGGAAATCTTGAAAAGCTTGGTTTTCTTCAAAAATGGTGTCAATGGATAGCTCTTGAGATGAGGATGAAAATGGTGGAGTCTAATCTTGGTTTGGCATTGTTTGGTGGTGCTATGAGATGGAGGAAACAAGAAAGAGATGGAGAAAGCCATGGCTGCTGGGGCTGCTCCTCTCTTAGAAATTAGGTCAAGGAAGAAGAGAAGAGAAGAGGTGGGTTCCTCTTATAACAAAGGGGAGATGGGTCCCACAACTTAAAACATTTGCCGGGCTAAAAACATGCATTTCGGGACCTCAAATCGATTCGACGAAGAAGACAAAGTTGTTCGTTGAAATAACTACTTTCCAAAAAGTATATTTTCCCCAATTTCTGGAATTTTCGAAATTTATGGACAGATTTAGTGAAAATTGTCATTTTTGCCCTTTTTCTCGAAAAACGCAATTTCTGAGTATTTATTCAAGATGGTCAAAACATGAAAGTTGTTTGTAACAACAAAATGGGTCAAAAGGAATAAAATTTGGAATTTTTAGAAATCAAGAATAAATTCTCACAAAAATACAATTTACAAGGGTCGGGTCAAAACAAAGTCAACGTCTTTTAAAACTCTCAAAAGTTATGAAAAATCTATTCAAACTCAAAAACTCAACCAAACAATCACTAAACCCATCGAGAAAACCAAATCACGATTAAAACCACACTAAACCAAGAAATTAGGGGTCGGGTTCTCACATCCTCCCCCCCTTAGAACATTTGGTCCTCCAAATGAACTAAACAAATCCAAAACAAGTGGGGATATTAATCCGCACTTCGAAAACAAAATCACAAATCAAAACTCCAAAACGGTCCTCTCAAAAACATCTGAACTCGCTGGGTCGCCCTCGTGGTAGAACCCCTTGGTCAACTATCAACGGTCGTCAAACCTTCTTCCACTGGCTCGGATCCGTCACTGTCCTGTCACTCTGACTGCTCAAGGAATTCTCCAACTCTGACTCCTTCTAAGTTCAACCAAGTCTCTTGTTTCTAAACACCTTGATACTGAAAATCCTTGGAACCATTTTGTCGGCTTCATCGCAACTATCGAAGCTAGGGTCTCACATCCCCTGCACACTCTTCAAGGTTAACTCTTGCTAGCTTTAATTCTTTCTGCTCGTTGCTCTTGATCCTCAGTACAATATTCGGTCTCTGACACTAACATGTTTGTCCCTTCACTATTCTTTAGTATTTGGAGCTCCGTGTTCACTCTTGCAGCTGCTCTGCCAAGTTTACCTTTCCTAATAAAATCCAAAATAACTGATTTCCTGCTCTGTATACCTGTACATTGAAATCCGATGCTCCTCGTGTCGATAAAATCTGTAAAGATCTTCGTTGTCGGGCGATCAAGTAGAGATTCTTCCTGCAGTCAACTCCTTCATTAGTTGCCGAAATCCAACTCCAAAAGCTTCTAACCACACAATGACACATCCTGCTGGGTCTACTCCACCATATGGCTGCACTTGTTGAAAACCCTAAAATAATTCTCTGACAAACCTCATCAAATTCTAGGAATCTCTAATTCTGGACATCTCCTTGGAGCTCTACTAATTGAAAACTTGTCTCTAAACATCTGCACTGTTCCTGTACAACTGTCAATGTCGGTCCAAGAGAATGAAGATTCTGACTCACTCCGATGTACTGTAACTCTATCTTTGTCGTAGAACACTGCACCTAGTGTCATTCTTCTCCAGGTCTTCCAACCGGCCTTGTCCGTAGGCTATGATTCTCCTGTTGTATCTGTACTCTGCCCAAACTGATATTCCAAAAGTCCGTAAAGTTTGCAAGATCTCCTCTATCATAAAACCAGGTAACAATCCATTCTGTACACAGCTCTCTACACCATAGCTGAAAGTTTTCTTCCTATCATTTAATCACACACTGATGCATCCTGCTGAGTCAACTTCACCATCATTCTGGAATTATTAAAAATCTTCTAGCACTTCTCCGCCAAGAGTTCATCAAATTCGAGAAATTTCTTGCTTTTGGTAACCACTTGAATCTCTATCAACTGAAAATCATCTCAAACTTCTTGAAATCCACCATTTGTCTAGTTTCTGTAGCCTTTTGGTTTAGGAAAATATTCCAGATTTATCCAAAATCCAAACTTACTTGCCTGGCGCACCATCTGACGGTACACGATCAACTGAAATTGGGTCTCAATATGCTGTTCACATTCCTTGTTGACTAACAACTGCTCACAAACTCCTTTGCTAGCTCCATCTGTAACATCGAAAAGCTGGGAATTCTGCCAAAGTCCTCCGAGATCCACATGCTAAAACCACCAAACTCTAACTCTCTGGCGCGAAAACAAGAAAAAAGCACTGAATGTGGGTGTGGAGACATTAAATCCTCCCCCACTAGAAAAGAATTTGGTCCCCCAAATTCCCTAGCAAGAACAAAAAGGAAGAGACAAGAAGGGTCTCCCCCACTAGAAAGAAAACAAATCCGAACCAAAACAGAATGGCATCTAGCCAAAACAAGACAAAAAATCTAACGGTTTCCTCACCACACGTCTTAAAGTTCCTAGAGTGTTTTATTTCCTAGAAACTTGCCCGCTCTGATACCAGTCTGTCACGACCCCAAACCCGGGGTCCGTGAATTGAAAGTTATGTTTCTCCCAAGATCCGCGTGTGTGAGGATTACAAATTCATTCCAACACACTCTGAATATTTAGCGGAAGCTTTCGTGGTGTTGCGACTCGGAGTCCGTGGCCATTGGATTCCGCACCGCACTTAACCCAAGCATATACTCATCTTATCAATGATCCATCTCAGACTGGAATAAACTATCACAATAAAAGTACAGAGCTGACAGTAACAGGATATTACATTCCCATATATGTTCAAGTTACAAATAACAATGTGTATTAATTACAAATCCCAAGAAAAAGGCTAATAGAAGCCATACAAGAAAACAAGCTAATGATCACTACCCAGATGTGACGTAAAACCGATGTCAAGCTCAATGTCTACATGACATAGCCGACAAACAACCTGTAAGCTCATGGCTCCACCGCCAACACGTACACTCATCTCGGGTGAAGAAATCTGAACCTGAGTACCAAAGTAGTGGGTCAGACACGACGGTCTGGCAGGTGGGTGAAAAGATATAACAATATACTGAATGGTAAAACATGAAATAAATCATACTGTCTGATCAAAATTGTACATAATAAAATGTATCGGAAATCATGAGTATCTGACGAAATCATGTATTCATATAAAACGGGTATGAAACACGGATATTAGGCAAAGCATGTATTCCTTTAAAGCATGTATAAAACATGAACATTTTACAAATCGGGAACTCATTTAAAACGTGTATAAACAATAAACATCTTTCAAATCGGGTACTCATTTAAAGCGTGTATAAACAATAAACATTTTACAAATCGGGTACTCATTTAAAGCGTGTATAAACAATAAACATTTTACAAATCGGGTACTCATTTAAAGCGTGTATAAACAATAAACATTTTACAAATCGGATACTCATTTAAAGCATGTACAAACAATAAACATTTTACAAATCGGGTACTCATTTAAAGCATGTAGAATTAATGCATCCTTTATTAAGAAAAGACATGATCAATATAAAGCAGTACGGGTATCAAGGATCAGAAACTATCAAGATGGCAACCACACAAAGCTAAATCCTCTATCACCGAAGTGACTAGAGTATCGGGCGTTGACCTCGGTCACCGAAGTGAGGAGGTACAACAAAATTCACATATACATATACAATAATACGGGACGGGACCACGGTGGCAAACCGGGTATCGGGAATCACGGTAGCGAACCGGATATCGGGAACCACGGGAGCGAGCCGGGTATCGGGACGGGACCACGGTTAATAAACCGGGTATCGGGATCCATGCTGCAGCTGGCGGGACAAGTGGGGAATCTCCAAGTCAGTGGATCAGACTGACAAGGTTATCCAAGCTTAGTGGTGCCGACTCATAGGTTATATGCAAGTAAACAAACAAATACATGTATGCATGTTCTCTTTTAGCTCATGGGCTCGCACTACAAAGCTCTGGCCCCCTATTGCCTCAAGGTTTTACTCTCATGGGTCATATACAAGAAATCAAATCCAATAAATACATATGACGGGACGGGGTGCTCATAAGCACAAAAGCATATCTGTATTGGTCGGGCCTGTACGGGCTAGCAACAATGTTAAAAACATAACTTTCAATACTGTCGGGCAAGTCTAGTCATAAAACACGAGATTTTAAGTGTACAAGTGAAATTCGGTCAAAATAAAGCATGAATGGATTTCTCATATTCTCCGGGCCAAGTGTTGAAAGTCCAAGATTTGAATCAATGTAACTAGGGTCCCGTATGTTACGTTTGACATACATTTGGCACTCTTTAAGAATTGAAAACATTCCGGGGCCTTATATACATTAACAAATCTAAAAGACCTAAACAACACAGTCATGGTGATGGAATTTCTTCTTCTGTACAGTTCCTCACTCTCCTCCAATATAGTTCCCTATGGTTCTTCAAGAAGAAAACAATACAATTGCTGTCGGTCAGCTCCTCGGTTGTCTGTCGGTCAGCCGAACTGGAATGTCGGCTAGCCGACGGCTGACCGGCGCTGACTGTCAGCTCTACACACATCAGGAAGTTTGTTGCTCTCTGGAAAATGAACCGAAAGATCTGTCGGTTGGCTCTCGGTCGACCGAACTAGGGAGTTCGGTCAGCCGACAGCTGACCGACAGATTTCCTGATGGAAATCTGCTCTCTGGAATTGGAACCGAGAGGGTTTCGGTCCACCTCGGTTGGCTGTCGGTTAACCGACGGGCTGACCGACAGCTGACCGACGTTACTGCGGACACAGAATTCTGAAGCTGTTTTCAGTCCCTTCTTTCTCCAAACACTCCTCATTTTCAAGGGTCAGATCCCTGTAATAAAGTGAGTTAAAAGATCCTCCATCTCAAACAATCAAAACTTCATTCTCAACACTTCAAATTCCCCATTCAACTACATCCATCCTTCCATCAAATCATCCATTCCATTCACATTCAACCCAAAGAAATCCATCACATGAAACAAGTCAAAACTTAGTATTATCAAGATACCCTTTTCAAGAATGCAATGTACTAGAAAGATACACTAAAGAGTGTATTTCAAATCTCAATAAAAGCATGTCATGAAGTAAAGCATAAGTAATGAAAATCATTAATGAAAGCTACACATTTGTATAAAACATGATCAATGAAAATAAATCATTTCATCCACTTGCCTTGGGTCCAATGCTAATCAAATCAACCACCAATCACTTCTCCAAGCTATAAATCACCAATCTAAACAAAACCCCCAAAAGAAACCCATCTTAGAACCCTAAAATGGCAAAACCAAATCAAAACAAAAGGAAAGCCTCCAATAATCAAAACAAAGCTTCTTAAAGGCTAGGAAAACACAAATCCAAAAGATTACAAGGATTCCTTACTTGGAAGTTCTTCAAAAAGCAAGAGGTTGCTCAAAGGAAATCTTGAAAAGCTTGGTTTTCTTCAAAAATGGTGTCAATGGATAGCTCTTGAGATGAGGATGAAAATGGTGGAGTCTAATCTTGGTTTGGCATTGTTTGGTGGTGCTATGAGATGGAGGAAACAAGAAAGAGATGGAGAAAGCCATGGCTGCTGGGGCTGCTCCTCTCTTAGAAATTAGGTCAAGGAAGAAGAGAAGAGAAGAGGTGGGTTCCTCTTATAACAAAGGGGAGATGGGTCCCACAACTTAAAACATTTGCCGGGCTAAAAACATGCATTTCGGGACCTCAAATCGATTCGACGAAGAAGACAAAGTTGTTCGTTGAAATAACTACTTTCCAAAAAGTATATTTTCCCCAATTTCTGGAATTTTCGAAATTTATGGACAGATTTAGTGAAAATTGTCATTTTTGCCCTTTTTCTCGAAAAACGCAATTTCTGAGTATTTATTCAAGATGGTCAAAACATGAAAGTTGTTTGTAACAACAAAATGGGTCAAAAGGAATAAAATTTGGAATTTTTAGAAATCAAGAATAAATTCTCACAAAAATACAATTTACAAGGGTCGGGTCAAAACAAAGTCAACGTCTTTTAAAACTCTCCAAAGTTATGAAAAATCTATTCAAACTCAAAAACTCAACCAAACAATCACTAAACCCATCGAGAAAACCAAATCACGATTAAAACCACACTAAACCAAGAAATTAGGGGTCGGGTTCTCACAGGTGTCTCATCGGGTAAGTTTCTCGGATTCATAGTACAGAAAGCTGGAATAGAACTTGACCCCACCAAAGTCAAGGTTATCCCGGAAATGCCATCTCCCAGAACCCTAAGAGAATTAAAAGGGCTTCAAGGAAGGTTGGCCTACATTCGACGGTTCATCTCCAATCTATTAGGGAAATGCCGTCCATTCTCTCGCCTGATGAAGAAAGGCGTCGACTTTGTCTGGGATGCTGAATGTCAAAATGTATTTCAAGACATCAAAGCATACCTCACCAAACCTCCAGTGCTGGCTGCCCCCACAACTGGAAAACCATTTATCTTGTACACAAGAGCTCTCGACCACTCTTTGGGTGCTCTGCTCGCACAAGAAAATGACGACAGAAAAGAAGCTGCTCTATATTACCTTAGCCGCATGATGGTAGGTGCAGAGCATCGCTACTCCCCAGTCGAAAAAGAATGCCTTGCAGTAATGTTCGCCGTACAAAAGCTGTGTCACTATCTGCTGTCGAACACAGTCTACCTGATTTTAAGGATCAACCTCCTAAAGGTCCTTGTCACAAAAGCGGGTTCTCTCAATGCCCGACTGGCAAAATGGTCCATCCTTCTATCACAATTTGATATTAGGTTTGTACCACAAAAAGCAATCAAAGGACAAGCCCTAGCAGACTTCCTCGCAGAGCAACCATTGCCTAAAGATTTTCCACTCAGGGATGATCTCCCAGACAAATTTGTCTATAATGTGGAAACTTCCTTATCAAATGCTTCCTGGGACATGTACTTTGACGGTGCAACCAGGACAAATGAAAAAGGAAAGCAAATATCGGGAATCGGTATCCTCTTTGTCAGCCCTGACAAATACATGATTCCACACGCCTTCTCACTACTGGAACCATGTTCAAACAATGCAGCTGAGTACCAAGCCCTGATTATATGATTGGAACTCGCCCTCCAATCCGGCATCACCATGCTGGAAGCTTTTGGAGACTCTCAACTGATCGTCAACCAGATGAATCAGAAATATGAAGTCAGGAAGCCTGATTTGCTACCTTACTACAATAAGGCGCAGTCGCTTCGACAAAAATTCAACATCTGCCATATCACCCACATCCTCAGAGGTGAAAACATCCGTGCAGATGCCCTGGCCGGACTCGCCGCATCCATGGCAATCCAAGAAGGGGAAAATATGCAAGTCACAGTGTGTCAAAGAAGAATTCTCCCTCCTCTCAACACACACCAAGCAGTTGCTGAATGCCACCAAGTGATTGGAAGTCGGATGTCCATCCTCAAACCTCCGATTGGCGACTGGAGAGATCCGTTCATTGATTGCATCCTGTTCGGAATCCTACCTGAATATCCAAAAGAGCGAGTAGGCATCCAAAGACGAACCCCGAACTTTCATTTGGATATACCTTCAAAAGCACTTTACAGAAAATCCTTCAACGGAGTACTCCTACGCTGCTTGTCACAACAAGAGGCTGAGGAAACTCTCCAAGAAGTTCACGCTGGTCTTTGTTGAACCCATCAGGCTGGCCCTAAGCTCTACAATCAGATAAAAAGACTAGGTTACTATTGGCCTACCATGGTAGCTGATGCAATGCAATTTGCCAAGCGCTGCCAAAAATGCCAGATTCACGAAGATTATGTCCACATGCCTCCAGAATGGCTACATCCAACATCAATCTCATGGCCTTTCGAAGCCTGGGGTATTGACATCATAGGTCCTATTTCTCCCCCATCAAGCAAAGGTCATCGCTTCATCTTCGCCGCTACGGATTATTTCTCCAAGTGGTCAGAAGCATTTGCGCTCAGCGAAATGAAGACTTCATCAGTCCTTCAGTTCTTGCGCACCAACATTATTTGTCGCTTTGGCATACCTAAAAGATTCGTCCATGATAACGGACCACAATTCCGGGATCACAGATTCTACTGTTTTTGAGACAAGTACAAAATCCAAAGTTGTCCTTCGACTCCATATAATCCAGCAGCGAACGGACTAGCAGAAGCCTTCAACAAGACACTCTGCAAAATTCTCAAGAAAACGGTCTCTAGTCACAAAAGAGACTGGGGCGACAAACTACGAAAAGCTTTGTGGGCCTATCGAACCACCGTTTGAGGACCAACCCATAGTACACTACATCAAAAAACATGAAAAACGACAGCCTTCAACAGTCGTTTTCAATTAAAAACGACTGCCCTAAGCTGTCGTTAATTTTGTAGTAGCTTTTGGAAAACGACAGCTGTAGGACAGTTGAGAAAAATGAGAAAAAACGACTGCCGATGGGCAGTTGTTTAATGACATTAAAAACGACTGCCAAAGGCCGTCGTTTTTTATTTTTTTGAATTTCAAAAAAAATATATTGAAAAACCAGGGCATGCCCAGGTGTTTCAATATATTTTTTTTAAAAGCCCGAAAACTCATTAGAATCACTTAAAATCTTTAAGGTGGAACACTAATATATTTAAAATCTTAATTACATTGGAGAAAACTATACAACAATTACATTGGAAAAGAGTATAAAAAAAATCAATAATAGAAGTGAGGGAGGCCTGCAGAAGTGGAAAGCAGGTGGCCCTGGACTGCAAGAGAGGAATACCCATCGAAATGTTGCCATTCCTCAATTCCCATCGAAAAAGCAGGCAAGCGAAGAAGCTACATGAGAATGGGAGAGAGAACTTCAGACCAAGGGACTCCATAGCTTGGGGCAGCTCTCGATCTGATCAAGTTCCTCTTTCCACGTTTTGTCAATGTTACTACAAAGTGTTTAGGACCAGCAAGATATCCAAGTCGCCAACCGGTCATTGCAAAGGCCTAAAAGCATGCAAACAAATGTCAGTCCTTTCAGACCCACAACAGGCACATATAAAGCATTTTGTGCTAAGGAATCATAATGGTTACTGGTCTCCAAATGACGATATAGAAGGGAAATAATAAGAAGAAAATATAGGAAATAGATGTTTGCTGGATACTGCAACAATATATCCATCAAAGCCCGCAGATTCAATTATTCATACAATGCAATTAAATTACCTTAGAAAAGCCATTTACAGTCAAAGTTCTTTCCCACATGTCGGGCAAAGAAGCAAAGCTTATGTGTTTTGCTGGCGGATAGATGATGTGCTCATATATCTCATCAGACAAAACCTGAAGGCAAAGCACATTCATGCACAAAATTTCATATACCAGTAACAAAATATCTTAACAGCAGATCTAATACAAATGGGTAAAATGTTAAGGCAAATAAATCAACTGTACATATAAAGAAAACCTACAGAACATAAGCATGACAGGTTAAAAAATAAGCACCTTATTTGCAATGTTATAGACAGACTGAGGTTAGGATACACAAATGTAAAATTGCACACACTCAAGGAGTCTGTAATATCATGTATGAATAAAATTATAATGTTCATTTATATTTTATTCATGTACAGTTACAGATATCCAGACCTGGACTCATGTACACTTTTGTTGTGACTTGCCCACTTGCATGAGCTCCGCTCGGGTGCAACCTGCGACTGCATCTCTGCCACCTCTCTTACACGAACCAAAATGTCAGCAGGGATGGGTATTGAGGCATGCTTGCGGGAGCTCTTCCCCTGCAACTCTTACAAAGAAAATCAGTTATTACAAGACTCAGCTCTAAACAGTCAGGCAATTAGGATGGTCATCTGTTAAATAAAACTTGGGTCTGTCTTGCACAACCACAAAGATACACAGTTTGTTGCCCTTCTGCTATAATATGACAGACAAAGTGAACACCTCTGTTTCATACTCACATGAACTGCTGTACTTGTATGTTCTATGCTAACATAAAAGTAGAATTCTCTATGTGAGCATATGTAGCATGGACTATAAAGAACCAGGGTCTATGTGAGTACCAACAACAAATGTTCCCTCAGTCTGTCTATAACATTCAAACCGATCACAGCATGACAGGTTAAAAAAACAGGACATGAGCAATTCAATTGTCAGACTAGAACAGGGAATTAAACTGAAAAAAGAGAGTACAAATCCATCATAATAAGAAAAAAGGCAACACAACCTCATTGTTCCATCGAAAAGGTTTGGTGGTTCTGAATTCGAATCCAAAACAGGGGGAGAACCTCCTTCACTTTTCTACACAAACACCCACCAAAGCAGAAAAAACAAAAGCACCCAAGAAGAGTAAGAAGACGAACATTAGCCCATCATCCTTATGAGACCAAAACATGCTAAAATCAATCAGAAACATGAAAAAGAACACATTTTGAAGAACACCCAGAAAAGAGAATCCAAAGAAAATGGAGTATAGGTGGAAATTTAAGAGATTACCCCATTGCCATAACTTGTATTGGAGCTCTAGTGGCTTTACTGGTTCTATGGCTGAGCCACGGCTTGGGATCACCATATCTGATCTAGGTGAGGACTCAAATGTGTTTGAACTTTGAACCAGCTGAGCCACAGCTTGGGATCACCATAGAGCCAGTGAAAGGAGGCACATGTACATTTTTTTAGTTATTAACAAGAAGGAGGTCAATCATAAATCAGCTCCATGCCTATTATAATGTGGATAATTAAAATTATCTTACTTGGTTGTTGAGTTCTTCAACTTTGATTAGATGACTATAAACTCATTCACATTACTTGAGTACCCAAAGCTCACTCTTGCTGCATTGTGTAGACCTTGCAAAACTTGCTCTTCTTCTAGTTACACTCAGGTAACTGTAATAGAGAGCATCATAGTACATCAAAGGAACTTGATGGGCTACATCAAAAGGCCATGATGGGTTCAGTTCCAGCTTACAGAAAATGTTGCAGAATTTGATTAAGATACATTTCACTTTACAAATAGAATAACTGAATGCTTGCCTGAACCATACAGGTTAATGACCTGACCAAATTTTTAAAAAAAAGTGCAAATGAAGTAGAAAGAAAAAGGAGCCTTCTAATTCAAGAACCAAACAGACCCAAATGAAACATATCCCTGATGTCATCAACCTTACTTAAAAAAAGCAAGTAAAGGGGTCCAAATCCAATTAAAACATATCAAGAGAATCTCCTCAAAGAAACCTACCAATATTTTATCTAATTCAGGAATCTATGACATACCCATTATAAAACACAGGCAATAACTCATGAACTTTGGACAGAAGACAGACAAATATCCCAGGAGAGAAAGGTCTACTACTGAAACTTGTTTGAAAAAAAAAAAGCAGAAAGAACAAAGCTTTATGAGAATCTGAGACATACCCAGCTGCAAGTATAAAAAGAATCATGTTGCTCTCTCTCTCTCGTCCTCTTCTGCTTCTTGTCCTATCCAATTCCTTCACATTATGAGTTGTGACATCAGTACAGACTTCTAAAAAGAATCATGTTGGGCTACATTATGCTTTTGCCTGTTTCTTTGACAAGAATATCTAAGCCAAACCAGCAGTTCAAAAAAAGAAGAAGAAGATGTGGATAGAACTTTGAAGCGCGATATAATCATGTTAACAATAAGATGTGGACCAAATCTAACCCAATAGCAGTGACACCCTTCAAACCAGTGACAGTCCTGAGACAAATATAGATAAACAGATGAATGGTCTTAAACTGAATATCGAGATGGCAGTATAAAACTAACTTGTAAAAGACATTAAATTTCCTAAAAATGAATTAAGTCCACATACTTGTATGCCTCAGCAGGAACATCAGCAAAGGGTGAGAAGCGTAAGTATCAAAGAAGAAAAACATTAACATATATGAGACAGTGCATTTGGCCTAGGAAATCCAAAATGTGTTAAAAAGAATGTGTACAACACCAGACCCAATGTTCACAAACATATGATGGAAAAGTGCAAATAAATGTAACTATCATCCATCCACTATCACTAGTACATCAGCAAAATTCATAGCATGTAAAACAGTACATAGGCATATCACTAAGAACTAAACAAATGTAGTCCTAAAGATGGGCCAATCAATAGTATCACCAAGAGTAAGATCTTGAAATGATTTTCCTCCACCCATCAACTCCACGCTTCCCTCGATGATTTCGTCTACAATGACCTTATAGCATTCTTCCTCCTCAGTTGAAAGACCCCTCACTCTGCCATAAGCGATACACGTAGACTTCCGTGTAAGATGCATCAACCTACAGGAACGTGTGTCCTGAGGTGGGAGGTCATGCCTTACCTACAAACATTAGCAACACATGAATTTAGTCATTACTCAATCCAAACACTTAAATAAGTTAAGATATCTACTATTTATAGAAAATAAAGATTTTTACTTGAGAAGAACTGCTGTTATCAGTAGAAGGTTGCATCACCATCTGACCCTGGGAAAGACATGAAAGGATTCGCTTCTCCATCCGCTTGCGTTCTCGAGACTCCTCTTCCAGTCGTTCCCTCAACTGAATGTTTTGCTCTTTGAGCTCATCCACAGCAGTTTTAATGGCTGCCTGTGATGCCATCTCATATCTCCTATATGGAGTAGAATGATGGACGGCGGTTTTGGACACACCCATTCCTAGGCCCCGTACACGGCCTCGATTATCACGACCAAGAGCCTATTGAAAAAAAATCAGAGACAATCTTCAAGGTAAATGGAAGGAGAATATTGCCTAAAATGCATAACCATTTTTTGTGACTAGAAAACAAGATCACATATTTGATATATTAGCATTGCCAACAAGATTACAGCATCGGTGCTGGTCTTAAACTCCTAAAACCACCACGTGGATCATCAGTTCTCTAAAATTGCATGGATATATATGTACAAAAGAAGAAGAAGAAGACAATACTGGACTTAAAATAGCAAGTAAATTCACACTGACATATTTTACCTAACTAATCTTTTTATGGAAGTGTAGATCATATTATATACATGTTCCAAACAGCATATTAGAATCCGTGATCATCTTTTATGCCCGCATCTTTGCCTATTGAATCTTCGTACTTTTCTTTTTTCTACATACAGATACTTTTAAAGTTGAAGCTCTCCCGTGGAGCTTAAAGTTGTCATTGAACCTGGTTCTGCAGGTGTCAGTATTTAGAACCACATAAAACACAACTGCCTATAGAACACTCTGTAAAGAACTGCTAACAGTAACTATGTAGAGGGAAGAAAACTTAATAGATTTAAAAAAAAAAAAAAATTCTCTCCAAATGACTTCAAAGTGGACTTCTGCTGTGATGTAGCATAAGTGAGTGAGCTAAATGACCAAATACAAATCTTAGTTTTGATGTTAGCAATTATTTAACAGGAAAGGAAAACACAAAATATATAAATGAGAAAGAACTGCAGTGATTGACAATACAGATGTTGCAAGACAAAAAAGAAATATACATATTAGTTCTTCTTCAATTTTGATCAAGTCGACTAGTTGACTGAGGCTCTAGTCAAGAAAAATCTTGGAAGAACTGACTTTGTTAAAACTTAATTGCATTAAAAGAAGATGTTCTTGTAAAGAACCTAATGGAGTGGGAATTAAATCAGGTAGTACTCAGGAAGCTCAATCTTCCAATCATGAAAGTCATTTTAGTATTCATAACAGTGCCTTGTAATGGAAGAGTCTGCCGAAAACAAGTGTTTTGAGCTGACTTGTTTTTTTAGTTTAAGCTGGCCCTCATTGGGTTTGAGTTTCTAGTTTCAAACAATTTCCACTGGCAAGAGCATGGTATTGTAGACTTCAAAATCTAAATGCATTACAAAAACTATTACTTTAGAAAGCTACTCTCACAGAGAAGCTTAATTGGTATTGTAATTGATAAACCAAATCACAATGCTCAGAAAAACTCAATGAGGAAGGCAATGCGACATAGTAAAAGAAATATAGAACATCAGACTTGCAAAAGATGAACATCCTACCAATGCGACTGGATCATGGTTAAGGTCTTTTTCCATAATGGTGGGGTCACGCTGAATTAGTGTATCGATTTCATCCTGAAAAGAATTCAACTCCTTCCATTAAAACGTATCTTTGGAAGCATATATACGTATGGAACATAGTTATCAAAAATTTCTAGATACATATATATGATTTGACCTACAAGATTTGAGTGAAATATGATACAGTTAAGCCATGTTGAAAAATTCAGATCAATGTATCCGTTAGATGATGAACCATGAAGAAAAGATATGTAGACATGTCTACAGACAACAAGAAAGGAAATTTAAGATTTTGATTATGATGACTAGTCTGCATTATATTATGAAAACAACCAGCAGCAGACTTCTTACCAAATATTAATTCCCAGTAGCACCATCCTTCCTACCATGAGTGGGGAGATATACTTACGTCCGAGTGACCAAACCGTCGGGATTTTACTGCGACTATAAAAAGAAATAACAAACTATGGAGATTAAAATATATTAAAATAGTAAAGTAACATCAATTAAAGTCAACAATACTAACCAACTCCGCCGCCACCCGTGCTTGTCCCTTTCTACCAGAAGTATGTGGGCATTTCAGCGCTTTTCTAGCAGCCTTCCCCTTTTGTCTTAGAGAATGGGCTTGGGACGTCGAGTTGAGCTCAACAAAACTCTCCCAATCTTCTTTCTTGACACCCACAGGTATGTTGGACTTTCTCTCCACATCCGTTTGATATTTGTCTAAAAATTTCAGCCGGAGATTGGACTTCCAATCTTTCCATGAATTGTTGGCTTTCTTAAGTATAAGCCCTTTGGAGTATTCTGGGACTTCAAATGAGCGCTGCAAATAAGAAAATCAAGACATAAGTCATAATTAAAAATTCAAATTACTATGTAAAATTAAATGAAGTAAATGAACAAGTACTTACACTAACAATCTCCCAAACTAGCTCCTTGAGCTCATTAGGCACATTAGTCCATTTGAGGTAAACGGGAGACACATAGGTCCTCACAACCTCCCCTATCATAGAGGACAACCTCACTGAGTTGTCTCCAATAGGTTGCCCATTTTCCCCAAATGTGATGGGGGGAAGTCCACCTGTTAAAATAGGCCATTGTTAGAAAATTTTCAAGTTCAGATACTATAGGCACTGCAATCAAATTACAGGAAATTGCATGGTCTTTGAAGCATTCCCCAAATATAAATCAGGTCCATGTCTGTCCATGTTCATGTCTGCTGTTAGTAGTAACATAATTCTGGACTTTCTTGTATGAACTTGAAAACATATGGAAAAGAATTTAAATGGCTAGTAGTATGAAATGGATGAAACAATACATACCCTCATTAGAGCTACCCTGAACAGTAGACGCAGAAGACGATGACGAGGTATAATGCGACATAGTACCTACAACCACATTTAAATAAGAAACTCAATATTATGAAACAAATATTGGCTTGTATAAAGAATGACAGAAATCTTGAATCTAAAAATGTTGAGATTAAAAGACATAAGCAATAATCATGTACTGTACATAAATAGATTATAAGTTGAAAAAAATGATGATAATACTAAGTTATGAGTAGTACTTTGGACACTTAAAAGCATGCAAATCAAGACATGGAGGCACCAAAGATTTCAATAATCAACTCAAGCACCAAACATTACGAAGTAGGAGACAAATACCTTTCACAAACAATTTGTTGCAGACTTCCAGTGACAAGTTCTAGTTCCTGAAATGCTAACAGTAATCTTCATCATCACCATTTTTATCCTCTTCCATGATGTCATCTTGTAATGTTGCTGCTATTGTATTTTCATTCATTCTTGCTTCAAAGACTAAAGGATCTTCAAAAGAGTCCATGTCACGATTTAGCCTCTTTGGAACATCCAAGACAACATGCCACTCTTCAGATGGCCTACTATGATCTTTGCAATAGAAGACTTGAGTTGCTTGATTAGCAAGAATAAATGGCTCATCATTTTCTTTTGTATTTCTCTTTAACCTCCTCATATTAACATATATCAAATTTGTTTCTGCATCAACTCTAAGTCCATTTGCATCTTCAGTACGCAACCAATCACAATAAAATACTACTACTTTGAAGTAATGGTAATCCAACTCAAGAATTTGTTTGACAATGCCATAATAAGTAACTTCTTCAACCACAGGTTTTTTGTCCTTGGCACTTGACCTGCAAATAGTCATAGCCTTCACAGAGACTCCACTGTTCTGTGTTATTTTATTCATTTCCGCATCTGCGGTATAGAACACATATCCATTCACCGCGTATGCTGTATATGAAATGGCTTCAAAGTTTAGGCCATCAGCAAAGCCTTTTTAGGGTACAGTTCTCTTCATCCTTTAATTGTTGTCTAAGCCAAGGAACATAATCCATGGGTTTTTCTGTACGCCTATTAACCCTTCGATTTTGAACATTAGATATGTGGCTTTGAAGATATTGTTCATAATTCCTGTATATGAATATAAAGTGATTGCATTATATTACATTAAACCAATAAGCATGAACGTATTTACTATGAACACCAACAGAGATGTGTTTACCTTTTCCACTCGGTGTTATCAGTTGAGTGGCACAGTACCCATTTGCGTGCTTGCTGGTACTGCACATTATCAAGGCGTATGACCTTTCCCTTTTTATCAATAGGGTAGGAACAGTCCCCATCCATATCCATGAGTGTCTTAATTCCTAGCTTATGGCTTCCATTTTCACCGTCAATAACATTATTCATGGCATACATCATTGATTCATCCATAAGAAAGCACTCTGTGATAGAACCTTCAGGATACCTTTGATTTGCCACATATCATTTGAATGTTCTCATCTTCCTAATACATGTGCCTTAAGTTATATTTTGAACAAAACTTATATTAATTAAAAAAATTAAATAAAACATTATATTTACCGCTCAAAAGGATACATCCATCGATATCTAACAGGTCCACAAATCTGCGCCTCTTCCACTAGATGCACAAGAAGGTGTGTCATAGAAACGAAAAAAGAGGGCGGAAAGTACTTTTCGAACACACAAAGTGTTTCCACAATACGTCCTTTCATCTTTGAAAGTTCTTCACGATTTACAGTCTTCGAACATAAGACATTAAAGAACATTGATAATTGCAGAATAGCGGCCCGCAAGGGTTTATGTGACTCGAATGCATGCATCAGCAACACTGGCAATAGTTGTTGCATAAGGATGTGATAGTCATGTGACTTAAGATTTTTTAACTCCATGTCATCCAAGCTCACCTTATATTTCCAGTTTACACTGTACCCAATAGGAGCCTTCAAATCACACAATGTTTTACAGATCAATTCCTTCTCATGCCGGGACAGCCAATAAGGAGCTTCTGGACATGTCAACTTGCCATTTTTTTCCACCGGCCATAGCTTTTTCTTAATTCGCATGACCTTCAAGTCTTTGCGGGCTTCAAGACAATCCTTAGTCTTATCCTTTGTGTTCATAATTATTGCAAGTAGGTTTTCTGCAACATTTTTTTCCACGTGCATCACATCTAGATTGTGTCGAATCGGGAGATCCTATAAAAAAAATGGTTCATTTATGTTAGTACATAAGAGTTGTTACCACATTATTTAATATTAAGAACCATATTATAACGCACCTTCCAATACGGCAAGTCAAAAAGGACCAATCTCTTTGACCATGCAGTGGATTCATTCTCATTTGCACACCTCTTTCTCTTCTTGCCTACTACCTTTCCAAACTTAGTATGAATGGTCTCCATTTTGCTTAATACCTCGGAACCACTCAAACGCTTGGGATGCTTCCCATTTTCTTCATGCCCATTAAATTGTGATTTTTGGCTCCTGAAAGGATGTGTCATAGGCAACCATTTCCTATGCCCCATGTAAGCAAACTTCTGCCCGTGTTTTAGTCGCATTGAATATGTACTTTCGCTGCACACAGGACAACCAAACTTTCCTGCGGTCCTACAACCAGATAAATGACCATATGCTGGGAAATCATGTATAGCCCATAACAAAATTGCTTTCATTGTGAACCTAGTCTTGCTATAAGAGTCATATGTTACTGCACCAGTGGACCATAACTCCTTCAACTCTGCTACTAGTGGCTGCAAGTAGACATCAATGTTATGCCCTGGACCTTTCTTCCCGGGAATCAATAATGTTAACATAGTAAACTCCTTCCGCATGCATAGAGATGGAGGAAGATTATATGCAACCAACATAACAGGCCAACAACTATGGTAATTGTTATTGTTCCCGAATGGATTGAACCCATCAGTTGCAAGTCCCAGCCGGACATTACGTGTCTCGGCAACAAAGTTTGTCCATTTATGGTTTACTTGTTTCCAACAAGAAGAATCTACTGGATGACGCATCATTGAATCGTTTGGTACTGAGCTTGCCTTTGCATGCCATGTCATACTCTCCGCAATCCATGATACACTATACATTCTTTGTAGCCTTGGTGTTAATGGAAAGTATCTTAACTTTTTCCACGGCAAGTGTGATCTTATGGGCTTTGATTCATTCACTGGTTTCCATCTGCTTTCACCACACGTAGGACAATTGTCCTTATTTTCATGCTCTCTCCAGAATAGTATACAATCATTACGACATGCATGGATAATCTTGCAATCCATACGAAGAGACTCGATCATCTTCTTTGCATTGTAAGTATTATTTGGCAAAGTGTTTTCAACAGGCAGAACCCTTTTGAACATATGTAACAATTCCGTGAAACTCTTATTAGACCACTGATGTCTAGCCTTCATGCTTAGCAACTCAACCGTCACTGACAATTTTGTATCCTCAATTTGACACGAAGGATATAAAGGTTGCATTGCATCTTCCATCAACTTCTGATACTGGACATTCTCTGATGTACCATCATGACCTTCCCCATCTTCTTGATGATTATCTTCATCACTACATGTAGATGCACTACCCCCCACATTTTTTTGTGCATTATCCTCGTCTTGAGATACATCATTCACCAAATCAACCTGTCCACATACTACATCACTAGCCCCTGCATTTACACGACTTTTGGGATAGAGTTCTCCATGGTGGATCCATGTCGTGTAAGACGTATCTATTCCATCACATATTAAATGTGTATGAATTTCTCTTAGTGTCTTCTTCCCTCGAAAATTTCGGCACTTGACACACGGACAACAATACCAATCATCACCCCCTAATTTATGCTTATCAGCCCTTACATACCGAAAAAATAGTTCTACTCCTTCAAGGTACTCTTTAGAAAGCCTAGGTGCCGTCATCCATTCCTTGCTTGGAGGCTCCATTCTGAACCTAGAAATTTTAGAACCTAGAAAACCCAACAAGTACCTGTTACAACAATCTGAACATGAATTTCAAATCTGTTGAAATCAGATCCAACTATTAAACATCATAGACATCATAAAACTATGTTTTTATATCTCTCTAAATGAGTTCTATGTATATTAAATCTATAAATCTTGCACACAAAATCATATACTTAAAAATCATTGAGAAAGCTACAACTCCACCACTGTACATTAATGATGAAAACGTGAAAGCTTCTCTTTCATATATATTTTTTGTTTTTACATGGAGATATCAGTGAACAAGGCATGTGAGGGCTGCATCTAGACTCAAAACACTCCAAAATAGGGATGAGAAGAGGTTGGATCCAATGGGCCAAATTACAAGTAGCAGAAAAGGATAAAAAAATGTAGCACTCATAAACAAATATTTTTAAACTAAAGATCCAACGCCCAACCTTGACTCAAATCATTGACCTGACCTGAATTGAGGCTCTAATATAACATACCTAATTAACTCAATATAATATGTATATAGATATATAAAATGTTCCTCTTTTAGATGATATTTTATGACATCCATCAGTATGTCCACCAACCCCTGTTTACATCTGAACATGGCATCTTTCAAGTGCAATAGCCCATGCTATGTTAGGCTTGAACCAGCTCAAGATGGCCCATGAACACCCCTTCTGTTGATAAATCTCTTCTGCAAATAGTTCAAAAGCTCTGTTGTGACAGAACAGAAAAGCAATGAAGAAAAAACTCCAAGTTGATAACCCAAAAATAAAGATAATCACACATGGTAAACATCATCTTGGATTGAATTCATGATGGCAATTACACTACTTTTTATCTATTCCTTTGCATTGATTTCAGACCCAGCAAACATAAAGGGAAAGTAACAATGTAGAAATCCTTATCCTCAAGCAACAACAACATGATATTTATGTTATTTGACAGAGATTATAGAGAGAACACTTAAAAGTAGCCATGTTCCTACATTTCAATCATCATACCAGTGTGTGTATGGTGGGGTACCCCAGATATAATAGCATACAACTGCTGAAATTCCACGCTTGTGTGTCTATACAAATACAAGCTAATAAGCACCTCAAACAACAGATCTGACCATCAACATCAACCGATCTAAATAATATGAACCAAAACCCTAGATTGGTAAGAAAGAACACTCATAAGAAGAAATCAGTAGCAAAAGAAGAAGCTAGCATAAAAACAAGATCAGAAACCCTGGCTAAGTTAGAAGTAAGATGAGATGGAGACTGAAACAGATCTTAGAGAGAAATTGAGAGAGTGAGGTGATGATGTTTCTTACTGTCATGCAGAGAGGATGAAAATGGAGAAGAAGAGAACTCTCCCTGCAAAGACGAATCGATCTATTTCGATGTTTTCGTAGATCAACAAACCAAAAAACCCAAAATACGAAAGAAGATGCAATGCAGAATGAGAGAGAGAGAGATCTAAAACCCAAACCGATCAAAACCCTAATATCGTAACATCCATACCTGCAAACCGCTTCAAAAACTGCTCTTCGTCGTACAGTTGAAGATAAGTGGTTTCAGAGAGAGAAAAACCACTGCACTTGGGGAGAGAGGGGAGAGAAAGAGATTTCAAAAACCACAGATGCCGATTGGATCTCTTCAATGGTAACTTGAAAGAAATTTGGGGATTACGCTTGGAGAGAGAGAGAGAGGGGAGAGAAAGAGAGGGAGCAGCAGAGATGGCGATTAGGGCTGTTTTTTTTGGGCAGGCGTGGTTTTGTTGCTGTATACTTTGTGATTAACAGGGCCCTTGGAGGCCGTCGTTTTTTTTGGACCACACCATCACGAGCGGGACCCGATGCGCCCTTAGAGATTTGGTGATTTTTTTATGTCGTTGATTGCCTTTTTTGACGTAGTGGTACACCGTTCTCTTTGGTCTATGAATGCGAAGCAGTTGTCCCTTTGGAAGTACAAATTCCTTCCTTAAGGGTATCTTTGCAAAATGACATGACGCAAGAAAGCAATGTCAAATTGAGACTCCAAGAGCTGGATAATCTCGATGAAAGACGACTTGAAGCTCTACAAAGCATTGAGTTGTACCAAGCACGCATGGCAGGATCTTTCGACAAAAAGTTCAGGCAACGCGCCTACAAAAAGGGTGACTTGGTTCTTGCAGTAAAAAGACCCATAGTCTTTGCCCACAAATCCAAAGGCAAATTCGAACCAAAATGGGAGGGACCCTTCGTCATCGACAAAGTCTTCTCGAACGGTGCATACGCTCTTCTAAACATGGAAGGAGACAGATGTATGCTACCCATCAACGGTAAGTTCTTGAAGCGGTACTACCCTTGAAGACTTCCTCAAACGGGTCAGAGCAATATCTACACGGATAAAGCGTATTTCCAAGGTACTTGCTCGTCAAACCCACCCCTTTTGAAATTTTCGTCTTTATGTTGAAGTTTCCAAAAAAACAATCTCTCAAAAAAATGCTTACTTTCATCGTTTCATTGTTCAAAAGAAAAATGAAATCCAAAAATCCAAGTTTAGGAGCCTCTTCCCGGACTAGACCAAAATTTTCGATCCTTGAATCCAAAATTCATGGTTTGAAACAAAAACCCGGACTCAGGAATTTTCACCCTAGTCTACCTTGGCTTTTATAGCCGAAATGGTTTTAAGCCAAAATTTATGACCCTCGTGTCTCTAAACAAAAAAATTGGTTTTTAGAAACCGTTGGGAAGCGACACTTAGTCGATACTCGCAAAACCATAAAACCGGAAGGATACGAACCCCATTCGATACTTCCAAAACCCAAAAAATCGCAAGGAAGTGAACCCCATTCGATACTTGCAAAATTTCAAAAATCATGGAGAAGCAATAAACAAGTTGATATCCACAACCCAAATTTCAAAAAATCGTGGAGACGCAACATACCAGTTGCTATCCACAACCCAAATTTCAAATGGTTCGAGAAAACCTCAAATTTCACAAATCGCGGGGAAACGACACCAAGTCAGTACCCGCAAAACCAAAAGTTTTGGGAAAAGTAGGGAAGCGACGCTTAGTCGATATTTGCACCCCAATTCGCGAGAAAGCGACATTCCGTCGATACTCGCAAAACCCAGCCCGCAAGGAAGTGACATTCCATCAATACTCGCAAAACCGAATAAGCAAGGAAGCGACATTCCATCGATACTTGCAAGACCATTCAGCGGGGAGGCGACATTTAGTCGATACCTGCATTTTGAAAACCAAAATTCGGCTATAAACGCCAAAACTCGGCTATAAACGCCAAAATCCGGCTATAAACGCCAAAATTCGGCTATAAATGCCAAAACAAACAAAAAAAAATTTCGGCTATAAATGCCAAAATCGGCTTTCATGCCAACAAAACAAAACTTGGTTTTCAAAAAACTCGGCTATAAACGCCAAAACTCGGCTATAAACGCCAAAATCCGGCTATAAACGCCAAAACTCGGCTATAAACACCAAATCCGGCTATAAACGCCAAAAAGTCGGCTATAAATGCCAAAACAAAAAAAATTCTCGGCTATAAACGCCAAAATTCGGCTATAAACGCCAAAAATCGGCTATAAACACCAAAAGTCGGCTATAAATGCCAAAACAAAAAAAACAAAGCTCGGCTCCTATGCCATTCCAAAAATCGGCTTTCACGCCATTCAAAAAAAAACTTTGGCTCCCATGCCACAAACAAATTTGGCTCCCATGCCACAAACAAAATTAGGCTTTCACGCCATCCAAAATTTGGTTTTTAAACCATAAAAAAACCAGGCTTTTTCGCCACAAAATTGGCTTTCATGCCCAAAACAACTCATTGACAAAAGATTTTCACAAAATGACAACCTTTTGATCAAATTCTTCAACAAGCATTCCCATCAACTTTTGCTCAAATTGTTTTCATCAAAAAATGATTTAAGTGAAGGGGATACAAAAAATATAGTACCAAAATTGTTTATACATGGAGGTACCCAAAAAAAAAATAAAAAAAAAAGGAAAAAGAGTTTGTTACAACTCGGGAGCTCAATCCTACATGGTCTTCAACCAAAGGTTCAACTCCTCAAGCAGACCCTTGGCCTTAACTTCCAAAGTTTTTAGGCCATGCTCCTTCAAAATGTCCCCATAAAACGCGGCCGAATGGCGTGACCCATCTGCAGCACGAGGAAGTTCTTCCCAGAGGACCTGCCACTGCTCATGCTCCTGAGTCTTCCTCCGGACATTACCTTCAGCTTCCTCAACCTGGCGAATGAGAGTCCCCTTCTTGTCACGAGCCTCCACAATGGCAGTCCACTTGGCAGCAGCCTCTTCCTCTAAAAGATCAAGACGTTGCCTAGCCTCGACAACTCCTTATCAAGGCGGTCCAAGTCTTGCTTCAGCCCCATGATGGATAACTCGGTAATGTTCTTCTCCTGAACGATCTGCCTCCGAGTCTTCGTGACCTCAGTCAGCTCGGCTTTGGCTCTGCTGGAAGGTTTTATGAACATCTCATCAAAGCAGTCACCATCTGGGAAACTCTTGTTCTCAATCCATTTGCTCTCCAAGGTGATGATCTCCTCAACAAAATCCTTGGCGCTTGCGATGTCCAGACCGACTTCTTTGCTATCAGCAAAGATGTCCTGCACATGCTTGATCATGCCAAAACTAGCTTCCAAATGACCTGAAGAGAGAGTCTCAACCCATGAGCTCAAGACAGTCTTCAACACCTTCCTTGCATACTGAAGGTGCGGTGCAGATGAGGATTCACCATGCTCTGGTGCCCGACTGCCCACGTCATGCTCCATTGGAAGAGTAATCAATAAACTCTTTCCAATGGAAGAAGCTGACTCATTGAAAGTGGAAGAAGCCCCTACTTCTGCATCAGCCGCAGGTATCCCCTGTTTTGGCTCTGAGGAAGACGGAGGAATCTCTCCTGCTGCTTCACAATTTGTCAAAGTAAAAAAAAAAAAAAAGAAAAGACAAAAAGGTATGAATATAATCTTGTCAAAAATATATCAAGATTATTATTGCAAATATACCTGCTTCGACGACCGACGGAGTACTCTCTGCCTCTTTGAGCTCATCAGAAGCATCGTCAAAAGTTGCGTCCATAGATGGCTCGAAATCGTCGGAATCCTCTGGCAAGTCAGCTACATGTTAGCAAATGACAGCAAAAGAAGAAAAAAAAAAAGCAAAAGCCAAAGCAAATCATACCAGGTGAAGGTTCTGGAACCACTCCAGAGTCCCTGGGCTCTTCCTCAGATGCCACGACTGTTTCCGTCATTGCCTCATCGGCCGGAACCTCGGGCATCACCAGGTCATCGTCCTCTGCTAAAAAAAAAAGAAGAGGCAGCAGATCAAAACAAAATCTTTCACAAGAGAGAAAAAAAAAAGAAGAAACAAAGGAAAGAAAGAGGGTCATACCAGCTGTCTCCTCTTCTCTGCTTCTCTTCTCCGGAGGCTCGTCAGCATCCTCAGACACCTCCTCAGCAATGGTGAGAGGAACTTCAAGATCAGAAGGACTATCGTGCCGTCTCATGTTACAGCGTTGTCCTCTCCACCTCTTGCCTCGGCGGGTCAATCTGCTCGACGGTCCTGCCCCACTATCAACATCAGGCCTCTCACTAGAGTCCTCACTGGATGGTCTACTTTTCTCAGTAGTCTCCATGGAAGCCTTCGTATGCTCTGCCTGTATCATAGCATCGATCTCGGCCTCCTCCTCTTCCAGCTGTCTCAAGACCTCACCAGGAATCCCCTGTGCAGCTCCTGATCTGATGACGTCCTGCCCGTTGAGAAAGCCTATCTTATGCTTCTCTCCAGAAAGGAAGGCCAAAACTTCCTCCCGGCGGACACCATCTGATTTGCCAAGACCCTTCCCAAGAGACTGCTTGACATCATCCTCTTTCTTGGAAAGCCCCCGGTACACTGAAAAGCTCTCCACGAACCACTTCGTGAAGCCAGCAGTCCGGAAGGTGGGCAGCTCAGGATAGGAAATCATGGCGGTAGTGTCCTCGGCGCTATAAAAAGCCCATGCATTTCTCCCATCCTGCAGACCTCCAAAACGCTTCACCATGCTCGAAGGCGCTCCAACAACGCCTTGAGAGAAGCCAAGCTGCAATGCAAAATGCGAAGGGACATACGGTTGGATATCGACGAAAACATGTCTGCGGTACACCATCGTACCAACCCGTATGTTGAAGAACCACCTCTTCTCCGCGTCCGTCAAAGCATAGTATCTTCCCGACCCTGCCCTGGTCGAATCACGGGAGACACCAAAGTCAAAAGCCTTCTTCCGCAAGCCCGGAGAAAGCTTCACCGAAGACTGCCCAATCTCGACGTCCCTAAATCGTCGGATCCTTAGACGGGCAGATAAAAGTGATTCGGAAACGGCTGTCCCTCTAGCCAAACGAATCATAAAGGGATCTTCGTCCTGTGCAACTCCCAACCGATGGAAGCTAGGACAGTGGTATACATACCACGAATAGAAGATATGGGCAGAAAACACCCTGTTCATGGGAAGCCCAAGCCGAACCAAGAAAGCAGCAGCCTGCAGTTCGGTACACAAATAGGAGTAAAGAGCAGGTACCAAAGCCAGCCGCTTTCCAAACGTCATCTGACAAGCCGGAAAAATACAGTGCGGCCTGATGTGCGTCCCATCTTCTCCAGCAAAAACAGCCTCACCCAGCCAATAAGTGAGGTAAAGAATGAGATCTCTCCGCAACGCAATGTTAGGACAAATGACATCCGTGCTTGCGAAGAATTTCTTCAAATCTTCTCGCATAGCAGCGATCTTCTTCAAACCTGATGTTTTAGCCCTAGCATCTTGGGCCATGCCTTCAGAAGAATCCCCGCTGTCAAAAAGTTGGAGCTGCAACTTCTCAAACTGCTGCACCTAACTTTTGTGCCCTCCTTCTCCTTCAAAAAATCATAGAAGGCGACAAGCTGAAAGTACACAAGCCTAAACTCCTCAGACTGCTCCTCAAGGACGCTGTCAATGGGCATAAACTCCTCATAGAGTTTGCCGAGGATAGGCAATCCAGTGATGGCACTCAGTTCGTTCAAAGAAAAACCAATCTCACTATTCGTCACAATGAAGGTGTTGGTTTGTGGAAGGAATGACTCCAGCATGGCCATGAAAGCCTCATCGGAGAAAACGACGGTTTACCGAAAAGCGCGAACAGCATAAAAAATCTCTGCCTCCCGAAGAACGGCCTCACCAATCCTCAGGGTGTGATCAGTCCATGATTCCCAGCTCGAGTCAGCGCTAAAACGGCCACGAAGTCGAAAAGGCTTCACCCAATTGCTGCCGTCACCCCGAAAAGCGCCAAGGCCCACCGGTCTCAAATCGACCGATGGATGATCAGAACCTTGGTAGCCACTGGCTGGCATCAATATGTCCATACGGACAGGTGGCTTCTCTGCAAAACCGAAAGGTACACCAACAAAAACCCCGGTCTTGATCACACTGGTCCTCTTCACCCAGCTCGGAGGATCTTCCCTCTTAGGGCACGTGGGAGAAAGGCTCAGGATCGAGATGGTCCGATCAAAAGACGACCGGGTAAAAATAGTTCTCTCCTCACCATCAGCTGTGTAAGAGAACTGAAAACATCTCCTTTGGTATGTCAAGTCGCCGGGGACTGCATCACCGAAGAAGAAGGTAGGCTTAAGCACAACGCTCTGATCGTCCGTAACCTAAGGATGACCGCTTACCATGATCTTGTAGAACTCCTCATCTTTGAGAGCGATCAATCGCTGTCTCATCTCATCACGATTGAGGGAATCGCATTCTTCCAAGTTCTTCTCCACAAACTGGACCTTCTCTCAAGCCTGTTGAACGGCCGCATTGGAAGATCTAGCAGACCGACGAGGTGCGTCAGTAACAGGACCTTTACCCTTGTTCGTTCTAGAAGAACTGCCTGCAAAAGATGGAAGAGAAAAGATCAATCAACATCAAAATGACAAAATTCTGCTACAAAAACTCTAGCAAAATTTTGACATGGTTCCGGGGCAATTCCAACGAAAAGGAACATACTCCGAAAAGGACAGGAAGCCTGAAGATGAGCTCAACATCGCTGCGAGCTCATAGTCAGTGGAGAATTCTCAAAGAAGGCTTGAACTCAACATCACTACGAGAACAAACCAATCTCATCAAACTTGCACAAAATCTGGAAAAGAGCTCAACATTGCTGCGAGCTTCAGAATCCAAAAGTTGCAAACTTCCTCAAAATCCAGCAAGACCAAGAAAGAGCTCAACATCGCTGCGAGCTCAAAATCCCGATACTTGTAAAAGATTTTCAGGTATGCATCATCATATTTCCAAATCCATTTACAAAAATCATTCATCAAAGAATATCATCATGCATTAGATGCTAGGAAAACCTTGACCAAAGTTTGACCAATTCCAACCCAATTTGGTCAAAACCAATCAAACTTTGTCCAAGTCAAAATCATGTTGGCTTGACCTAGAGACTCTAGCCTTCTATCTTGATGCATCAAAAAAGAGAAAGAAAATGCATATTGAAATTGCATAGCCTCATTATCATGGTGAGCAAACAAAAGAAAAAAAAAGAAAGAGAGAGAAAAAAAAATCTCAGCGAAAAAAAAAAGAAAACAAAAAAAAAAACAGAAAAAAAAACGCTGAAAAAAATAAGGGGAAATCAGCGTACAAAAAAAAAAAAAAAAAAAAAAAACACAGAAATCAGCGAAAAAAAAAAAAGAGAGAAAAAAAATCGTTGACAAAAAAGAGAAGAAAAATCAGCGTGTAAAAGAAAAAAAAAAAAGAGAGTACACGGTAAAAAAAAAAAGAAGAAAACCGTGAAAAGAAAAAAAAAAGAAAACAAAGAAAAAAAGAAGAAGCACGAAAAAAAAAGAAGAAAAACGTGCTTGAGGAAAAAAAGAAAAAAAAAAGAAGAAGCACGAAAAAAAAAGAGAAAAACGTGCTTGATAAAAAAAGAAAAAAAAAGGAAGAGAGAAGAAGAAGAAGAAAAAAAAAAAGAAAAGAAAAAAAATGAAGAAGCTACTTCTAAAATGGAGATTCTTGAGGAGGAAGAAAACTTACTTGAAGCCATTGATGGAGAAGAAGAAGAAAAGCTTGGAGATCCTTGAAGAAGAGAAAACACTTCTTATCTTGGAGAGCACTCTTGAAGATTTTTTGCAAAAATAAAGCAATGGAGCAAAAGCACCAACCCTCTTGCTTTTATAGGAGAAAGCAAGCCAAAAGAGAAAACAAGGAGAAAGAAAAGAGGTAAGTACTAAAATTTAGCTACTTTCCCAAAAAGAGAGATATTTTGAGAGAATCTTTCCATAAAAAGAAAACTTAAGAAATTCTCTCCAAGTAAAGATATTTTTAGATATTCTCTATACAAAAAAGATATTTTAGATATTCTTTACAAATATGACACCATATGAGATCTAGGCCATCTCCAAAGCCTAAGGTCCCATGGGTTAGCCCATATGAGCCAGGTTTGACCACCTTTGTACTAAAAGTGGCTTTTAGTCAAAATATTCCTCTTACCAAGAGCAAAAAAAAAGAAAAGAGCAAAAAAAAAAAAAAAAGTCTCATGCCTCTTTTGAGTTGATGGGACCATTCAAAAAAAAAGAGAAAAGAAAGTCTCATGAGTTTCCAAAAACCAAACCATCCAACCTCATGAACCAAATTGAGCCAAAATCTTGAAATTGACATTTTACAAAACCAAATTCCGGTCCCCTAGCTCGCCACATACAGCTTGTTAGGTCACAAGACCAAAACCAAAATCAAAATCCAAACCAAACCAAAACCAAAAACCCAAATCTGACCCCCCAACCTGCCACATACAGCTTGTTGGGTCACAAGGTCAAAATCAAAATCAAACCCCGACCCCCTAACTTGCCACATACAGCTTGTTAGGTCAAAAGGTCAGAAACCAAAACCCAAAACCCAAAATCCAAATACCCCATGTCATTTTCAAAACTTTGCCTTGAGATGGTACGTGATCCCTCTCATTACCATAAAATTCCCCCGGAAACTCAGAAGGCTATTCAAAAAAAAAAAAAAAAAAAGCTCAAGACTCTTGGTTAAGTTGGAATTTCTCCTCCAAGTTTCTCTTCGAGGCACATCGACTCCAAAAAGCTACTTGTCGCTGTACCTCGAGGGGGCATTTGTTGACACCAAAAAAGTCACTATGTCTCCTCAACATCAAGAAGCCTCGTGAAGCTGCATCCTGCTATAAAACAGCAAGGCTACTTCAAGCATCAGATCTTATCAGAATCAGACAGAAACTGAGAGATCCTTCAAGACAGCTAAAAGAGGGGTACACCTGAGGTTTCGGGCCATTCCGACATCGTTTGGCCCCATTTCACTGCTCCGACAGCTAAACAAGCGCTTCCGGTGGTGACATCATCAAAGACACCAAAACTTTGATCAGAGCCTACAGATGACTCCAGAATGTCTCCAAAGGGCTCCATGCCAAATTTCAAGTCAAACCGACAATGTTTGACCCTCCATCAATCCTCGAGCAGCAAAATCAAGCCTCCCGGCGGTGGGAACCACCGAAGCCATCACTCATCAAACAAAATACATGAGTGGCTTCAACATGCTTCCAAAAGGCTGCACGTCGAATTTCAGGTCATTCCGACAAAGTTTGACCTGGTTTCGATGCTCCGAGAAAATATCAAGCCTACCGGCGGCGGAGCATCCCAGGACCATGACATCCAAAACGGAGCTGATGGAACGTCTCAAAATGACTCCAATAGGCTCCCTGTCAAATTTCAGGTCAATCGGACATCGTTTGACCACATATCAAAGCTCGGCATTTTCCCCGCAGCAAAATCAAGTGAAGCATCGATGGGACCCAAAACGGCTTCAAAACTCAAATAAAAGCCCATGGTTGGTCCTATCCACTGTTCAAGAAGCTTCACCTCAATTTTCAGGTCATTCCGACATCGTTTGAACTAGTTTCGACTCTTGACGGAAAATCGGCTACAAAGTCTTCGGCTTTCCCGAAAAATGGGAAACTTTGTGCTCCGATTTCGCGTGGGTTCTCATCAAGTTTTCTCCAAGAAAATGAAGTCAATAATTGAGGAAAAATGTCAAGAAAAATACAGAAGAAAAAAGGAACGAAAAAGACGAAAAAACGGCCGAAAACGACGCTCGGCGACCAAACGGGCCAAAGCCCTATGGTCGCCGGCGACCCTGGGCGCATGGTTGCCCGGCGACCCTACAAATCCGGGTCGCCGGATTTTGCACCAAAACGTCCGTTTTTCGATCTTTTTCGCGTTTCGGGTGTTCCTGCCGCTGTGATTTTCTGAAAATCCAATGTTTGATGCTTGAAAACCACTGATCTTCGTCGACATCTCGGATCCGCCGTCAAAAGCATGAAATCATCACCGATCGCCTCAAGATCGCCAACCGGCTGACCAAGAAAGTGCACTTTCTGTCCGACCGATCGTGAAATCGACAAGACAGATGTCACCGGCCCACCAACATCAATCAATGTCTGAAATTGCACTGCAATCCGACATCAAACAATGCGTGGATCCACCTGTGATGATCGTAAGAAGAATCTGAAAAGGCGCAGCGCGGCCCGCGACTCTTCACATGCCTGGGCGACCACTTAATGACGTTAATTGACCCGTTGATGACAACTTAATGCGGTCATTAACTCATTATTTTGGACGGCCCAATCAGATTCAAGCATTTGGGAGTTACAAATCCAAGTAATCATGGCATTAAACCCATCAAACTCCCATCATCATGAAGCATAAAGGCAATTAAATGCCCACTACCTTCATCGGCCAATCACAAGCCTTGAAAAAGGAGTTACAAAATCAACTTGTAACTCCTCATCAATTCTTTCATCATGGCCATCAATGCCAATAAACATCTCATGGCTACCAAATGCCTATAAAAGGAGGTCCATTCCAAGAAGAAAGCATGATGAAAATAGATCCCAAGTGCAAGCTATGAAAATCCAGAAAATCCAAGAGAGAGACGAAGTTCTGCTACTTTGCTCCCGGAAGCACCACAAGGTGATCAACGTCCCTTGGGGGGCCACCCCCCCAAAGTCTCCTCTTTATCCAACATGGCCTAAACGCGGCTTTTCAGCCCGTTTACTTGGTTTTTCATTGGATATAGGACCTCCTCTTGGTCCTTGTCCTTCAAAAAACCGAGGTTAGGAGCCAAGCCAAAGAATCAAAGCATCACATGTTCTCATTTGAAGGACGATGGCGAAGCCCATACATGACTTGCGACCGTCGATCTCAACGTGTCCCCACAATCTCCTGAGAAGTTAGATCCCTTTTCTTAATTTTCTATTGTAGTTTGTATTTCTTAAAGAGACAAAAAGAAACACAATTCTTGTCTTTCATATTTGATGAGTTTTGTAAAATCGCCTTTCACGACAAACAAACAAAAAAACGCCTCCTACGGCATTCTAAAAAAACAAACTTGTCTCTTTTCTTAATATTAATGCAATTTGAAAAGTTAGAAAAAAGGATTGATTTCCTTTCCACTTGTGAAGGTGAATCTCCGGATTATCACTATTCCAAATTCCAAGTAGAAAGTAAATCTGGCATACCCGTACAAAAATGTTGATGCCCGAGATTTTCCCTCCTCCGCCGAGACCCAGGTCAGCCCCCGGGGTGCAGAAGGAGAGGACGGAAGATTTCCTTTTCGGGTCCATCAGGAAGGCCAAAACTTCCTCTTGACGGACACCATTTGATTTGCCAAGACCCTTCCCCGGAGATTGCTTGACATTAAGCTCCTTCTTGGAAAGCCCCGGTACACTGAGAAGCTCTCTATGAACCACTTCGTGAAGCCAGCAGTCCGGAAGGTGGGCAGCTCAGGATAGGAAACCATGCCGGTAGTATCCTCGGCGCTATAAAAAAGCCCATGCATTTCTCTCATCCTGCAAACCTCCAAAACGCTTCACCATACTCGAAGGTGCTCCAACAACGCCTTGAGAGAAGCCAAGCTGCAATACAAAACGCGAAGGGACATATGGCTGGATATCAAAGAAAAGATGTCTGCGATACACCATCGTACCAACTCGTATGTTGAAAAGCCATCTCTTCTCCACGTTTGTCAAAGATAGTGTCTTCCCGACCCTGCCCTGGTCGAATCACGAGAGACACCAAAGTCAAAAGCCTTCTTCCGCAAACCTGGAGAAAGCATCACTGAAGACTGTCCAATCTCGACGTCCTTAAACATCTGATCCTCAAACGGGCAGACAAAAGCGATTCAGAAAAGGCTGTCCCTCTAGCCAAACGAATCATAAAAGGATCTTCGTCCTGTGCAACTCCCAACTGATGGAAGCTAGGACAGTGGTCTACATACCACGAATAGAAGATGTGGGCGGAAAATACCCTATTCATAGGGAGCCCAAGCCGAACCAGGAAAGCAGCAGCCTGCAGTTCGGTACACAAATAGGAGTAAAGAGCAGGTACCAAAGCCAGCCACTCTCCAAACGCCATCTGACAAGTCGGAAAAATACAGTGCGGCTTGATGTGCGTTCCATCTCCTCCAGCAAAAACAACCTCACCCAGCCAAAAAGTGAGGTAAACAGTGAGATCTCTCCGCAACGCAATGTCAGGGCAAATGGCATCTGTGCTTGCGAAGAACTTCATCAACTCTTCTCGCATAGCAGCAATCTTCTTCAAACTTGATGCTTTAGCCTTAGCATCATGGGCCATGCCATCAAAAGAATCCCTGCTGTCAAAAAAGTTGGAGCTGCAACTCTTCCAACTGCTGCATCTAACTTCCGAGCCCTCCTTTTCCTTCAAAAAATCATAGAAGGCGACGAGCTGAAAGTATACAAGCCTAAACTCCTCAGACTACTCCTCAAGGACGTTGTCAATAGGCATAAACTCCTCATAGCGTTTGCCGAGGATAGGCAACCCGATGATGGTGCTCAATTCCTTCAAAGAAAAATCAATCTCACCATTCGTCACAATGAAGGTGTTGGTTTGTGGAAGGAATGACTCCAGCATGGCCATGAAAGCCTCATCGGAGAAAATGACGGTTTGCCGAAAAGCGCGAACCGCATCAAAAATCTCGGCCTCCCGCAAAACGGCCTCGCCAATCTTCAGGGTGTGATCAGTCCATGATTCCCAACTCGAGTCAGCACTGAAACGGCCACGAAGTCGAAAAGGCTTCACCCAATTGCTACCGTCACCCCGAAAAATACCAAGGCCCATCGGTCTCAAATCGACCGATGGATGATCAGAACCTTGGTAGCCACTGGCTTGCATCAACATATCCATACGGACATGCGACTTCTCTGCAAAACTGGAAGGGCTGCCAACAAAAACCCCGGTCTTGATCACACTGGTCCTCTTCACCCAGCCCGGAAGATCTTCCCACTTAGGGCATGTAGGAGAAAGGCTCATGATCGAGATGGTCCGATCGAAAGTTGACCAGGTAGAAATAGTTCTCTCCTCACCATCTATTGTGTAAGAGAACTGAAAACATCTCCTTTGGTATGTCAAGTCGTCGGGGACTGCATCACCAAAGAAAAAGGTAGGCTTGAGCACAACGCTCTGACCGTCCGTAACCCAGGGACGACTGCTTACCATGATCTTGTAGAATTCCTCATCTTTGAGAGCGATCAATCGCTGTCTCATCCCATCACGATTGAGAGAATCGCACTCTTCGAAGTTATTCTCAACAAACTAGACCTTCTCCCAAGCCTGCTGAACGGCCGCATTAGAAGATCTGGCAGACCGACGGGGTGCGTCAGTAACAGGACCTTTAACCTTATTCGTTCTGGAAGAACTACCTGCAAAAAATGGATGAGAAAAGATCAATCATCATCAAAATGACAGAGTTTTGCTACAAAAATTCTAGCAAAATTTTGACATGGTTCCGGGGCAATTCCGAAGAAAAGGGAAATACCCCGAAAAAGACAGGAAGCCTGAAGATGAGCTCAACATCGCTGCGAGCTCATAGTCAGTACAAAATTCTCAAAGAAGGTTCGAACTCAACACTGCTGTGAGAACGAGCTAATCTCATCAAAATTCCGCAAAATTTGGAAAAGAGCTCAACATTGCTGCGAGCTTCAAAATCTAAAAATTGCAAAGTTCCTCTAAAATCGAACAAGACCGAGAAAGAGCTCAACATCGCTGCAAGCTCAAAATCCCAATACTTGCAAAAGATTTTCATGTATGCATCATCATGCTTCCAAGTCCATTTACAAAAAAAAAAAAAAAAACATGCATCAAAGAATATCATCATGCATTAGATGCTAGGAAAACCTTGACCAAAGTTTGACCAATTCCAACCCAGTTTGGTCAAAACCAATCAAACTTTGTCCAAGTCAAAAATCATGTTGGCTTGACCTAGAGACTCTAGCCTTCTATCTTGATGCATCAAAAAAAAAAAATGCATGAACATATTGAAATTGCATAACCTCATTATCATGGTGAGCGAACAAAGGAGAAAAAGAAAAAGAAAAAAGAGAGAGAAGAAATCTCAGCCGAAAAAAAGAAAAAAGAAAATTTTTTTTTTGGCCCACAGGCCATGGCCCACTGCCACGTGGCAAGTACGGCTAGGTTCGTACGAACCTGTCCGTACAACCAAGGAAAAAACAAAAAAAAAAAGAAAAAAAAAACGCTGAAAAAAAAAGGAAAAAAAAGGGAAAATCAGCGTGCGAAAAAAAAAATAAAAAAAAAAGAAAAAAAAAGAAAAAAAGAGGCACGAAAAAAAAAAAGAAGGAAAAAAACGTGCTTAGGAAAAAGAAAGAAAAAAAAAAAGAAGAGAAGAAGAAAAAGAGAGCAAAGAAAGAAAGAAGCTACTTCTATAATGGAGTTTCTTGCAGAGGAAGAAAACTTACTTGAAGCCATTGATGGAGAAGAAGAAGAAAATCTTGGAGATCCTTGAAGAAGAAAGAGCACTTCTTATCTTGGAGAAAAAGACCCAACCCTCTTGCAAACAAAGAAAGCAATGGAGAAAAAGTCCCAACCCTCTTGCTTTTATAGAAGAGAGCAAACCAAAAGAGGAAACAAGGAGAAAAGAAAGGAGGTAAGTGCTAAAATTTAGCTACTTTCCCAAAAGAAAGATATTTTGAGAAAATCTTTCCAAAAAAGAAGGAAACTTGAGAGATTCTCTCCAAGTAAGGATATTTTTAGATATTCTCTACACAAAAGAGATATTTTTAGATATTCTCTACAAAAATGACACCATATGAGATATTGGCCATCTCCAAAACCTAAGGTCCCAAGGTTTAGCCCATATGAGCCAGGTTTGACCACCTAGGCACTAAAAGTGGCTTTTAGTCAAAATATTCCTCTTACCAAGAGCAAAAAAAAAAATAAAAAAATGTCCCATGCCTCTTTTGGGTTGATGGGACCATTCAAAAAAAAAAAAAGAAAGAAAAAGAAAGAAAAGAAAGCCTCATGAGTTTCCAAAAACCAAACCATCCAAGCTCATCAACCAAATTGAGCCAAAATCTTGAAATTGACATTTCACAAAACCAAATTCCGGTCCCCTAACTCGCCACATACAGCTTGTTAGGTCACAAGACTAAAACCAAAATTAAAGTCCAAACCAAACCAAAACCAAAAAACCAAATCTGACCCCCAACCTGCCACATACAGCTTGTTGGGTCACAAGGTCAAAATAAAAAATCAAACCCGACCCCCTAACCTGCCACATACAGCTTGTTAGGTCACAATGTCAAAAACCAAAATCCAAAACCCAAAATCCAAATACCCCATGTCATTTTCAAAGCTTTGCCTTGAGATGGTACGTGATCCCTCTCACAACCATAAAATTCTACCGGAAACTCAAAAGGTTATTAAAAAAAATGTGCTCAAGACTCTTGGTCAAGTCAAAAGCTCTCCTTCAAAGTTTCTCTTCGAGGCACATCGACTCCAAAAAGCTACTCATCGTTGTACCTCGAGGGGACATTTGTTGACACCAAAAAAGTCACTATGTCTCCTAACATCAAGAAGCCTCGTGAAGCTGCATCCTGCTGCAAAACAGGCAAAGCTACTTCAAGCATCAGATCTTGTCAGAATCAGACAAACTAAAAGATCCTTCAAGACAGCCAAAAGAGGGGTACACCTGAAGTTTCAGGCCATTCCGACATCGTTTGGCCTAACTTCACTTCTCCGACAGCTGCGCTCCTGGCGGCGACATCATCAAAGACACTAAAACTTTGATCAGAGCCTATGGATGAGTCCATAATGTCTCCAAAGGGCTCTATGCCAAATTTCAAGTCAAACCAACAACGTTTGACCCTCCATCAACGCTCGAGTAGCAAAATCAAGCCTCCCGTCGGCGAAAACCACCGAAGCCATCACTCATCAAAAAAAGTACATGAGTGGCTTCAACATACTTCCAAAAGGCTGCAAGTCGAATTTCAAGTCATTCCGACAACGTTTGACCAGGTTTCGACGCTCCGAAAGAAAATCAAGCCTACTAGTGGCGAAACACCCCGAGACCATGACATCAAAATTGGATCTAATGGATCATCTCTACAAGACTCCAATAGGCTCCCCATCAAATTTTAGGTCAATCGGACATCGTTTGACCACATATCAAAGCTCGGCATTTTCCCTGCAGCAAAATCAAGTCAAGCATCGACAGGACCCCAAACCGCTTCAAAACTCAAATAAAAGCTCATGGTTGGTCCTATTCACTGCTCAAGAGGCTTCACCTCAATTTTCAGGTCATTCTGAGATCGTTTGACCTAGTTTCGATTCTTGACGAAAAATCGGCTACAAAGTATTCGGCTTTCCCGAAAAATAGGAAACTTTGCGCTCCGGTTTTACGCTGGTTCTCGTCAAGTTTTCTCCAAGAAAATCAAGTCAATAATTGAGGAAAAATGTTAAGAAAAATACAGAAGAAAGAAGGAACAAAAAAGACGAAAAAACGACCGAAAACGAAGCTCGGCGACCATGCAAATCCGGGTCGCTGGATTTCTCGCCGAATGACCCGTTTTCCGATCCTTTTAGCGTTTCGGGTGTTCCTGCCTCTGTGATTTTCTGAAAAACCAATCTTTGATGCTTGAAAACTACTGATCTTCACCGACATCTCGGATCCACCGTCAAAAGCATGAAATCATCACCGATCGCTCCAAGATCGCCAACTGGCTGACCAAGAAAGTACACTTTCTGTTCGACCGATCGTGAAATCGACAAGACAGATGTCACCGGCCCACCAACATCAATTAATGTCTGAAATTGCATCGCAATCCGACATCAAACAATGTGTGGATCCACCTGTGATGATCACAAGAAGAATCTCAAAAGACGCGGCGCTGCCCGCGACTATTCACATGCCCCGGCGACCATTTAATGTCGTTAATTGACCCGTTTATGACAACTTAATGCGGACACTAACTCATTATTTTGGACGGCCCAATCAGATTCAAGCATTTGGGAGTTATAAATCCATGCAATCATGGCATTAAACCCATGAAACTCTCATCATCATGAAGATTAAAGGCGATTAAATGCCCACTATCCTTCATCGACCAATCACAAGCCAAGAAAAAGGAGTTACAAAATCAAGAAATAAAACTTGTAACTCCTCTCATCAATATCATCAATTCTCTCATCATGGCCATCAACGCCAATAAACACCTCATGTCTACGAAAAGCCTATAAAAGGAGGTCCATTCCAAGAAGAATGCAAAAAAAAATCCCAAGTGCAATCCCAAGTTTTGAAAATCCAAGAGAGAGACGAAGTGCTGCTGCGTTGCTCCCAAAAGCACTACAAGGTGATCAACGTCCCTTGGTGGGCCACCCCCCAAGGTCCTCTCCTTTTACAACATGACCTAAACGCGGTTTTTCAGCCCGTTTACTCGGTTTTTCATTGGATATAGGACCTCCTCTTGGTCCTTGTCCTTTAAAAAACTGAGGTTGGAGCCAAGCCGAAGAATCGAAGCATCAAGCATTCTCATTTAAAGGACGATGGCGAAGTCCATACATGACTTGCGATCGTCGATCTGAACGTGTCCCCACAATCTCCTGAGAAGTTAGATTCATTTTCTTTTTTTTTCTATTGTAGTTTGTATTTTTTAAAGAGACAAAAAGAAATCACAATTCTTGTCTTTCAGATTTGATGAGTTTTGTAAAATCACCTTTCACGGCAAAATCGCCTTTTACGGCAAACAAACAAAAAAACGCCTCCTACGGCATTCTCAAAAAACAAACTTGTCTCTTTTCTTAATATTTATACAATTTGAAAAGTTAGAAAAAAGGATCGATTTCCTTTCTACTTGTGAAGATGAATCTCCGGATCATCACCATTCCAAATTCCAAGTAGAAAAGTAAATCTGGCATACCCGTACAAAATGTTGATACTCGCGTTTTCCCTCCTCTGCCGAGACCCAGGCAGCCCCCAGGGTGTGGAAGGAGAGGACGGAAACCCGAGGGTCCATCAGAAGCATGTCGGGCTGAAACTTATCCTGAGTATGGAGATGCTTTAAAACATCATGATCAGTATAGAGGATGAACTCCCGATGGAAAAGATAGTGTAACCAATGCCGAACTGCCTGGACCACTGCATAAAATTCAACATCATAGGTACTGTAACGCGCTCTAGAACTCGAAAGCTTCTTGCTAAAATAGATCACTGGTCTATCATGCTGACTTAAGATTGCTCCAATGCCAACTTTTGAAGCATCACATTGTAACTCAAAAGGTTGGGAAAAATCAGGTAACACCAAAATAGGCACAATAGTTAGGCGCGCTTTGATAAGCTGAAACACCTATTCTGCTTCTTTTGTCCAGTGAAATCTACCCCCCTTCATACAATCAATCATAGGTGCCATAATACTATTGAAGTGTGGCATGAAACACCGATAAAAGGCTGCGAGCCCATGAAAACTTCGAACCTCAGTAATGCTGTGTGGTCGTGGCCATCGTTTTATGGCCTCAATTTTGGACTCATCCACTTGCAAACCGTCACTAGAAATCACGTAACCAAGAAATAATACCTTAGGCGTTAGGAACACATACTTTTTCAATGCTACATAAAACTTGTCCCTGCGAAGTATACTTAACACCTCGTGAATATGCCGCATATGCAACTCAATATTGGCACTGTAAATCAGAATATCATCAAAGTATACTACTACAAGCTTAGCAATAAAAGGACGCAAAGCCTAATTCATCACACGCATAAATGTACTTGGTGCATGAGACAAGCCGAAGGGCATAACCATCCACTCATAAAGTCCTTCTCATGTCTTAAATGCTGTCTTCTACTCGTCACCCGGCCGTATCCGAATCTGGTGGTAACTACTCTTCAAGTCCAGCTTTGTGAAAATCGTTGCACCACTAAGCTGGTCTAGCAAGTCATTCAAATGAGGAATTGGAAATCTGTAACGGACTGTGATCTTATTAACTACTCGACTATCCACACACATATGCCAAGACCCATCTTTCTTGGGCGTTAATAGGGCAGGTACTGCACACGGACTAAGGCTCTCCCGTATATGCCCTTTATAAAGCAATTCCTCCACCTGTCGTCGTAACTCTTCATGCTCACTAGGACTCATCCTGTAGTGAAGCCTATTTGGAAGCACCAGTCCTGGTTCCAAATCAATTTGGTGCTGGATGTCACGTAAAGGTGGCAATCCATCTGGTAAGTCATCTAGGAATACATCACAAAACTCCTCAACTAGGGATACCGCTGCTTCAGGAACTACACTCTCTTCTCCAGCCTCCTTACCAATCAGCACATATATAGCACCAGTATCTCGCATATCCTCTTCAAATCTCTCCAGCGATAAAAGATTGGTATTGTTCCCCGTAGGATTGGATGTGTGCGGATCCTTACTGGGTAGTAACACAATCTTGGTGTTGTTGAAGGAGAAACTGTAACTCTTTGTGAACCCATCATGAGTCATTCTACGATCATACTGCCACGACCTTCCCAAAAGTAAATGGAAAGCATCCATTGCCACCACATCACAGAACACTTGATCCTTGTATCTAGAACCAATAGAAAATGAAATCAAAGCTTGCTGTGAAATTGTTACCTTTCCACCTTTTCTTAACCGCGCAAGCTTATATGGTTTGGGATGCGCCTCAATCTTCACCCATAATTTTTGTACTGCCTTTGCTGACACAATATTCTCACAACTGCCAACATCTATGATGAAGCGACAAACTTTTCCCAGGATGGTACACGTGGACTGGAAAATATTATTTCAGAGCCATTCATCTCCATTGGTCCGAGGCTTTAAACACATTCGTCTCACAACTAACAAAGGACTTGTGTCACCCTCTAAAATCTCCTCATCCGAGTGTAATAAAAAAATGGCTCTTCACCCATGTAAGCATCATCATCTTCGCAATCATCAATATCTGCGAATAATGCCTTCTTGCCTGCCTTCTTGCATTCAGACTGTCTGTGGCCAATCTCACCACACCCAAAGCACTTAATCCACTATTAACGGTTCTATTCGTCTGTGTTGGGTTGGAGGAAGCCCGTTGTCTAGGATTACTGCTGCTGGAAGAGCGATTGACTCATTCAGAGCTGCTGCTACTGGGATTGCTTGCTACACCACTATTAGATCTGCACGTCAACTGCTTCTCCACATGTAGTGCTCTCTGGTGAGCCGATAAAACTGAAACTGGATCAAACAGATTCACAGTATCCTGAATCTGCACTCGTAACCCACCAATATATCATGCCACTAACCGATCTCCAACTCTTGAATCTCATTCCGCGCAAGGAGTTGATAAAATTCTTTCGTATAATCCTCCACAGTTTGTGTTCTTTGTCTCAAATTCTGTAAACATTGATACAGAATTCGTTGATAATTATAAGGCAAAAACGTTGAGCACAGATGTTTTTTCATTTTCTCTCAAGTAGCAATTTTTGACTTCCGTAATCTGGTCCTGGAAAGCTTAATTGCTGCCACCATGTCGTTGCCCTTCCTCAAAGCCTTGTTGCCACCAGTGGAACCTTCATATTGTCAAGAACTCCTTTAAAATCTAGGACCTTCTGAGTGGTACAGATCTAATTAAGAACTTCCTCTGGTTGAAGGCTTCTATGAAACTAAGGAACTTCTGTACGCATCCATGCCTCCCACTGTCTCTTATCTTTAATAGGAGCAGGAACTCTGCGTTGTCGCCTAAGCACCTCATGTGAATTATCGCTCTCCTCAAAATCATTACCTGCATCATGGGGAATATGATTTGAATTATTCTAATTGGCCATAAACGCTTGAAACTGCTGCGTTAACATCTCCATGTACTGCTCTAACCGCGTCATGCGATCACATTCATAGACCTCTTCTATTGGAATCTCGTTGGCTTGGCGTCTCCTTGGAGGCATCTCCTCAAGAACAAATGGGGCTCTGATACCAACTAATGTAGCAAAAGTGTCTATGATGAAGATTCACACGAAAGATTGGAAAACAACCTTCTATTAACTTGTTGATTCGACTAGGAATACCAAATAATAGGCATCAAAATTCGTTGATTCAATTGAATATCGAAAATTGGAAGAAACAAAAGGAAAATTTCTCTGAGATTTTTTTCAATATCTATTCTGATTGCCATTAGGCTTACAGGTGGTGTATATATATATATATGTTAGTTTGTGTGGTCTAAATCAATCAGTTGATATAATAAATTGATTAATTTCTTTATTTACCAATAAAATCTTGCTTTCCTTTTCATGAGATGAATGGTGTTTTTATTACTTAATGCACATGACCAATACATATAATATAATGGTTCATGAGTTGAACCAGGTCCCATTAGTATATTAGATGTGATATATGTTTATGGATGATATTTACATACTGGAGACATGTGTCACAAATCTTATACTTAAATATCTTCACAACCAGTGATGAGACTGGGCATCTCATCTGATAAGGTTGCATCACTTCGATCACTATGAGATAGTGTGATTTGTCTCGATCATCAGAATGTAAGATTCTGGATCATGGTGCTGGTACATTGGATGTATTGAAGGACCATGAGAAGCACCTTATGGAATACCGTCTCAAGTTTAAGGTCTGTTCTCATAATTCCCTAGCAATAGGCTCTCAATCCTAAGACATTGATGAACTCAAGTTTCAATCTATTCATTTGTTTGAGTCACCAACGAGTGAGGCCAACTGTAGGTCAACACCTCAGTGTCTTAGGTACATGGTAGTAGGACTGTGGGAACATCCAATGGTCAAGATAAAATCTATCTATATTATCCCCTTGTGCCAATTAATAGATTTGTCATTAGTAAGTACGCACTCATCTCCACTAAGAGTTAATTGGATGGTACTGATGATCACTATGATTAATTGGCGCTCAAGGATAATAAAATGTGGAACTAAGATTGGAAGAGACATATTTATTCCATTTGATCCATGGATATTGATAGATGTGCTTACTTGTGGTAATTGGGAAGTTTAGGGTCTTCTTTGTAATTTATTCCTAAGACTGAAGTGCAATTGCATTTATATAGTGGTGTTATTTGCAATTAACTGTGGGCCAGAATTGCACATGAGATGTGGGGTCGCGGTGTCCTAGTTGGAGCTAGCTTTCTATGGAATCCCTAGTGGTCCCCACGCTAGCCCAAGTTGTTAGAAAGATAATAATCCCACTTGAACTCTAAAAGGAAGGAATAAGAAAGTTACTATTTCTATTTGAAGTAGGATTTCTAATAGTAGTAATAGTAAGTTACTAGTTGTTGTGGAAGTGAGACTTCTATAATAATTAGAAAGGAGAATGTTGAGACCAAAAAAGTCACTATGTCTCCTCGACATCAAGAAGCCACATGAAGCAGAATCCTGCTACAAAACAGGCAAAGCTACTTCAAGCATCCAATCTTGTCAGAATCAAACAAAAACTGCAAGATCCTTCAAGACAGCCAAAAGAGGGGTACACCTGAAGTTTCGGGCCATTCCGACATCGTTTGGCCTAACTTCACTTCTCCGACAGCTAAACAAGCACTCCTGGCGGCGACATTATCGAAGACACCAAAACTTTGATAAGAGGCTACAGATGGTTCCAAAATACCTCCAAAGGGCTCCATGCCAAATTTCAATTCAAACCGACAACGTTTGACCCTCCATCAACGCTCGAATAGCAAAATCAAGCCTCTCGGCGGCAGAAACCACCGAAGCCATCACTCATCAAACAAAGTACATGAGTGGCTTCAACATGCTTCCAAAGGGCTGCACGTTGAATTTCAGGTCATTCCGACAACGTTTGACCGGGTTTCGATGCTCCGAAAGAAAATCAACACTACTGGCGACGGAGCACCCTGGGACCATGACATCCAAATTGGAGCTAATTGATCGTCTCTACATGACTCCAATAGGCTCCCCGTCAAATTTCAGGTCAATCGGACATCGTTTGACCACATATCAAAGCTCGGCATTTTCCTCGCAGCAAAATCAAGTCAAGCATCGACGGGACCCCAAACGGCTTCAAAACTCAAATAAAGCCCATGGTTGGTCCTATCCACTGCTCAAGAAGCTTCACCTCAATTTTTAGGTCATTCCGACATCGTTTGACCTAGTTTCGACTCTTGATGGAAAATCGGCTACAAAGTCTTCGGCTTTCCCGAAAAATGGGAAACTTTGTGCTCTGGTTTTGCGCGGGTTCTCGTCAAGTTTTCTGAAAATCAAGTCAATAATTGAGGAAAAATATCAAGAAAAATACAGAATAAAGAAAGAACAAAAAAGGCGGAAAAACGGCCGAAAACAAAGCTCGGCGACCCAATGGGCCAAAGCCCTATGGTCATCGGCGACCTTGGCCCAAGGTCGCCGGTGACCCTGGGTACATGGTCACCGGCGACCCTGCAAATCTAGTTCACCGGATTTCTAGCCGAATGGCCCTTTTTCCGATCCTTTTCGCATTTCGAGTGTTCCTGCCTCTGTGATTACCTGAAAATCCAATCTTTGATGCTTGAAAACCATGGATCTTCACTGGCATCTCGGATCCGCCGTCAAAAGCATGAAATCATCACCGATCGCTCCAAGATCGTCAACCGACTGACCAAGAAAGTATACTCTCTTTTTGACCGATCGTGAAATCGACAAGACAGATGTCACCGGCCCACCAACATCAATCAATGTCTGAAATTGCACTGCAAGCCGACATCAAACAATGTATGGATCCACTTGTGATGATCACAAGAAGAATCTCAAAAGACGCGGCGCGGCCCGCGACTCTTCACCTGCCCTGGTGACCACTTAATGTCGTTAATTGACCCGTTTATGAAAACTTAATGCGGTTATTAACTCATTATTTTGGACGGCCCAATCAGATTCAAGCATTTGGGAGTTACAAATCCAAGCAATCATGGAATTAAACTCATGAAACTTCCATCATTATGAAGATTAAAAGCGATTAAATGCCCACTATCCTTCATCGACCAATCACAAGCCAAGAAAAAGGAGTTACAAAATCAAGAAATAAAACTTGTAACTCCTCTCATCAATATCATCAATTCTCTCATCATGGCCATCAATGCCAATAAACACCTCATGGCTACCAAAAGCCTATAAAAGGAGGTCCATTCCAAGAAGAATAAAGAAATCCTAAGTGCAATCCCAAGTTCTGAAAATCCAGAAAATTCAAGAGAGAGACGAAGTCCTACTGCTTTGCTCCCAGAAGCACTACAAGGTGATCAACGTCCCTTGGAGGGCCACCCCCCCAAGGTCCTCTCCTTCTACAACATGGCGCAAACGCGGCTTTTCAGCCCGTTTACTCGGTTTTTCATTGGATATAGGACCTTCTCTTGGTCCTTGTCCTTTAGAAAACTAAGGTTAGAGCCAAGTTGAAGAATCAAAGCATCAAACGTTCTCATTTGAAGGACGATGGCGAAGTCTATACATGACTTGCGATCATCGATCTCAACGTGTCCCGACAATATCCTGAGAAGTTAGATTCATTTTCTTTATTTTCTATTGTACTTTGTATTTTTTAAAGAGACAAAAAGAAATCACAATTCTTGTCTTTCATATTTGATGAGTTTTGTAAAATCGCCTTTCACGGCAAACTAACAAAAAAACGCCTCCTACGGCATTCTCAAAAACAGACTTGTCTCTTTTCTTAATATTTATGCAATTTGAAAAGTTAGAAAGAATGATTGATTTCCTTTCTACTTGTGAAGGTAGATATCCGGATCATCACCATTCCAAATTCCAAGTAGAATAGTAAATCTGGCATACCCGTACAAAAATGTTGATACCCGTGTTTTCCCTCCTCCGCCGATACCCAGGCGGCCCCCGGGGCGGAAGGAGAGGACGGAAATCCGAGGGTCCATCAGAGAAAGTTGCTAATTTGTAATGGGAGTTGGACTTCTATTTCAAATAGGAAAAAAGGAGTAATGAAGGGCTATAAATAGGGAACAAATCCCCTCTTGGACGTCCAACATAGAGAACACGCCCAGCCCTCCTCATTGTGCAAGTGTTGCACAATTTTCTCTCATTTCTTTCTCTACTAGTTCCTTGGGTTTCTAGTTAGGTTTTCTCCTGAAGTTTTCACCAATCTTCTTGAGAAAGGAAATCTGATAGCGGGTTATAGTGTGGAAGACAACAAGGTCTTGGAGATCCTAATTTGCTTCAAGAAGACTTCTTGTTCAAGTAATTTGTCTTCTTCTTCATTAGAGCACTACCGGGCTCCAAAGGTATAATCCGCTTCTCTATTTGTTGTAGGTTATTTTGGTTGCATGGTATTGTTAATTTCTAGCTTTTAGATAGGTCATGTTGCTGTAGATGATTGATGAGAAGAGGGATTGCATCCTGGATATAGTTTATGGCCTTATGGCTACTTGTTCCCTGAGTCAAGTGGGTCAGAAGTTTTGAAAATCTGTCCACGAGGCCCACCTGATAGTTCAGGCTAGAGCCAATGACTAGGTCCTAGAGGGGGGGGGGGGGGGTGAATAGGACCAAGGGAATACAATTGCCAATTTTAATTTTTAACCCTGATTTTAATCCAATCAAAACAAAGAGCAAGACAAGCACAGCATGATAATGACTAAAGAGGAAAATGTAGATCAGCAGTAAAGAGATAGACACAGAGATTTATAGTGGTTCGGTCACACAGACCTACATCCACTCTCAAGGGTCACACAGACCCTCGGTTTCACTATCATGAATCAAGCTACACAAGTTTCTGATACAGAGGTTCAATCACACAAATCTACTCCTCCTTACAGATAGTAGAGTAGTTCAGTCACACAGATCTAAACTCCTACTACATCATACATATATTGAAAAAAGTTGAAGAAGAGTGAACACTTGCCTTGATGATGATTGAAGTGTTCTCTGGAGCTCTGACCTTAGTCGAAGCTTGCACCTCTTGATGACCTCTTGGTGTTGAGAAGTATGCTTCTAGTGTGTTGCACAACAAGGGTTTAGAGGATTTGATTTCTAGCGTTTCACTAATGAGTGTCTCATGTTGTAAACTACCCTAGAGGATGCACTCCCTAACAGGACACTCATCAAAGAGGTAATGGAGCTCTAGGGTTTACCTAAATCAAGCACATGAGTGTTTTGGAAGGGATTTGGGAGCCTAGAATGGATGGGAAGAAGGTAGCAAGCAAGGCTTTTCCCTAAGGTCTTTGGAGTGCACAGAAAACGAGGAGATGAAAAGAAGAGCAAAGGAAATAAAACGAAAGAAGGGGCCTGCGAGGGTTTTAGTTGCAGCCCGATAGAAGTCGGTTAGCCACTGAAGGGGTTACGGCTAGCCTTTTTTTTAATTTAATTTAAAAACAAAGACACACATAACAAGACAAGATGGAGTGATTATCTAATGGTACACACACCAAGAGATTTTCTCATATTCTCAAATTTAGAAACATCCAAAGGTTTTGTCAAAATGTCTGCAAGTTGATTTTCTGTAGGGATATGTTTCAAAGTTATGATTTTCTCTTCAACTAATTCTCTAATGAAATGATGCCTGATGTCTATATGCTTAGTCCTAGAGTGCTGAACAGGATTTTTTGAGATATTGATAGCACTAGTGTTATCACAATACAAATTCATGCTGCTTTGATCAATACCATAGTCTTTAAGCATTTGTTTCATCCATAGCATTTGAGTACAACCACTGGTAGCTGCTATATATTCTGCCTCAGCTGCAGATAAGGAAATAGAAGATTGTTTTTTGCTGTGCCAAGCAACTAGACAATTTCCTAGGTAGAAACACCCTCCACTAGTTGATTTTCTATCATCCACATTTCCAGCCCAATCGGCATCTGAGAAACCAGCAATGCAAATAGGAGAGTCATATGGGTACCATAGGTCATATCCTGAAGTCTCTGACACATACCTAATGATTCTCTTAACAGCTTTCAAATGAGCTTCTTTGGGATCAGATTGATATCTAGCACAAGCTCCTACACTAAAAGCAATATCTGGCCTGCTAGCTGTAAGATATAATAGGCTGCCTATCATGCTTCCATACATACTAGGATCAACACTCTTTCTACTTGATTCTTTAGATAATTTGAGTGATGTATTCATGGGAGTGTTCATGTATTTGGCTGACTTTAAACCAAACCTTTTGACCAATTCTTTAGCATACTTGGTTTGGGAAATAAACATTCCATCAGACAATTGTTTAACTTGTAATCCTAGAAAGAAGTTAAGTTCACCAACCATGCTCATTTCAAATTCAGATTTCATAAGATCAGCAAACTTTTCGGTTAACACATCATGAGTAGAACCAAAAACAATATCATCAACATAAATTTGAGCAATCAATATGGTGTCATTTGTTCTTTGAATAAACAGAGTTTTGTCAACACTACCCCTTTCAAAATTATGATTAATCAGGAATTGAGTGAGCCTTTCATACCAAGCTCTAGGGGCTTGTTTGAGACCATAGAGAGCCTTTTTAAGATAGTACACATGATTAGGCTGCTTGAGATCTTCAAAACCTTTAGGTTGCTCAACATAGACTTCTTCTTCTAAAACTCCATTCAAAAGGCACTTTTGACATCCATTTGATATAATTTAAAATTCAAGAAACAAGCAATGGCAAATAAGATTCTAATGGATTCAAGTCTAACAACAGGTGCAAATGTTTCTTCAAAGTCTATTCCTTCAATTTGAGAATAACCTTGGGCAGCTAACCTGGCCTTGTTTCTAACTATAGTACCATTTTTATCATGTTTATTTTTGTAAATCCATTTGGTATGTATGATGTTTTTGTCATCAGGCCTAGGTACTAATTCCTACACTTCATTCCTAACAAACTGATTCAGCTCTTCTTGCATAGCATTTATCCAACAATCATCAGAGAAAGCTTCATCAACAGATTTTGGTTCAATGGTAGAGGTAAAGCAAAGAAAGCTAACAATGTTTTCAAGTTGTCTTCTAATCTTGACACCAAGCAAGGGATCTCCTAGAATTTGGTCCATAGGATGGTTCTTCACATTAACCAAATCCTTAGGGATTGGAGATTTATCCAGGTTTGCAGTGGGAACATTTATCTCATCATAATCAGGGTCTTCTTGATTATTGGAATCCTTTAGTTTGTCATCAATGACAACATTTACAGATTCTTGTATGGCTCCAATGTTGGTGTTTAAAACTCTATAAGCACGACTGTTTTGAGAATAGCCAATGAAGATGCCTTCATCACTTTTGGAATCAAATTTACTCAAATGTTTTCTATCATTAAGAATATAACATTTGCTACCAAAAGTTTTAAAGTAGCTAATGTTTGGCTTCTTCTCATGCCATAGTTCATATGCAGTTTTATCCAATCCAGTTCTCAAATAAACCCTGTTTATGATGTAACAAGCTGTATTAACAGCTTCAGCCCATAAATCTCTAGGAACATTCTTTCCATGAAGCATAACTGTGGCCATCTCTTGCAAGACTCTATTCTTCCTTTCAGCAGCTCCATTTTGTTGAGGAGTTTTAGGGGCAGAAAATTCATGGTGAATTCCATACTTATTACAATATTTTTCAAATCTGGAGTTTTCAAATTCCCCACTATGATCACTTCTTATTCTAGCAACTGCTCTTCTTTTTTCAACTTGGATTCTTTTCACAATCTTTTTGAATTCAGCATATTCATCTGATTTTTCTCTCAAAAAGGCAACCCAAGTGAATCTAGAGTAATCATCTACAATAACAAGAAAATAGTTTTTGCCACCTCTACACTCTTTCTTAGTTGGGCCAACTAGGTCCATGTGAAGAAGCTCTAAGGGTCTAGAAGTCTTCAGAGACTTGGTCTTTTTGTGAGATGCTCTGATTTGCTTACCTTTTTGGCACTCTCCACAAACAGTTTTTGATTTTCTACTGATTTTAGGAAGACCCTTACATAATTGTTCAGCTTGGACAAGTCTCTACGGTTCACATGTCCAAGTCTTTGATGCCACAGTTGAGCTTCATCAAGATGAGCATGTAACAAGATGAGCTGAATGATTCTTTTTGGTCACCAACTACATAGCAATTTTCTTGATTTCTAAAACGTCTTAGAATGACTTTTCCATTTTTGGAGATCTCACAACCATGACTAGTAAAGATGACAGCATGATCTTTATCATATATTTGAGAAATGCTAAGTAAGTTATGCTTCAAGTCATCAACACATAAAACATCTTCTAAATGGGACAAGTTGGGAACATTTAGAGTACCCTTTCCAATAACTTTAGCTACATTGCCATCACCAAAGGTAACTATTCCACCATCATAATCATTTAATTTTGAGGAGAGTGTTTTATCTCCAGTCATGTGTCTAGAACATCCACTATCCAAGTACCACAAAGATTTGTCTCCAGCTTTAAGGGTTGTGTAGACTAGTAGACTTTTGGGAACCCACTTGTACTGTTGGGATTTAGATTTTTCTGAATTGTGTTTATGAAAGATTTTCTTAGAATTTCTTTTAGCATGATTATTGAATTGAGTTCTAAGTTGATCAATCCGTTTCATAAGTTCATTCAATTTCTGTGGAACAGTGAGATTCTTATGATACCTGGTTTTTCTTAGTTCATTCTTATAGGATTGTCTTTTGACTTGTTTCATTTTACACTCATATTTGACATGTCCTTTTCTTCCACAAGAATGACATATAACTTCGGAAATGTTTAGATTACTTGAGGGAGCTTCTCCTTTTACAAACTTAGTAGAGACATTAGGATTACATTTTGCTTCTTTGTTGTATCCAAGCCCAGTTTTGTCTCTTTGAAATTTGCCCATCCCAAATAATCTTTCGAACTTTTCTTCTCCATGAGTGAAGGAATACTCATACTTTTCTTTGTACCAATTCAATTTGGTGACCTCATTCTTCAACCGAGAAATCAATTCTTTTAGATTTTCAGCCTCATCTTTTTCTCTAGTAAGCTTTCTTATGTAGTCACTAGCAATTTGAAATTTGGAATTAATTTCACGAAGATCATTAGTCAAAATATTATTTTCATCATTCAAGGTTTCAATTTTGTCTTTTAACATTTTGATCTTGATTCCTTGTTTGCTCATAGTTCTAATTACTTTACAGCTCTCCTCATAGAGTTGATCATAGGTTTCTTCAAGATCTTCTTCATCATTGTCATTATCTGGACCGTCTTCTTCAGATTCAATTTCATCCTCAGATTTATCAATATCAGATTTTTCAGAGTTTTCATTCATTTCTACCGACGGATCACAAACACTTCTGGCCATTAAAACATTGTAGTTTCCTGTCTCATCTTGGTGTGATTCATCTGATTTCGATTCAGATTCAGATGAGTCATCATCCCATGTTGCCTCAAGTGTCTTTTTCTTTCTTTCCATTTGACACTCAGATGAGATATGACCATACTTTTGACAGTTATAGCATTTTACTTTCCTATGTTGACTCTTAGAGGAGGAGCTGACTTTGTTTTTACCTTTATCAAAGGATTTGAAATTGGAATTCTTCTTCTTAAACTGTTTCAGAAACCTCTTAGCAAGTAAAGCAACATCTTCATTATCACTTTCTTTTTCATTATCAGATTCTTCTTTAGAGGGGGATGGTTGAGAAGTCTTTAATGGAATAGATTTCTTATTTTGGATTTATTAGAAGAATTATTCAATTTCATTTCAAATGTTCTAATATTGCCAGATAATTCCTCTACTTTCATATTTTCAGGGTCATTATATTCTTCTATAGAAGTCACTTTTGGGTGAAATCTTTCGGGTAGTGACCTCAGGATTTTGCTACAAACTTTGCCTTCAGGAATTTTTTCACCAAGAGACCACATTTCATTTACAATGACCATTAACTTAGTTTGAAACTCATCGAACACTTCGTCTTCCCTCATTCTTAAAGATTCGAATTGGGAAGTCAACATTTGAAGCTTGGCTCTTTTAACAATAGTAGTTCCTTCATAGTTTGTTTCTAAAAGATCCCAAGCTTGTTTAGCTGTGACACATGTCATAATCTTTTTGTATTCTTCAGCAGTCATGGCACACGATATGGCATTCAATGCCTTCGCATCACTATCTTTCAAAGCCTTTTGATCAGCTGACCATCTTGCCTTTGCAAGAGGCTGAACAGTGCCATCTTCAGCTGTGGTGGTAGGATGAGACCATCCATCCTCTACAGCATCCCAAACAGGTCCACCTAGGGATTTGATGAAAACAGTCATCCGGGCTTTCCAAAAAGCATAGTTTGTACCATTAAACAAAGGAGGTCTGTTTACTGCACTACCTTCTGGGTTAGACATCAGCACTAGACTAAGAAAACGATCTACTCCAGTTTGTTAAGCCTTTATGGGAGTAACCTACCTCTAATACCAATTGATAGTTCAGGCTAGATCCAATGACTAGGTCCTAGAGGGGGCGGGGGCGGGGGCGGGGGCGGGGGGGGGGGGTGTGAATAGGACCAAGGGAATACAATTGCCAATTTTAATTTTTAACCCTGATTTTAATCCAATCAAAACGAAGAGCAAGACAAGCACAGCATGATAATGACTAAAGAGGAAAATGTAGATCAGCAGTAAAGAGATAGACACAGAGATTTATAGTGGTTCGGTCACACAGACCTACATCCACTCTCAAGGGTCACACAGACCCTCGGTTCCACTATCATGAATCAAGCTACACAAGTTCTGATTCTACCTCAATTTCTGATACAGAGGTTCAATCACACAAATCTACTCCTCCTTACAGATAGTAGAGTAGTTTAGTCACACAGATCTAAACTCCTACTACATTATACATATATTGAAGAAAGTTGAAGAAGGGTGAACACTTGCCTTGATGATGATTGAAGTGTTCTCTGGAGCTATGACCTTAGTCGAAGCTTGCACCTCTTGATGACCTCTTGGTGTTAAGAAGTATGCTTCCAGTGTGTTGCACAACAAGAGTTTAGAGGATTTGATTTCTAGGGTTTCACTAATGAGTCTCTCATGCTGTAAACTACCTTAGAGGATGCACTCCCTAACAGGACACTCATCAAAGAGCTAATGGAGCTCTAGGGTTTACCTAAATCAAGCACATGAGTGTTTTGTAAGGGATTTGGGAGCCTACAATGGATGGGAAGAAGGTAGCAAGCAAGGCTTTTCCCTAAGGTCCTTGGAGTGCACAGAAAACGAGGCTACAGATTTATAGAAAAATCCCAACGGATACATTTTACGGTTAGCCTCTTAAACTGGCGGCTAGCCCCTTTTGAAATGCACTGAAGCAACGGATATATTTTTGAATACGGTTATCTCACGGTTAGCCGTAAGAGACCTTGGCGGTTAGCCGTGACCTGACCGCAGAGGTGACTGAAAGCAGGTCTGCAAAAAGTTGCTCTCTGGAAAGCAAACCGTAATACCTACGGTTGCTTGCGGTTAGCCGTAAGACTGTTGGCGGTTAGCCGAAAGGTAACCGTAGGGGTAACCGAAAGTCCTGATAGATGAAAAGTTTGCTTTCTGGAAAGGTGACCGTAGGACTTACGGTTACCTGGCAGTTAGCTGTAAAGGGACTCTGCGGTTAACCGCAAGGTGACCGCGGGGCTGACCGAAGAGAAACAACCTTCTGGAAAGGTGACCGTAAGATTTACGGCTACCTGGTGGTTAGCCGTAATGTGCAAGGGAGCTAGCCGCAAGGTGACCGTAAGGTCACCGAAACCCTGATATCCAGGATAGGATTTAACTGATGAAGGACAGGGTTTTTCCAAGGGATCTACAGGTTGGTCCTGGTTTGAACTACCTGAAAGGGATGGTGTACACACACATGGAGTTCTTCCTTGATGAATCCATGCCTTCCAAGACTTGCTCTTCTGCCTTCAAACTTAATCTTCCTTGATAAACTCCGAGAGGCAGGGACTTGGAATTATTGACACAGAATTGACAATACACCACAAGTGCTTATTGGAATGTGGCACTAACAACTTCTAACAATACATAACACTAAAACAAAAAAGTAACCCTAAAACGAAAAAAGTAACAAAATAACATGAAAATAATTAAAATATTCATTTTTTCAAAAAAGGGAAAAAATTGAAATAAAGACACAACTGGAAACTACTAATCACAACCAATTCATCCCAAAAAACGGGAACTCTACTAAAAGTTATTACCCAAACAAATATTACCAAAAATAGAAAAAACGCATTTTTGGAGGCCTAAACAATGGAATTTGCTCGTTTCCACTAAAAAAAAACCATGTAATTTCTCCAAAAATGGACACTTTGAAAAGTTTCCCCAAAACCGAAAATTTGCCTTATTTGATCCTACGTCAATCCCACCTTTCCATGAAATCAAGACCTTTTTGCACTGCATCACTATGAGAGATAAAGGTGGGGGCCCTCACATTTAGCACCTCCCTATATATAATTACTCAATGTATTTGTGTTTGTTTGACCATGACAGAAGAAGAAACGGAATAATCTCAAGGACTTTTTGAAAACTTCAGGGCCAATGGGTGTGACACATTTTCTAATCTTATCTAAAACAGAAAGTTCACCCTATCTGAGGGTTGCAAGGACCCCCAAAGGCCCAACTCTCACCTTCAAAATACACGAGTATTCCTTGGCAGTGGATGTGGCTCATTCTCAAGCTCGTCCTAGATGTCCTCCAGATCTTTTCAAAAACCCACCTTTGGTAATGCTCCTAGTACTATATATTTGACTAATCATCAACTTACAACTTCTATTGTACTTGGTATACTGAATATGTAATTGGTTTGTAGGCATATGTATATACTGTATTCTTATCATAGCAGTTTCTATAAAGATTCTTAATTTCTTATTAGCAATGGGCTAGGTGACACAACCCGAGCCTGAGATTATGATTAATCCGAGGTAACCCCGAGTCGCGCCCCATACTTACTCCCATAAACTTCGATCATATCAAAATTCATAAGAGATATCAAGAATACATTATGCGGAATATAAACAAATATACATTGCTCATGTATAAAATAAAATTCATTTACAACATGTACAACATCACTTGCATATTTAAATACAATGAAAGCAATGAAAAGCATAAAACGTTTCCAAAACAAATTCCCTTTCCAAAAGTTTTTCCTTTCAACTTTCATTTTAATACAACTATCATATGATATTGCTTTATTTCCACTTAACCAGTCCTCCTGGAGGAACTGGAGCGGTTGTCTCTATGGCGCTGTGGCCTCTGAAGGACCGGCATGAGCAGCTGAGCTTGTAACGCCATCAATAACACTGTGAATTTGACAATTCAGCAATGTATAAATAGATACATGATTGCATATACTAATTACATATTTAATCTATCTAACTCAATGTTAGACAAATACAAATATAATTTAATTCAAAATCAATGAGAGTCTTTATTCAAATTTGGCAAACTATAATAGTATTTCAAATCAAATCATATCTTCCTAAAAATGAAGGAATCACATCTTCCATACGGAAGGAATCATATATTGTGGGATTTTTAAGTGCCCGGGCCAGGGACTATTGACATCACCATGGAGCTCCGGAACACTCCCAAATCACCTGCTGCCACAAGAATTGCTCTAATAAGCTTAAAGAAATCACTATGTAGTGCCAAACTCTAAGAACAATTCAATTTAACATTTAATTTCGTTTTATTACACATTAATAGATACAATTCAATAGACAATTCTTTTAAAACTCAATTCAAGTTATGATCCATTTCGGATACCATTCAATGTACAAATTCAATTAAATAATACCAACCATTTAGGTGTAATCCTCAGTTGTTTAATGTACGTGTTATTCTCGATGAACATCACAAATTATATGAATTATGTATATTAAAGTCCCCTTAAATAACACCCATAAAGGTAAAACAATATTAATAGCCTTAACATAATCAATAGGCTCTTTTCACTTAAATTCATAAATTAATTCTGAAATCTCATTAGTTTCGGTTAACTATTCAACAATCTATCGTTTAGCTTTAAAAAGCTATTGTCGATATTGAAATCCATAAATACCACTTATGGAAATTCCAACTATTCTCTAAGTAAATTTGATTAACAATTTAGTCAACCAAATCTTATCACTTAGTTAATTGAACATAAGTTCAATTATATGCCACAAATCTCAGAATATCTTAGGCTAAATAACTCTTTAATTGGGTTAAAAATACCTTAAGCATCAGCTTCAGCTTCGCTCGAGCGAACATCATCCAGAGAGTAGGTCGCTCGAGCGTCCACTATTGTTCACTCTAGCGATGACAGACAGAGGTAAGTTCGCTCGAGCGGCTGTTATACAGAAGGTGGTTCGCTCGAGCAGACATCTGTTCGCTCGAGCGAACGCTTCAAAATTCCACTTTTGAAATTCTGTACAATTTTCTCCTTCCATTCCAATCTTATTCATAACCTGCAATTAAATATTGGAACCTCCTTTTCCCTTCTTCAATATCATTCATAATCAAGCATAATACTTCTATTCCATTTAACCATCACTTTAATCAATTCCATTTTTACATCATTCAATCAATCAAAACATATACATTCATTGATTCATTCCATTTCCAACAAAACAGGGTAAGCCACTACTATAAGCAAAAGCAAATGAAACCTATACTCATAATTTCAACACAATCATATTAGTTGTTTACACTTGCCTCTAATTCAAATTTGACAGAAAATCCCCTTGCTAGCTTTGGATTTTGAGATCAAAACCTATATTTGAAACCCTCTTTGAAACCTATCATCAAGAAAATCTCCAAACGAATCCTTTATGAGATATCTATGATAAATAACAGCTCTAATCACACAAAAACGCGTGAAAATTCTATAAAGAACCTAAACTACTTACTTGTAACTCCACAAAGAGAATTCACAGTTTCTATTTAGCTTGAACTCCTAGGAAAATTTCAAGAAAATGTTGGAGAAGATGAAGTAATCACTTTCCCTTTCCTAAATTCCCTCCTTTCCTAAATTCCCTTGAAGTAATCAAACTAATGAAGACGAAAGAAACGAACCTAGGTTTCTTGCTCTCAGCTGTTCTGGAATGAAATGAACCAAATGAAATGGGTTCCGTCTTCCTCATGCACTTTATATAACATAATTTTACATCTAACCCCCATTCATTCTACTTATTTCATGTTTAAGTCAATTTAAGACTCACTTGATTATTTGAAGTCAAATTAAAACGCATGTATTATGAAAGTTATTGTACTTGTTGAAATACACATGATAGTATCAAGTTTTGCCATATCCGATGAAATACATATAAATCCGTATTTACAGAAAAGTCCTTATTTCCATCCATTTTAGCTTAAAATCAACTCAATCAAGTCAATTCCTTTTAAACTCATTCCATTATGCTTAACTCCCTTACTTGTAACTAATTTGATCCATTCTGATTATTAATCACATTTATCTTGATTAATCACACTTAATTTGCATTAATCCCAATTAACTAGAATTAATCTTGATTAACTCGGAATGGGGTGTAACACTAGGTCTGGGCTTCATCAGGGGTGTGTCTAAGCCCAGTCCACCATGATTTAAAATTTTGGCTGGAAGTTGTATATGCTGACCAGCATATGTTTTTTTTTTTTCTTGGACAAAACTGATTCCATATTTTTATGGAATTTCTGTAAAAACTGTAAACTCTACTAATTAAAGGTAATATAGTGGTGGAGGTAGCCCAAGCTATTCTTATTTGTTATTTCTTGTAAAATTGATTTGCAGTCTTTTATTGATAATGGTTTTGGAAACTTTACATGCAGATTGTTCTTTCGGGGTTTGGCACGGGGGACCAGCATCTCAAACTCACAACGATCATTTTCCAAGCATATTTCCATCTATTGACATTAATACCGTATTTGCCCTGGCTTATTCTTTTTTTTTTTTTTTTTTTTTTATTTTTATCTTCCTTGTTTTCCTTGTTTGTACTATAGTTGCTCCTCTCATTTGATCTATCCTTCATTATTTCAGGTCAAACTTTCCTCGTGTCAGAGGATTATGCTGCTCAATATTTATGTTAAAGATACGAAGCTTATTGATTTTCGACATTATTCTATCAGATTACAGCCTCTGGGTGTCTCTCGTAGGATTAGAAAATTTGTGCTGAACCATCAGGTACCAGATTTGTGGAGTCTCCAGGACGTGAGCGACTTTGTTACAAAGTAAGATGTCTTTCACCCCTTAAATATTTGCATTGAAGGTGAACCACATTAAGCACAAATGTAGCTTAGGGAAGAATGGAGTATTTTCTGGGTTACTATTTGTGAACTTGACAAGATGAGATTTTAAGGTAGAATGCAGTATTTTCTAGTTTCTCTGAAGGTTCCTCTGAAATACATGAGACCAAACAGAGAAGTCAACTCAACAACTCCAAATAATTGAAAATCAAAGCCTTCGGATTTGAAGCAACATGATACCATTGCAACAATATTTTCAAAATTTCTACTAGTTTTGCTAGCATCAACAAAAGCTAATTGTATGGTCAGTGATTTGAGATGAGAAACCTCAAGCTTAGATTTCTTAAATCTGGAAACTTCTAATTAAATCAACCTTTCTAGCTCTGATAAGCATTTGATTTAGCACTTCAGCCATGGAGGAGACAGTAGGTCACTTTTTTCCAAACCCCAATATAGAAAAAACAATCATCAAGAGAGTCCTAATCCTCTATATAATATGCTCTCTTAAAATCTTATTTGCAAATAACTGCTAGCTTTAAATTTTCTAGGTAATCAAGACTGAATCCAAAATTTGATGGCCTTCGATTAAAGCGCTTTGCTGACTAGAAATTATAGAGGGAGACATTTGCGCAGCTGTTTGGCACGAATTTTAGTCAATATTTTATGAATGCTGCCAATTAGATTTGTGGGCCTAACATCTTTAATTATTTATCTAGTTTGGATGGTAGTCGTCATGATATAAAAAATAGTTTAAAAAAAACTGGTCAGTATGAAGCTATACTGAAAAGGTTCTAGGAGAGGCTAGACACAACGGGCCATTGCAGCCCCAAACAGAAAACGAAAAGAGCCTGTCAAGGCAGGATATGAACATCATTTTATTTATTTATTTTTTTGATAACGGACGATATGAACATCATGTCGAGGTGATTCACGAAAACACGCTCAAACAATCGTGAATTAAAAGAATTTCACAGTTATGAAAGATCAAGAAAAAGAAATGAACATCGCAATCCGCTTCAATTCTGTAGTTAATCAAGAGAATGAGGAAATCTAAACTTGCTTCAAATAATTTATAATGCCTGAATTAATTTGTGCTATATTATGATTTTTGTTACACCCCGACCAGATTTAACCTTGATTAGTTCTAATTAATAAGGATTTAGCTTCATTTATTTGCGCTTGGTTGCTATTTACGGTAATTAGTGTTCATTAGCTTTTCTAGACTGAGTTAGTGGAATCTTGAACCTTGAATAGGTGAGTTGGATTAGGTTGACTCAGTTAGGTAGAGTGAAGGGCTTTTTCGTAATTATTGTTTTTCTCATTTTGCATCATTTACATGTCATTTTAGCATCATCGCGTGTGTTTCGACGAATACGTCAACTTTCGTTACAGACGCTACTTCATATGAGCTATGATTGAGTAATTGGACCCTCATTTGACTTAAAATGAAATTATACCATTTTAGTGGACTTTCTTGCAAAAGTGACATTTCCATTCCTTTATATACGGCCTCATCCCCTTCATTTCATTCCTTTTCATTCTCTTTTCTCAACTCTCCTTCTCCACTTCTCTTCTCCTCTTCTCCTTCAAATACTTCAAGTTAGGAGGACTTGGACCCTTGAGAGCTAGGGGAGCTCTTCACCATCATTATCATCTTCATCTTTCTCTCTTTATTTCTGCAAAAGACCATCCTCACCCCCCTCTACTTCTTCCAACAGTTGAAAACCCTTGCTAGCGGTAGACGTCACACTCTTTTAGTTAAGTTTTTGAGTTGGAATAGAGTCAAGATGAACCATGAGTGTCAACATGCATATTCATTTGGTTTTTCATTGTACATTGTGATTAGGGTTTGGTTATTTGGGGATTTTGGAATCCTTTAAGATAAAGTGTGTAGAAAGGATTGAAAAGCTCCTTAGAGGCAAGTATAAGCATTAATTTGGGCTTACATATTGTTTACTTTTCATTGATTCAAATGAGATCCTTCTTCTATTGATTTTATCCTTTAATAAATGAATGGGTTGAAGTGTCTTACGCTTCTAATGAATAGGATCGTTATGAAATTACAAATGACAGTTTAGATAGTATTTATGTGATGAATGGGAGTATGGAGACTCCATTTATACAAGTGGTTAGTGAAAAGAAGTGGAGAAATGGTTAGAAGAAGAAATGAATGAAAACCTTGCATTCAATAATTTTGGGCAGTTCGCTCAAGCGAACTAGACACTTCGCTCGAGCGACCCCCCTTTTGAAGCATTGGGTCGAGCTAACAAAGAGGTCATTCGATCGTCCAACCCTCTGGATGAGTCCGTTCGAGCGAACCTGGGCCCGCTCGAGCGAGCTCACCCCCTGAAGCCATCGCTCAAGCGAATAAATGGGTCGCGCGAACGAGTAAACCTTTGGAAGGGGTCCGCTCGAGCAAATCTGAAGCCGAACCCTGGTCCTTTTTCGACCCAATTTTAGGGTGAATTATCAACCTTAATCTATCATAACCCACCTTAATCAACACTAATAGATAATTAAGGTGCTTACCTTTACTCCCATAGGAATTTAAGAATTTTGAGACCTTATGACCCTAGAATGGAACCTTTAATCTTATAAATTGGACAAATGGATATTTATTAGTCCAACACTATGCCATGAAGGTTAGTTGGGAATTCAACGTACTTTTCATAAATAGCGACACCTAATGAGGTAGTAATACACTGATTTTCTCAACCTACTTTGTATTGGACGGTGAAAGACTAAAAACAATAATCTCGTATTGGTTAGTAAAAATATCTTGATTCCCTTAAGTTATTACATTTCTATTCCATATTGGAGTATAATTTTATTATTGATCTCAAATCCTGTCTAATAGATTGTTAGTATTGCTAATATTCATTGACGCCCTATTGTTTATATTCAGCTCGTAATTTTCAGTATTGTACATCCGAGTTAGAAATTGTTGAGTATATGGGATTGAGTAAGTATTCATAATATATGTGATTTTATTTGATTCGATTATGGAACCAATGATTACAAACTTACTAAAATCCAATCCTAATTGAATATTATTTGATTTGATCGAGTCGGCACTACTTAGCTTCGACCTGTGATGCCCGACGGGGTTGGACTCAGTTTAATTATTCAAGACTACTGCAGTAAGTCATCTAGAGCACTGGAACTCCAGACCTGAGCAACCAACTAGCCTTTGGCCGGGCCGCTGGTGACATCCCAACTAGATTCACTCTCTTGAGAGAGGATGAGCTTAAGGTAGTAGTCAATTTGTATGTTTTCATTATAATTGATTCACAATGCGTAAATTATTCATTTTCACATAACTTGCCTAGTTGATACATATCATTGACATCTATCAATTTATTTGTCTTAAATTCAACTTGAAGAATTATTTGTTTCCTTATTATTGTCTATACTTGCTTAATCGTCATATTGATGATGCTACTCTTGGTGTCACAGTCCCAGGTGCAACTTTCGGCCTTAAAGAGGCCCCAAAGGGAGAGAAGGTTACCCAAGAGGTACCTTCGGGATTAGAGGAGTGGCCCGAGCCTGGAGCTACTTAGTTGCTTTCCTTAGAGAACGTGATGACCTTCTGAAGTCTTTTTTTAGTGTGTGGCCAGCCCCTTTTTGTGTGGCCATACTTAGATGATCAGTTATTCTTTTGTTATACTTTTGGTATTGTTGGTATAGGGTTTTCTATACATATTTTTTTTTTTTTGTAAACCTATGTATATAATTGTATAATTCTTTTGTATTAAACTTGAAATGTTAAATGGACTAAATGGGAAATCGATACCCTCACATGAATGAAATATAGCTTCCGCTATGATTAATTGTTATTGATGTGTTTTGGTGAGTTCTCACTCACGTGTATGGAAAGTTGTTTTCTCTCATTTGTGTGTTGTATTTGGCTCGAGATAGGTACAGTATGCGGGAGTAAGTGTGACACACCTCGGAGATTACCCTAGGCCAGGGTGATTCGGGACCGAAATGTGACAATTTTATTCTCAATTGAATAGATAGACACGTTTTCTGACATTTCTGTACTTGCTCTTTGTAAGAAATGAGGATTTTGGGTGAGGAAGAAACTTAATCTTTAATGTTTTTGTCCCTTATCAAGGGCTGGTTATGGATCAGAAAGTGAAGTGGATGATGAAGCTGCAACAGTAAATCTAGCAAGTGATCTTGGTAGAGTGAACAGAGCTTCTACAAAGAGTGATGTCAAACTTCAAGAGATTGGACCCAGGATGACCCTCCAATTAATTAAAGTCGAGGAAGGGCTGTGTCCTGGTGGTGTAATATTTAATGAATACGGTAAAGTTTTTTAGAATCACTTCGATAAATTTGTCATGCACACCTTATATATGTAATGTATTATCCTAGATTTTCTACCCAGTAAATACGTACTTCTATTATTCTATGGACTTTTTATTCATGTCCTCATTATTATCATTGTAATTTGTACTTAAACTAGTTTGTATGATTTCAAAGTTTTCACAAAACTGTTAAGGAAATTGTTATATGCTATGAGAAATTGTAGTGTTTCTTATCCCTTGAAATCAGTTAGGAGGTAAACGTGGTGGTTTTGAGAAGCCCAATGTGCCAACACATTCATGGATTTCATTGGATATGTGAATTATTCATTATATGATTTCCCCTGCACACAACCACTGATTTAGGGGCCTTAAAACTTTTAATGGGTTCTTAAGTTATATTTTTTTTTATCGAATTTATACAAACGGTTTGTACAATTAAGATTAGTGTCAAATTAGGGTGAGTGCCATTTGTGGGAAGATAGCGAGTGTGAGTGGGTTAAATTTGTCATAGGGTCTCCAATGTGATGGAAAATGAGTTACCTCACACAATCCATGGGATACCTTTTAGAAGAACGCAGCCCATTTATATATTATATATATATATATATATATATAGAGGGAGATGCTCCTATGAGAGCATCTCTCACCTAATTATGAGAGATAGTGTAGGAGTCTTCATATCCATATCCAATACCAACAACTTAAATGTGAGGACCCCCAACCTTATCTCTCATATAAGGTGAGAGATATCTCTCATAGGAGCGTCTCCTATATATATATATATATAGGGGAGGTGCTCTTGTGAGAGCATTTCTCACCTTACTATGAGAGATAGGAGTGGGGGCCCTCATATTTAAGTTGTTGGCATTGGATAGTAAGGTGAAAGGCCCCACCTTATCTCTTATAGTAAGGTAAGAGCATCTCTCATAGGAACATCTCCCTATATATATATATATATATATATATATATATGAGCAAGGCTCTCCTAAGCTGAAGCTTAGGATAAAATCTCGTAAGCTCATGCTTGTGGGGCTAACCTTTTGTCCATCCAACTGGACCAAACATATGACCCCTCTAAATTGCACATGTCCGTTAACTTTCGGTTAGATCCGAATTTACTGGACCGTTGAATTGACTATGAATCGATCCGAACGGACTATTGACCATTAAATTTTTGGGCCCATATAGAGATGATAAAAATCACGGTTGTGGTTGATTTTCTGCAGAGAGGAAGATCCCAGGGAGTCTTTGAAATCCCCCCACCCCATCCTCATGTGGGTCCTCAGGTGGGCCCCACCACACACTTGAGCTTACCTTATCCGAAGCTTGAGTTTAGGAGAGCTGCCCCCTATATATATATATAACATAAATAAATGAAGTGAAAAAGAAATTAAATGTGAAACTCTCTTTTAAGGCAAGTCCACTGGTAACTCAGTGGTGAGGCACCTCCCCTCCATATAAACATATGGGGATTTGGTTGTTTCGCCGATGATGAGGGACTTGGGTAGTATGTGAGTATTTACAAGAGCCAAAACAAATGTCCCTTTTAAGGATTTTTATAGGAGCAATACCTGAAAAACAATTTGTATCTAATTGAAGGACATATTCAAACATTCAAGGAGAAGTTGGTAAGGGTACTTTTCTTTTCCTTTTTGAACTTTGAATGCTTCCGAATTGTGTGAGCTTTTGAATTTTGATGAATGGTAATAGGACATGAATGAAGAAAGTTGCTATGTGTATTTATATTCCTTAAACATTATTCTTTATTTTACCATGCACAAAGTAAAAACAATATTCTTTATTTTTCATCTTATTATGGCTTTGATTAATTTAGACATTTCCCATTCTTAGTATGCCCATTTTGTAAGATGTTAGAATTATGATTGTGTGGGGTGTTTTCATGATACCGAGATTACTCTTGGTTTAGGTAAGAGCACCGACTACGTTTATCTTGATCTCGGCTTTATTTAACTCGGCAATTGTGCCAGCTAGAACCGAGCTCGAGTTAGCCTCGATACAAGTACCAGTTAGGCTCTCTTGTTCTCGGCCTTGCGCGTCTCAGCAGCAGTGCCCGGGCTCGCCCAAATCTAACCTCGGTATCACCTTCAATTCGGTCCAATTCACCGAGGTGAGCATCGAACGTCAATCATGACTGTACTCCTATAAAGGTACGGCTACGTTGAAGAACGTATTGTTAGATGGGGTGGCCACCGGATATAGATAAGGGGTTATCCCTATCCGACGGTCATATCCGCATTTATGTATGAGATTGAGGTATGGTCAGATGGGACAGTACTTCTACCTACCTCCACTAAGGAATTGAGGTATGGTTCGATGGGACAACGCCTCCAACTGCCTCCACTCAGGGAAAGGCTCGATGGGATTTCTACCTATATATATACTAGAGGTAACGCCCAAGGGAGGTATGCTTACATACGTCCATATACACCCATATTCTGAACTCCCTCTTCTTCTCCACTCACTCATCCTCTGTTCAGTGATTGCACTAACTTAGGCATCAAAGTGCCTTTGGCTGACTGCAGTTAGGGTTTCTGACTTTTGTTTCTCTTTCCCTTTCATGTTTAAGGCATTGAATCTCTCTAAAGAAGTTTAGCAGCAGTATCACGAGTTTAATACTCGCCTAATCAAGTCCGTAATATTTAGGCACTTACACTTGGCGCCATCTGCGGGGAAACGATCAATTCGCATTTTCAAACACCATGCCTCCGAAAACTAGAAAGGGAGAAGGATCATTCAGGTCCCTGCCACCACCACCGTTATTGTCCCTACCACCACCACCGCCAATCCCTCGCCAGAAGAGGACTGGGGGGAAATCCGATGCAATAAGCGTGGAAGGGCCTGTAACTCAGTCGACCTCGTCTTCGAAGGGGGTGACAGCTTCCGCACAACGATCCGCTGATCCTAACCCTAAGGTTAAAGAACTTCAAGGTACGGAGGATTCTTGTAGACCCCGGGAGTTCATCAAAAATCCCATACTATGACTGCTTCAAAAGGATGGGTCTCAAAGAGGAGGACATGCAAGAAGCCTGCACTCCCGTGGTGGGCTTTAGCTCCAAACCGATATATCCCAAGGGGAAAATCTCCCTCCAAGTCCAAGTTGGAGGGGCCTATATGTTAGCCAACTTCCTAGTGGTGGATGCACCATCCCCATACAACGCAATGATGGGGAGAACTTGGCTACACAATATCGAAGCAGTGCCCTCCACCCATCACCAGAAGCTCAAGTTCCTGTTGGAGAACGCGAACGGAAGAGTCGAAGTGATTACGATTAGGGGTGACTAGCAAATGGCCAACCAGAGCCTGATGGTTGTGGTCCCTGACGAAACAGAACCACAACAGGTACACATGGCCGAATTAGAAGTGAAACTCGAAGCTGTTGGCCGAGCTCCCGAGCAGAAAAGTATCGAAGACCTAACCGAGATCAGGATCAACCACAGTGATCCTAAAAGGTATTTTCTGCTTGGAAGTCAGCTTGCGGAAGCTGAAAAGTCCGAGCTGTTTGACCTCTTGTTGCAGAACAAAGAAGTTTTCGCCTGGACCCCCTACAAAATGCCTGGCGTCGGCCCCGAAATCATGTGCCAAAAGCTGAATGTGGACCCCAAGCACAAATTTGTAGTTAAAAAAGCTTGTAGAGCTGGGGTCCAACAAATCGAGGCCGTGATAGAGGAGGTCAAAAAACTGTTGGAGGATGAAGCAATTAGGGAGGTCCATTACCCAGACTGGTTAGCCAACACAGTGGTGGTCAAAAAGAAGAATGGGAAGTGGAGGGTCTGCGTGGACTTCATCGACCTCAACAAAGCCTACCCCAAGGACAACTTTCCACTCCCAAATATCGACTAGATGATTGATGCCACTGCCGGGCATGATAGGATGAGTTTCCTCGATGCCTACCGAGGTTACCATCAGATCCCGATGTATGGGCCTGACAAAGAAAAAACCACATTCATAACATCTAGAGGCATCTACTGTTACAAAGTGATGCCCTTTGGGTTAAAAAACGAGGGGGCAACTTACCAGAGGCTGGTAATGAAAATGTTCCAGGCCCAACTCGGCAAAACCATAGAAGTGTACATTGACGACATGGTTGTCAAGTCTAAAAGGTCGCAGAACCACTTGGCAGACCTGAGTCAAACATTTGTTGTTCTCAAGGAGTTCCAGCTCAAACTGAATGCGTCCAAATGCGCGTTTGGTGTCGGCTCCGGTAAATTCCTGGGAAGCCTGGTCACCAGAAGAGGAATCGAAGCCAATCCAGAACAAATCTCGGTTGTACAGGCAATATAAAGTCCAACCACGTCGAAACAAGTTAAGAGGCTCACAGGGATGGCAGCCGCGCTCAACCGCTTCATTAGCCGAGCTTCGGACAAGTGCCGACCCTTCTTTTAGCTTTTAAAGAAAAGTTCGAAATTCCAATGGACTCCGGAATGAGACCAAGCTCTTCAGGAACTCAAAAATTATTTGTCTTCACCACTCCTGCTGTCTACTCCAAAGCAGGGAGAGACACTATATTTATACCTGGCCGTCTCGAACCATGCAGTGAGCTCGGTGCTCGTCAGAGAATAAGAAAGGCAACAAATGCCTATATACTACATGAGCAAGATCCTCCTTGATGCCGAGACGAGGTATCTGCCGTTGGAGAGATTTGCATTAGTACTCGTCAGCGCTTTTCGCAAACTCTCCCATTACTTTCAGATATACACTATAATGGTTGTTACAGAACATCCACTTAAGTCCTTTTTCAGAAATGCGGACTTCTCTGGAAGTATCTCAAGATGGGCCATTGAGCTGGGGCAATATGATATCCAGTATCATATTAGAATGGTGATCAAGGCCCAAGTTTTGGCGGACTGCATCGTGGAGTTTGTTTCTCCTTGTTTGGCACCGAGATAGCCCGATACCGAATTAGGGGGCAATAAGGATGAAGAAGAGGTCACCGAGACGGAGCAAGAACGATCTTTGAAGAAGTTCCTCGATTCAGCATGGAAGGTCTTCGTTGACGGATCTTCAACCTTGAAAAGGGCTGGCCTGGCATAGTCCTCCAATCTCCAGAGGGCCTTGTCATCGAGCAGGCCTTAACACTTGACTTCAAGGCATCCAATAATGAAGCTGAGTATGAAGCACTGATCGCGGGGCTCGGTAGTGCTAAAATCCTGGGGACACGGTAACTGGTGTTCTTCAGCGACTCTCAGCTGGTGATGAGCTAATTGAGCGGGGACTAACAAGCTCGTGACGAAAGGATGACAGCCTACTTAGCTCACGCAAAGCAGCTCCTTTCTTAGTTCAAGAAGGTTGAAGTTAAACAGATTGGCAGAGATTCCAATTCTCTTGCTGACACTCTCGCCAACCTAGCCTTTACTATTGAGGCTGGAAGAAAAAGAACTGTCGAAGTGGAGATACTGCACAAGCCAAGTATAGAGCTCCAGCCACCTCGGCAAATTTTGTGTGCTGATCTCGGTCCGAGCTAGATGGACTTAATTGTCACCTACCTGAGGGATGATCAACTTCTTGAATACAAGAGCGAGGCTCACAAAATCAGGCTGAAAGCAGCTCGGTTTTGGTTATCTCCATATGACAAACTCTACAAGAAGTCCTACATCGGTCCTTTCCTCCAGTACGTTCACCCAAGAAAAGTCGAAGACAAAATCCATGAGGGAATCTGCGAAAGTCATATTGGAGGTCGGTCACTAGCATATTGAGCTATCAACCAAGCCTACTGGTGGCCTTACATGCAAAAGGATGCCCAGCTCTATGCCAGAAAATTGGAGAAGTGCCAGAAGTTTTCTCACTCTCTCCATCAGCCAGCACAAGACCTGAGACCGCTCTCTAGCCCATGGCCCTTCGCCCAGTGGGGGTTGGACATCATGGGACCACTTCATCGAGCTCCAGAGAACAAGAGGATGCTAATAGTAGCCACCGATTATTTCACTATGTGGATAGAAGCCAAAGCACTGTCGTTCATCACCGAACAGGACACGAAAGGTTTCGTATGGAAGAACATCGTCACAAGATTTGGAGTACCACGAGCCCTGGTCAAAGACAACGGGACCCATTTCGACTCCAATTTCTTCAAAAACTTCTGCCAGGAGCTTGGCATCGGAAATTATTATTCCACTCCAGCCTACGCGCAAAGCAACGGTCAGGCTGAAATCTCCAACAAAGTGGTACTCGACGGACTTAAGAAAAAGGCTCGACCTAGCTAAAAGGGAGATGGGTGGAAGAACTACCGAGTGTTCTTTGGGCGTATAGGACTACTCCGAGGCGCTCCACTTCGGCAACACTCTTCTCCCTGGCCTATGGTATGGAAACCGTGATCCCACTTGAGGTCGGTCTCCCGACCCTAAGGTCAGAATTGTTTGACCAAGGCCAAAACGATGTGAACATGGCCCGAGAACTTGACTTAGCTGAGGAGCGAAGAGATGCAGCAGCCATCCGCCTAGCCTCTTACCAGTAACAACTAGCTAGAGGATATAATCAAAGGGTCAATGATAGGAATTTTTCAGTTGGAGAATTGTTCAAAGACAACGGGACCCATTTCGACTCCAATTTCTTCAACAACTTCTGCCAGGAGCTTGGCATCAGAAATTATTAGTCCACTCCAGCCTACGCGCAAAGCAACGGTCAGGCTGAAATCTCCAACAAAGTGGTACTCGACGGACTCAAGAAAAAGGCTCGACCGAGCTAAAAGGGAGATGGGTGGAAGAACTACGGAGTGTTCTTTGGGCGTATAGGACTACTCCGAGGCGCTCCACTTCGGCAACACCCTTCTCCCTGACCTATGGTATGGAAGCCGTGATCCCACTTGAGGTCGGTCTCCCGACCCTAAGGTCAGAATTGTTTGACCAAGTCCAAAACGATGTGAACCTGGCCCGAGAACTTGACCTAACTGAGGAGTGAAGAGATGCAGCAGCCATCCGCCTAGCCTCTTACCAGTAACAGCTAGCTAGAGGATACAATCAAAGGGTTAAAGATATGAAGTTTTCAGTTGGAGAATTGGTCTTGAAGAAAACGCTTCCTGCAGATAAGAATCCCAATGAAGGCAAGCTAGCGCTGAACTAGCACCGGCCATTCAAGGTGATCTCGGCTGCCGGGTAATCAGCATACAGACTTGACGACATGGACGGTAAAGAGTTGCCACGTCCATGGAATGCCACACACCTCAAGAAGTATTATTTCTAAGTTGTATTCAAATTTCTGAAATCAATGAAAGTAATTCTTGTGGAAGGATGTGGTTTTTTACTTTCAATTCTCGCCAAGTTGTGGAACTCAGCAACTATCTACCTAACTGCTATGGAGCATTATGGAAATGAAGAAAAGCCTTAAAAGGTTAAGGCGCACCCAGTTGGAGAACTCGGTGTCCACCTCGGTGTTCAGAATACGTACGGTTTCCTATCACTGAGGTAAATATCTTGTATTCCTTTGAGTTAGAGAACCTGACCCAGTTTGTCCTCGTTCAGCTCGGTTAATGAACTAAGCTATGAAGCAGGTAAAATTGGTACACGGATACAAGTTTCCTGAGTTAAAGATCTTAAGATTGTATGTAGTTCTGGTTGTTGAACCGAACTCGATTACTTGCATAGTTCCGGTTATTGAACCGAGCTCGACTTCTTAATGATTCCGGTTATGGAACCAAATTCAGTTTCTTAATGGTTATGGTTATGGAATCAAACCCGGTTACTTGTATGATTCTAGTTATTAGACCAAATTCAATTATTGGTTCGGGTCATAGAACCGAACTTAATTACTTAATTGTTCTGGTTATTGGACCGAACTCAATTTCTTTCCGTCTGTATATGACCTCGGTTGCTGAACCGCACCCAATTAGTTAATATCCCAAACATATGTGTGCTCGGTTAGGGAACTGAGATCAAACACTTGTATTCACAAGACTCTTGAAAGCAAGTATGTAAAAGAAATGTGCAATTGTATTCATTGAATAAAAAATATGTACATTGTTCAGGCATTACATTTTTCCCAAGGTACGAAAAAAGAAAGGAAAAAAGATACAAAGTATGACATCATCTTTACACAAAAAAACAAATACAGGCAAAATCAGGTGGCAGCCTCGGCATCGACAATCTTGATCACGGGGACCTCAGTTGTACCGGTTGGGGGAGTAACCTCAGACAAAGGAAGGGGGATCGATGCAGCTTCAGGAGGAACTTCGGAGGTAGCAGGGGCAAGACTTGGCTTAGGCTTTGAGCTGGTGAACTTGGGTGGGTTCTTATATACCGGGTGATCCTCGCTGATCCCCACTTCTTTAAGCGCAGCCGACACCCGAGTTCGAAGCTCTAGGCGGGTTTTTATATACAGGGTGTTCCTCGAGGTTCCCCACTTCTTTGAGCACAGCCCGACACCCGAGTTCGAATAGTTGAGAGCTTATCTACTGAACTTGAGCCTCGTACAACTTTGTCGCCTCGTCAACCCATCTCGGAAGGCGATCTCAGTCTCGGCCTGGACTGAAGCCTAGAGATCGGCCTTTTGTTTCGATATGGCCTCGACCTCGATCTTCTGCTTGTCCAATGCCACCTCAAGCTCGGCGCCCTCTTCTCTTTAGCCCTTGCCTTAACCCTCAGCTCGTGGGTTTAGGCCTTCAACCTGCAGATTTCTGCAATTGACACGTCGAGCTTCGCGGCAAGGCCAACGTTCCTCTCAGCCTCCTCCTTCAGCTTTTGGCTACTTGCCTCCAAGGCCGTCTTAAGTTCTTTGTTCTCTACTTCCAGCTGCGTGGCCTTGGAGGCATTCCCAAACCACGTTGTTCTTCTGGCTAGTCAACGGTAGACCTGAGACAAAGTCAATAGATATGTGTTCCCATTTTCCACTAAGGAATAGAGAAAGGATGTAACAAACCCGGAGGTTTCCTATGTTCAAACTTCACACGTTGACAAAAGTAACACTTTGACACAAATTCTGCGATTTCTCTCTTCATATTATTCCACCAAAATCGCCTCTTGAGATCTCTATACATCTTTGTGCTCCCAGGGTGCATGGCATATCTTGCATTATGTGCTTCTTTCAAAATTGGCATTATCAGTTGATGAGTCTTTGGTACGCACAATCGATTCCTAAAATACAAGACTCCATCCACCAATTAGAAATCAGGCTTCTCTGTAATGCGATCTTTTATCTTAGCCAAGTTAGGATCCTCGAACTGCTCATTTTTATCCGATTCATTAATTCAGGTTCGTACACCGACATGGCAGCTAACATCACCGAGTCATTAAGCAATTTGACCTCCACATCTAGTTCCTTGAAAGCATCTAATTTGAATCACTGAGCACTCATAGCTGCAACTAGGGATGACTTCCTACTTAATGCATTAGCCACCACATTTCCTTGTCCCAAAATGTATTTGATTGGAAAATCATAGTCTTTTATAAATTCTAGCCACCATCTGCCTCATGTTGAGATCTTACTGAGAGAATAGAAATTGTAAACTCCGATGATCTGAATGCACTTCAAATTGTTCCCCATATAAATAGTGTCTCCAAAGCTTTAGTGTGAACATGATAGCGACTAACTTAAGATCGTGGGTGACATAATTTCTCTCATGATTCTTCAGCTGCCTTGATCCATAGGCTATAACTTTACCACTTTGCATAAGGACACACCCCAAACCAACTCTAGATGCATCTGAATAAATCACAAAAGCTCCAGTACCTTCGGGTAAAGACAAAATTTGGGACGTCGTCAACTTCTCTTTCAAAGCTTGAAAACTGGACTCACATTCCTTAGTCCAAATGAACGGTACATCCTTCCTAGTCAACTTCGTCAATGGGGCTGAGATCTTAGAAAAATCTTTGATAAATTTGCGTTAGTATCCTGCAAGGCCTAAAAAGCTCCGAATCTCTACCACCGTCCTCGGACTTTGCCAATTTATAACAGCTTCGATCTTCTTTGGATCTACCCTTAGGCCATCTCAAGTAATAATATGCCCCAGAAAGGCTACCTGTTCAAGCCAAAAATCACACTTCTCAATTTTAGCGTGCAACTGATGTATCCTTAAAAGCTGAAGTAATGATCTGAGATGATCTGCATGTTCTTCCACAGACTTGGAGTATACCGAAATATGGTCAATAAAAACTACGATAAACTGATCCACGTAAGGAGCGAAGATCCTATTTATTAACGCCATAAATATCGCCGGTGCATTGGTCAAACCAAATGGCATCACTAGAAATTCAAAATGTCCATATCTCATCCTGAAGGCTGTCTTCTCAATATCTTGTTCATGGACTCTTAATTAGTGGTATCCGGATCTGAGATCGATCTTCAAAAAGTAAGCTGTTCCCTGAAGCTGGTCGAACAGTTCATCAATTTGAGGCAACGGGTACTTATTATTTAATGTTATTTGGTTGATCTGCCTATAGTCTATGCACATTCGAAGAGTACCATCTTTCTTCCTCACGAACAACACCGGAGCTCCCCAAGGTGATACATCGAGACGTATAAGTCCTTTGTCCAGCAAGTCTTGCAGTTCTTCTTTCAATTCTCTGAGTTTAGCTAGAGCCATTATGTATGGAGCTTTCGAAATTGGAGCGGTACCAGTACCAAATCAATAGGAAAGTCCACTTCCCTAGGCGGTAGTAGCCTTGGAACCACATCTGAAAACACATCCGGAAATTCACACGCCACCGGGATCTCTTCTAGCTTTGCAAGCGGCTATTTTTCGGAGATAAAGGCAAAGTAGCCTTTACAGCCACTCTCTAGGAGCTTCACAGCATCCAATGCTGACACGAGTCCGGTATTGGATCTCTCTCTCCGTACACCCTAGAATATAACATTCGTTTCAGGCTCCTCCACCTTAAATGTGATAGTTTTGTGGAAGCAATCCACACAAGTTCGATATCTCGTGAGCCAATCCATCCCAAGGATGACATCGAAATCGTTCATCACCAGAATTATCAATTCTTCTTGCATTAGCAAGTCCCCAATCTGAACACTACACTGATGGACCCGACTTTTTGTGTTTTCCACCCACGCCTCCGTCCAGGGGCTATCGAGAGGCTGGCAGGGTGGAAAGGAAAGCGCGAGCATCAACATTTTTGTACGGGTATGCCAGATTTTCTATTCTATTTGAAATTTAGAAATGGTGATTCGGAGATCGACCTTCACAAGTAGAAAGGAAATTAATCTTTTTTCTAACTTTCCATTGCAAATATATTTAAGAAAAGAGACAAGGTTTTTTGAATGCCGTATAAGGCAATTTTTCTTTGTTTTGCTGTGAAATGTTGTTTTTTGACATGAAATGCGATTTTTTTGCCGTGAAAGGCGTTTTTTTTTGCCGTAAAAGGCGGTTTTTTTCCGTGAAAGGAAATTTTTGCCGTGGAAGGCGATTATACAAATCTCATCAATAATGAAAGACAAGAGTTTTGATTTTTTTGTCTCTTTGGAAAGGTACAAAATACAATAGAAAAGTAAGAAAAGGAATCTAACTTCTCAGGAGATTGCGGGGACTCGTTCAGATTGACGGTCGCAAGTCATGTATGGACTTCGCCATCATCCTTCAGATGAGAACGTATAATGCTTTGATTTCTTTTGGCTTAGCTTGGACCTCGGTTTTTTAGGGGATAAGGCCAAGGGGAGGTCTTATATCCAATAAAAAACCAAGTAGACGGGCTGAAAAACCACTTCTAGGCCATGTTGGATAGAATAAGAGAGAGCCTTATCTTGGGGGGTGGCCCCCCAAGGGACTTCGATCACCTTGTGGTGTTTGCTACAGCAGAGCTTCTTCAAAGTAGCAGAGCTTCGGAATTTCTCTATCTATATGTGTGGCTCTTGGATTCTGCCTCCTTTCTTCTTAGAATGACCCCCTTTTATAGGCTTTTGGTAGCCATGGGGTGGGTTTATGAGCATTGATGGCATTGATGGCATTGATGCTCCATGATGGGAGGAGTTACAAGTTTTTAATTATTTTATTTTGTAACTTTTTTTTCTTGGCTTTTGATTGGCCGATGGAGAATAATGGGCATTTAATCGCCTTTAATCTCCATGATGAGAGGAGTTCCATGGTTTTAATGCTATGATTGATTTAATTTGTAACTCCTCTCTGCTTGCTTCTGATTGGGCAGCCCAAAATAATGAGTTAATGACCGCATTAAGTTGTCATAAAACGGGTCAATTAACATCATTAAGTGGTCGCCAGGGCATTTGATGAGTCGTGGGCCATACCGCGTCTTTTGGAATTCTTCTTGCGATAATCGCCGATGGATCCACATGTTGTTTGATGTTGGATGGCGATGCAATTTCAAACATTGATTGATACCAGTGGGCCGGTAACATTTGTCCTGTTAATTTTTCGATCGGTTGGACAGAAAGTGTGTTTTCTTGGTTGGCCGGTTGGCGATCTTGGGCGATCATTGGCGATTTCATGCTTTTGACGGCGGATCCGTGATGTTGGTGAATATCAGTTGATTTCAAGCACCAAAAATCACATTTTCGGAAAACCACGGGGGCCGGAGTTCTTGAAACGCGAAAAGGGACCGAAAAATGGTTACTCTGTGAAAATCCGGCGACTCGGGTTTCTAGGGTCCTCGACGACCATGGGGGACTTTCCCCTTTTGGTCGCCGTCTTTCGGCAATTTCTCCGATTCTTCGATTCTTTTTTTCTTCGATATTTTTTTATGAAATTTTTTGTACATATTTTGGCCTGATTTCCCTACAGAAAACTTGACGAGAAGCCTTGCATATCAGAGAGCAAAGTTTCCGATTTTCCGGGAAAGCCGCAGACTTTGTCGCGCAGAGCTGCTGATTTGTCGTCAGAAGCAAAACTAGGTCAAACGATGTCGGAATGACTTTTGTTTGAGGTGAAACTTCCTAAGCAATAGATAAGACCAACCATAGGCTTTTGTTTGAGTTTTGGAGGTGTGTGGGGTCCCGTTGCCAGTAGACTTGGTTTTCCCGTGAGGAAGATGTTGCGCTTTGATGTGTGGTCAATCGATGTCGGATTGACTTGAAATTTGACAGGAAGCCTATTGAAGTCATCTTGAGACGATCTATTAGCTCCGATTTGGGTGTCATGGTCTCGGGAAGCTCTGCTACCAATAGGCTTGATTTTATTTTCGAGTGTCAAAGTTGGGTCAAACGTTGTCGGAATGACCTGAAATTTGACGTGTAGCCTTTTGTAAGCATGTTGAAGCCACCCATGTACTCTGTTTGATAAGCGATGGCTTCGGTGGTTCTCGCTGCCGAGAGGCTTGATTTTACTACTCGATGGTTGATGGAGGGTCAAATATTGTCGGTTTGACTTGAAATTTGACATAGAGCCTTTTGGAGATATTTTGGAACCATCCATAGGCTCTGATCGAAGTTTTGATGTCTTCGACACAGTCGTCGCCATGAGAGCTTACTTTGCTGCGGCTGTTTCTTTTTTGGGCCAAATGATGTCGAAATGGCCTGAAACTTGTTGTAGAGCCTCCTAGTGGCGTTTTGAGGCTAGCTATGTGCTCTGTTTTGTGTGTTAGGGTCTTTGGCTTCACCGCCGCCGGGAGCTCCTACTTAGCTGTTGGAGGAGTGAAGCTGGGCCAAATGATGTTGAAATGGCCTGGAACTTCATTTATACCCCCCTTTTGGCTGTTTTGAAGGATCTTGTCATTTTTGTTTGATTCTGACAAGATTTGATGCTTGAACTAGCATTACCTGTTTGTAGTAGGACGCGGCTTCATGTAGCTTCTTGATGTTGAGGAGGCAAAGTGACTTTTTTGGTGTCAACAAATGCCCCCTCAAGGTACAGCAACAAGTTGCATCGCTTTTGGAGTCGATGTGCCTCGAAGAGAACTTTGAAGGAGAGCTTCTGACTTGACTAAGAGTCTTTGAGCAGTTTTTATTTTTCTTTTTTGATAGAGTAGCCTTTTGAGTTTCCAATGGGATTTAATGGTAGTGAAATGAATCAAGTACCATCTCAAGGTAAAGTTTCGAAAATGACACTTGGATTTGGGTTTTTGGATTTTGGATTTTCTTTTTGACCTTGTGAACCTAAGGGCTTTATGTGGCACATTAGGCATCGAGAAAGGTTTTTGGTTTTTATTTTTGACTTTGTACCTAACAAGATGTATGTGGCAGGTTAGGGGGTCGAGGTTTGATTTTTTATTTTGACCTTGTGACCCATCAAGCTGTATGTGGCAAGTTGGGGGGTCAGATTTGGTTTTGACCTTGTGACCTAACAAGCTATATGTGGTGAGCTAGGGGGTCAGGATTTGTTTTTGATTTTGGTGTTGTGACCTAACAAGCTGTATGTGGCAACCCAAGGGACCAGGGTTTGGTTTTTTGTAGAATGTCAATTTCAAGATTTTGGCTTAATTTGGTTCATGAGGTTGGATGGTTTGGATTTTTGGAAACTCATGAGGTTTGGATTTTTTTTTTTTTTTGTGGTCCAATCAACAAAAGAGGCATGGAGCCATTTTGTATGCTCATGGTAAGAGGGATTTTTTTTTCTTTGACTAAAAGCCTCTTTTAGTGTCTAGGTGGTCAAACCTGGCTCATGTGGACTAACCCATGGGACCTGAAGCTTTAGAGATGGCTCAGATTTCATGTGGTGTCATTTTGTAAAAAATATCTCTTTTGGGTAGAAAATATCTAAAAATATCCTTACTTGGAGAGAATCTCTCAAGTTTCCTTGTTTGTAGGAGAGATTTTCTCAAAGAATCTTTTCTTTAGGAGAAAATATCTCAAATCTCATTTCTTTTGGGAAAGTTGCTAATTTTTAGCACTTACCTCCTAGCTTTTCTCCTTGTTTCATCTTTTGGTTCGCTCTCTTCTATAAAGTAAGGGGAGATTGGATCTTTGCTTCATTGTTTTCTTTTTGCAAGAGTCTTCAAGAGTGCTCCAAGATCAAGAACTCCTCTTCCTTTTCAAGGATCTTCAACCTTTTTCTTCTTCTTTACCATCAATGGCTTCAAGTAAATCTTCTTTTTCAAGAAAACTCCATTGCATAAAAGTTCTTATCTCTTTTTTTTTTTTCTTTCTTCTCTTTCTTTTTCTATTTTTTTTGTTCAACACGTCATTTTTTTCGCTTGTTTCTTTTTTTCACATGTTTTTTTTTTGTTCTTTTTTGGGTCGTACGGATCTGGGCCAGCCCATTTCTTATTTTTTTTGTTTTCCCTCTCTTTTTTTTGAGGGGTTTCCTTTTTTTTTTTTCTTTTTTTTTTTTGCTCACCATGATAATGCGGTTTATGCAATTCAAGATGTTCATGCATTTTTTTTATGCATCAAACAAAAGGCTAGGATTTCTAGGTCAAGTCAACATGAATTTTGACTTGGACAGAGTTTGATTGATTTTGACCAAGTTGGGTTGGAATTGGTCAAACTTTGGTCAAGGTTTGCATGACAAGAAATTTCCGTGCATGATTTTTGTAGTTTGGATTGGGAGAATGATATGATTGTGCATACCTGGAAATTTTTTTTGCAAGTTTTGGGACCAATGGCTATCAAGGTTCTGATCATCCGTCGGTCGATTTGAGATCGGTGGGTCTTAGCATTTTCCGGGGTGACGGCAGCAATTGGGTGAAGCCTTTTTAACTTCGTGGTCGTTTCAGTGCTGACTCAAGCTGGGAATCATGGACTGATTACACCTTGAAGGTTGGTGGGGTCTTTCTGAAGGAGGCCAAGATTTTTGACGTAGTTTGCGCTTTTCGGAAAATCGTGGCCATGTTGGAGTCATTCCTTCCACAAACCAACATCTTCATTATTACAAATGGTAAGATTGATTTTTCTTTGAAGGAATTGAGTGCCATCACCGGGTTGCCTATCCTCGGCAAACTCTATGAGGAGTTCATGCCTATCGACAGCGTCCTTGAGGAGTAGCCTGAGGAGTTCAAACTTTTGTACTTTCAGCTTCTCGCCTTCTATGATTTTTTTAAGGAGAATGAGGCCTCGAAAGTTAGGTACAGCAGTTGGAAGAATTTTAACTCCAACTTTTTTAACAGCGGGGAGTCTTCTGATAGTATGGCCCAGGATGCTACGGCTAAAAACCTGGGTTTGAAAAAGATCTCCGTCATGCGAGAAGATTTGAAGAAATTCTTTGTAAGCACAAACGCCATTTATCCTGACATTGCACTGTGGAGAGATCTCGCTGTTTACCTCACATATTGGCTGGGTGAGGGTATTTTTGCTGGAGGTGATGGAACGCACATCAGGCCGCATTGTATTTTTCCTACTTGTTAGATGGCATTCGGAGAGCGGCTGGCTTTGGTGCTTGCTCTTTACTCTTATTTGTGTATCGAACTGCAGGCTGATGCTTTTCTGGTTCGCTTGGGCTCCATATGAACAGGGTATTTTCAGCCTATATTTTTTATTCGTGGTATGTGTACCACTGTCCCGGGTTCCATTGATTGGGAGTTGAACAGGATGGTGACCCTTTTATGATTCGCCTGGCTAGAGGGACAGCCGTTTCTGAATCTCTTTTGTTCGCCTGTTTGAGGATCCGATGGTTCAGGGACGTCGAGATTGGGCAGCCTTCAGTAAAGCTTTCTCTAGGTTTGCGGAAGAAGGCTTTTGATTTTGGTGTCTCTCGTGATTCCACCAGGGCAAGGTCAGGAAGACACTATTCTCTGAGAAACGCAGAAAATAGGTAGCTTTTCAACATACGTGTTGGTATGATGGTGTACCGTAGACATCTTTTCGTTGATATCCAGCCGTATGTTCCCTCGTGTTTTGCGCCGCAGTTGGGCTTCTCTCAAGGTGTTTTTGGAGTGCCTTCGAGCATGGTGAAGCATTTTGAAGGTTTGCTGGATGGGAGGAATGCATGGCCCTTTTACAGTGTGGAGGACACCACTACCATGATTTCTTTTCTTGAGTTGCCCACTTTTTGGACTGATGGCTTTACGAAATGGTTCACGGAAAACTTTTCAGTGTACTGGGGGCTTTCCGAAAAGGAGCTCGATGTCAAGCAATCTCCTGGGATGGGTCTTGGCAGATCAGATGGCGTCCGACGAGAGGAAGTTCTGGCTTTCCTTTCTGGAGAGAATCATAAGGTAGGCTTTCTCAGTGAACAGGATTTCATCAGATTAGGAGCTGTATAAGAGATACCTGGTGAGGTCTTGAAACAGCTAGAGGAGGAGGAAGTCGAAATCAATGCTTGGATGCGAGTTGAACGAACGAAGGCTTCCATTGAGTCCACTGGGAAAAGCAGACCATCCGGTGAGGAGTCAAGTAAAAGTTCTGACTTTGGCAGTGGGGCGGGCACTTCAAGCAAACCGACCCATAGAGGCAAGAGGAAGAGAGGGCAGTGCCATAATAAGAGATGACACGAAGACTCTTGATCTAGAAGTCCCCCTCACAATTGCTGAAGAGGTGCTAAGGGATGCTGATGAGCCTCCGGAAAAGAGGAGTAGAGAAGAAGAGACCGTTGGTGAAGGTATGATTTTTCCTCTTTCTCTTTCTATTTCTTTCATTGAGATTTCCTTGTTTTGATTTGCACACTCCCCTCTTTTTAAGTAGAGGGTGAGGACTTGTTGATGCCTGAGGTTCCGACCGATGAGGTGGTGATGGATCCGATTGTGGCATCTGAGGAAGGGCCAAGGGACTCTGGAGCGGTTCCAGAACCTTCGGCTGGTATAATTTTCTTTTGCTTTTACCTCTTTTTTTTTCTTTGCCGCCATCCGCTGACATAATTTTTTTTCTTGCCAGTTGACTTGTCAGAGGATTCTGACGACTTTGAGCCAGCCATGGATGCGACCTTTGACGATGCTTCGGATGAGCTTATGGAGGTAGAAAGTATTCCGCCAGTCGCCAAAGAAGGTATTTGTAATAATAACCCTGATGATAATGGTTTTTCAACAGGATAATATTCATACCTTTTTTTGTGTTTTGTTGGCAGGTTGTGAGGTAATAGGAGAGGTTCCTCCGTCTTCCTCCGGGCCAGAGCAGGGAATGCCTACAGCTGATCCAGAAGTAGGGACTTCTCCCACCAGTTTCAATGCGACGGGGGTGAAGTCTTCTGAGGAGATTCTTTCGCCAGTGTCTTGGATTGGAAAGAGCTTGATGATTACTCCTCCGATAAGGCATGACACGAGCAGTCGACTGATGGAGAGGGGCGAGTCTTCATCAGAGTCGTCTCTTCAATATGTGAAGAAAGTGTTAAAGAGCGTTTTGAGCTCATGGCTCGAAACTCTCTCTTCTGGCCACTTGGAAGCTGGCTTCAGCATGGTCAAGCATGTACAGGACATTATTGTTGAGAGCAAAAAGGTATGTTTGGACATTGCAAGTGCAAAGGCTTTTGTTGATGAAGTCATAACTTTGGGCAACAAGTGGACTGAGACCAAGAGCTTCCCAAATTGTGACTTCTTCCATGAGATGTTTTTGAAGCCTTCTGGCGAGGTCAAATCTGAACTAAATGAGATCTCGTGGACTCGGAAGTAGTTCCTTCGGGAAAGGAATGTCACTGAGTTGGCTATCATTGATTTAACACAAGACTTGCGCCGTCTTGATAGGGAGGTCATTGAGGCGAGGCAGCGTCTCGAGCTATTGGAGGAACAAGCTGCTGCCAACTGGACCGCCATCGTGGAGGTTCATGCTAGAGAGGGGACTCTGATTCACTAGGTTGAGGGGCTGACAGCAATCTCCGGAGGAAGACTCGGGAATATGAGCAATGGCAGATTCTCTACGAAGAACTTCCTCGTGCTGCAGATCGATCGCAGCGTTCTACCGTATTTTATGGAAGGCTTTTGAAAAAGTGTGGCTTGGAAGCTTTGGAGGCTAAGGCCAAGAGTTTGCTTGAGTAGTTGAATCTTTAGTTGAAGACCATGTTAGACTGAGCTCCTGTTTTTTTGTAATAAACTCTTTTCTTCTTTTCTTTAGTACCTCCATGTAAAAACATTTTTAGTACTCTATATTCCTTTACTTAAATTCTTTTTTATGTAAATAAGCAAAAGTTGGATAAGAATGTTTGTTTGAAAATTTGATCAAAAGGTTCTCGTTTTGTGAAAATCTCTTATCAAAAGATTGTTTTGGCATGAAAGCCAAATTTCGTGGTAAAAAGCCGGGTTTTGGCTTGAAAGCCGAATTTTGAGATGGCATGAAAGCCAGAATTTGTGGCGTAGAAGCCAAATTTTGGGTTTATGGCATGAGAGAAAAAATTTTGGTTTATGGCGTGAAAGCCAAAATTTTGTGGCATGAAAGCCGGTTTTGTTTTGTGGCATGGTAGCCGAAATTTGTTTTTGTGGCATGGAAGTCGAAATTTTTTTTTTTTGGCATGGAAGCCGAATTTTTGTTTTTGGCATGGGAGCTAAAATTTGTTTTTGGCATGGAAGCCGAAATTTATTTTTGGCATGGGAGCTGAATTTTTGTTTTTGGCATGGGAGCCGAAATTTGTTTTTGGCATGGAAGCCGAAATTTATTTTTGGCATGGGAGCTGAAATTTTGTTTTTGGCATGGGAGTCGAAATTTGTTTTTGGCATGAAAGCCGGATTTTTTTTTTTTGGCTAAAAGCTAGACTTTTTTAAAACCAAGTTTTGTTTTATTGGCATGGAAGCCAAATTTTTAGATTTTTGGCATAAAAGCCGGGGTTTTTTTTTGCATTTATAGCCAATTTTGTGGCATTGATAACCGATTTTGGCGTGAAAGCCGGGTTTTTTTTTGGAATTTATATCCAATTTTGGCGTGAGAGCTAGTTTTTTTGGCATTTATAGCTGATTTTGGCGTGAGAGCCGGGTTTTTTGGCATTTATAGCGTATTTTGGTTTTCAAAAATGCAAGTAGCCTCCCTACTGAATGGTCTTGCAAGTATCGATGGAATGTCTCCTGCTTACTCATTCGGTTGCGAGTATTAATGGAATGTCGTCTCCTCGCGGATTGGGGTGTAAGAATTGAATGTTGCGTCTCCATGATTTGAGGTTTTTTCGAACCTTTGAAATTTGGGTCGTGGATATCAACTGAAATGTTACGTCTCCACGATTTTTGAAATTTTGCAAGTATCGACAAGGTGCCACTTCCTTGCGATTTTGAGGATTTGGCAGGATCGAATGGTGTTCGCATCCTTCCTATTTTTGGGTTTTGCGAGTATCGACTGGGTGTCGCTTCCTCGCGGTTTTTTGGAAAACCATTTTTTGTTTAAAAACATGAGGGTCATAAATTTTGACTCAAAACCATCTTTTGTGGTAAAAAGCCAGGGCGGACTAGGGTGGAAATCCTTGAGTCATGATTTTTATTTCAAACCATGAATTTTGGGTTCAAGGGTCGAAAATTTTGGTCAAGTTCGGGAAAAGGCTCCTAAACTTAGATTTTGGATTTTTTTTAATAATAAAACTATGAAAGCAAGCATTGTTTTGAGGGCTTTTTTTTTATAGAAATTTCAACGTAAGGATGAAAATTTCAAAAGGAGTGGGTTTGACGAGCAAGTGCCTATGAATAGGCATTGGCCGTGTAGGTGTCGCTTTGACCCGGTGCAAGAAGTCTTCAAGGGTAGTACCGCTTCAAGAACTTGCCATTGATGGGCAGCACACATCTGTCTCCCTCTATGTTTAGAAGAGCGTATGCGCCATTGAAGAAGACTTTGTCTATGACGAAGGGTCCTTCCCATTTTGGTTCGAACTTGCCTCTGGATTTGTTGGCGAAAACCATTGGCCTTTTTACTGCAAGAACCAAGTCTCCTTTTTTGAAGGCGCGTTGCCTGACCTTTTCGTCGAAAGATCCTGCCATGCATGCTTGGTAAAGCTTAATGCTTTGTAGAGCTTCAAGCCGTCTCTCATCGAGATTATCTAGCTCTTGAAGTCTCAATTTGACATTGCTTTCTTGCGTCATGTCATTTTGCAAATATACCCTTAAGGAATGAATTTGTACTTCCAAAGGGACAACAGCTTCGCATCCATAGATCAATGAGAATGGTGTGCTATGGGTTGGCCCTTGAATGGTGGTTCGATATGCCCATAAAGCTTATTGTAATTTGTTGCCCCGGTCTCTTTTGTGACTAGAGACCATTTTCTTGAGAAATTTGCGGAGTGTCTTGTTGAAGGCTTCTGCTAGTCCGTTCACTGCTATATTATATGGAGTTGAAGGACAACTTTGGATTTTATACTTATCGTAAAACCTATAGAATCTGTGATCCCGAAATTGTGATTCGTTATCATGGATGAGTCTTTTAGGCATGCTGAAGCGACAAATAATGTTGGTGCGCAAGAACTGAAGGACCGATGAGGTCTTCATTTCACTGAGTTCAAATGCTTCTGACCACTTGGAGAAATAATCAATAGCGGCGAAGATGAAGCGACGACCTTTGCTAAATGGTGGAGAGAGACCTATGATGTCCATGCCACAAGCTTCAAAAGGCCATGAGATCGCTGTACGATATAGCCATTCTGGAGGCATGTGGACATAATCTCCATGAACTTGGCATTGTTGGCAGCGCTTAGCAAATTGCATTGCGTCAGCTACCATGGTAGGCTAATAATAACCTAACATTTTTATCTGATCGTAGAGCTTAGGACCAGCCTGATGGTCTCCACAAAGACCAGTATGCACTTCTTTGAGAGTTTCTTCAGCCTCTTGTTGCGACAAGTAGCGTAAGAGTACTCCATTGAAGGGTTTTCTGTAAAGTGTTTTTGAAAGAATATCCAAATGAAAGTTTCGGGCTCATCTTTGAATGCTTACCCTCTCTTCTGGATCTTCAGGTAGGATTCCAAACATAATATAATCAATGAACGGATCCCTTCAGTCACAGATCGGAGGTTTGAGGATGGATATCCGACTTCCAACCACTTGGTGGCATTCAATAATTGCTTGGTGTGTGTTAAGAGGAGGGAGAATCCTTCTTTGACACACTGTAATTTGCATGTTTTCCTCTTCTTGGATCGCCATAGACGCTGCAAGTCCAGCTAGGGCATTTGTACGGATGTTTTCACCTCTGAGGATGTGACTGATGTGATAGATGTCAAACTTTGTCGAAGCGATTGTGCCTTATTGTAGTAAGGCAACAAATCGGGCTTCCTGACTTCAAATTTCTGATTCATCTAGTTGACAATCAGTTGAGAGTCCCCAAAAGCTTCCAGCACGGTGAATCTGGATTCCAGGGCGAGTTCCAATCCTGCAATCAGGGCTTAGTATTCAGCTGCATTGTTTGAACATGGTTCCAATAGCGAGAAAGCGTGTGGAATCATGTATTTTTTGGGACCGACAAAGAGAATGTCAATTCCTAATATCTTTTTTCTTTTTTCATTTGTCCTGGTTACACGATCGAAGTACATTTCCTAGGAAGCATTTGATGAGAAAATCTCCACTGTGTAGACAGGGTCGTTTGGGAGATCATCCCTGAGTGGAGAATCTTTAGGCAAGGGGTGCTCTGCAAGAAAGTCTGCTAGAGATTGACATTTGGTTGCCTTTTGTGGAACATACCTAATATCGAATTGCGATAGAAGGATGGACCATTTTGCCAGCCGAGTATTGTGAGAACCTGCTTTTGTGATGAGGACATTTAAGAGATTGATCCTCGAAATCAGGAAGATTGTGTTGGACAGCAGATAGTGACGTAGCTTTTGTACAACAAACATCACTGCAAGGCATTTTTTTTCGACTGGAGAGTAGCGATGCTCTACACCTACTAGCATGTGGCTGAGATAATATAGAGAAGCTTCTTTTCCTTCATCGTTTTCTTGTGCGAATAGAGCACCCAAAGAATAATTGAGAGCTCTTGTGTATAAGATGAATGGCTTTCCAGTTGTGGGAGCAACCAACACTGGAGATTTGGTCAGGTATGCTTTGATGTCTTGAAACGCAGCTTCACTTTCATCATCCCGAACAAAGTCCACACCTTTTTTCATTAAGTGAGAGAATGGACGGCACTTCCCTGACAGATTTGAGATGAACCGTCGGATGTATGCCATTCTTCCTTAAAGCCCTTTTAGTTCTCTTAGGGTCCTTGGAGATGGCACTTCTAGGATAGCCTTGACTTTGGTAGGGTCAAGTTCTATTCCGGCTTTCCAAACTATAAATCCGAGAAACTTACTCGTTGAGACACTAAAGAAGCATTTTAGTGTATTCTTTTACAGTTTGTGTTTGCGAAGCCGGAGGAAGACTTCTCAAAGATCTTTGAGATGGCCTTCTTTTCTTCGGCTTTTGACAGCGAGATCATCAATGTAACATTCGACCGTCTTGTGCTGTATATCTTGGAATATTTTCATCAGAGACATCTGATATGTTGCACTAGCATTTTTTAGACCAAATGGCATGACAGTGTAGAGATATACTCAGGTAACTCATCATGCTTTATATTCTTAATTATGAATACAGGACGTAGGATATTAGGTGTCCCCAAATTTATTTTTTGAACAGGATCTTCTGTTGGCAGGTTTGAAAGTGGTTCCTCCACAATATTTTCGGAGGCTTCCAACTTAACATGGCCTTTTGGAGTTCCAGAGGTATTTACAGACCAAGGCTCTGCTTTTGTCCATGGGTCTTCTTGATCAGTACTCTTCTCAAGACTTGCTATGAGATAGTTCCAATCATCTGTTGAAATTGGGTCAAAGTAGGGCACTTCTTTTCAAGACGATAGTTCTTCTGGATCAGAAAACCATGTTTCTGTGTCGTCGGACAATTCCTCTTCGTCATCAGAGAAATCATCCTGATTGGATGAATTTCCTGGATTCTTGACGGGTGACTATTCAAAAAGATATCCAGGGAGATCAATATCTTCATGAACATGAGATGTTGAGGCCTGGTCAGCGAAACGACTTTCCAGCCTTTGTGTCACTTGTCTCATGGGAGTGTCAGGATTATATCCCAACCCATATGAAGACTTGTCTATATGACGGTGGAGTTTCCAATTCTCCTGTTATCTTTTGCTGAGGGTAGGTTCCATTGGCGTGAGAATACCACGGCCTCCTCCCAAACCGATTGGATTCCGAGCATCATAGCCCATTTTCTTCATGATAACTTGCGCCATCGGACTATACAGGGATAGATGAGGCATACCTTTGTTTTGGAAAGGCTCAAGCGAATAATTTGATGAAGAAGCTTCCGATATGTGGAAGAAGATTGGTTTTTATTTTGCCATAGTTGTCGGAATGATGAAGACAGCAGACGCAAGGTCTTCCACATCGGCAGGTGTTTCCAATGGAGTCAGAGCAGGCTGAACTTGCTGAGTATCAGCTTGGCTTGACGGTGTATCGTCTTCTAGCTCTGAATCCGAATCTGTGTCTTGTATGATAGAAAGGAAACAATAAACTTGCCCCCAGTCTTTTGTTTTTTTTTCTTTGCTTTGATGGTGATTACCAAAGACTTGGAAGATTTGAGGGAGACAACAAAGGGAGATAGATCTCTCTCTTCGAATTTCCAGAAAGATTTGTTTTCTTCTGACGATTGCTAAGGAGTCTTGCCCTTCTCTTTCTGGAGATTTTCGGTAAAGGGTACTGTTTCTTCCTCCTTTTCTTATTTTTCATCCTTATAGATCTGAGCATCTACAAAATGAACATCTTTGCCTTTGAAGGGCTTTTTGTCTGCAAACACTCGATGCATCGAGCCGTCGTTGCCAACGAACTTGATGCATTGATGTAAAGTTGAAGGGACGACACCATTTCTGTGTATCCAGGGGCGTCCAATAAGGATGTTGTAGCATAAGGGGTTCTTATTGCATACACAGTGACTTCAGAGATAAGGTCACCGATTTGCAACTTGAACCTAATTTTGCTGATAGGCCTTTGAGCACTCCCATCATATCTAATAAAGATGGATACGAATGTGTGACTCATCTTGCTAGGTGGAATGCCCAGCTCTTAGAGTACCGAAGTAGAGATGAGGTTGAGTGCAGAACCTGGGTCGCTCTGGACTCTGTGTATTGGCATCTCTTTGGCGTATCCTGTGAAGTACAAGGGTCGGTTTTGCTTTGTCTCGCCTAGCAGGAGGTCATCCTTACTTAAGGCAATGGTTGCATTTGCTGCTTTCTGAACCTAGAGGTATTCAATGCTTGATCCCTCAGTTTTCTTCTTTTCTCCCTTTGAGGAAGTATTTGAGTTTTTAATCCTATAGTCCATTTCAATTTGTAGGGGCATGTTTGTCGACATCCGCATTAAGTCTTTGCAATTCTGAAATGAGATTATCACGAGTATGTGGAGACATTCGTAATAAGTCAAAGATGTGCAGTCATGCGGCATGTGTTTGAAGTGCTCAATTAAGTCGTACTTGAAAGCCTCCTTAGGGCTTGCATTTTCATTATTTTTGCCACTTGGGGCGTTTACAACTTGCTTTCCTGAATGATTTACATAAGAAGAAGAAGGTTGGTTGTAATTTTTATGGTAATCCCGGCCAGAGCGGGTACCTCTACCAATTTCAAGAGATTCTGGAGAAGGCTCTTCGTTTGGAAGATAGCCCTCGGAATCAGGAGGTTGATCTTTCTCATTTGCTGAAGACGTCTCTATAGTAGCATTGCCGTCCTCAGTGAATGCATTGCATGGAGCATTTTTCGGGAACAAGTCCTGAACAACATCCAGCAACTCTTCTTCCTTGTTGAGTAATTTATTGGTCCAGACATCACCTACAAGGTCGGGTATCTGGGAACAGTTGACCGAGTTTTCATTGAAGAGTACTTCATTGGCTGGAGTTTCTTCAGGATGATTGGTCGAAAGAGGTATGAGTTTTGATATCATAATTTTAGGGGACGAAGGCTGAGAAGGTGATATCTCAGTGGAACTCACCTAAAAAGATGTAGCTCCAGAAGATATACTACCAGATGGGGAGTACATGTCGTCGACAGATGAAGCTTCAGAGTCACTATCATCCCGAGCTATCACATTACAGGTTGCCCCGATAGGAGATGCCCCCAGAATAGACTGTTAAGAGTCAGACTCATCCTCAGATGTAAGAGGGTCATCAATCCAGCAGTTTTCTCCATTTTCAGGAGTTAAGGGAGGAGGTACCTGTTGATTCTCAAGGACTTTAGGTGCTGGATTTTGATCAGGACGAAGACTGTTGATGGGATCTTGCTCTTGTTTTATGGATAGACGTTGCAAGATTCTTGCATATTCTCCAAGATCAGGCATAGGAGCCAAATCTTCTTCTTCGTCTGCTCCTTGTGGTTCATCAATGTTGGGTTTCACTGGAGCATTGGCAGGTGCTGGATCGATAGCATTTTCTTGGACAGCCTCTTGGTCTTCTTCATCATCGGACCAGGATCCTTGTGGCTGTAAGGGATTATACCAAATTATTGGTATAAGGTGAGATTCAGGAATCCATTCTTCATCGGAGATGTATTCTCCTGTTTCAAGGGATTCCTCCCACTCGTCGGTGTCACTGGACTCGTATCCATCCATGGAGAATACAATTACCGAATTGTAAGAATATGATGCCCCCTGTGTAGCTTCATTTCTTAGTTGTGGTGGCATGAAATCACCATGGGTGAATTTTCTTGCTGCCGTTGAAGTCTTGGGAAGGGACTTTTCTGCTGCCCTCAGTGAAGCAGTAGAGGATGTCTCTATCTCTTCATGAACTTCTTGTTTTGGTTGAGCTTTCTCCTGCTGTTTGAGCTTACGGAATTGTCTCTTAGCTTGCCTTCGCTGTTGAGCAGTCGACTTTATTTTGACAATCTCCCAATTTTCATCTTTAAGGAGATCGGGATGCATCCATATAAGCTGTCCGTCCGATGTTGGATAAGGAACCAACTCTTGAGACGTTTGAGTCATTTTTATCACCTTAAAGAAAGTAGTGATCTTCTTCTTTGGTGACTTTGAAGTTTGTCCACATGACACCATGTTGACGGAGGCAGGCCTATAGTTTTTGTCGAAGGTGATGACTCCGTTTTTCCACATCTCGTTGATCTTCTCTCTCACAATGAAGCATTGATTGAGAGGATGAGAGACCATCTGGTGGTATGGATAATACCGAGGATCATTGGTTTTGCCAACAGCTCCCGGTCTTTTGGGGTCTGGCATGGTGAGTTTTTCATTGCTAAAAGAGCCTCGAAGATTTCTTCGACATCTTCATCGAACGGGTATTTTTTTCTACTTGTTCTTTGAAGGCCTCAGAGAGTTCAAGTTTCTTACATGTAGCTTGTTTTCAGCTTTCTTCGGCTTCTGAGGAGCTGACTTGGTTTGCACATTAAGAAAGTCATTTTTCTTCGGTTTTGAGGTCGTAATGGTAGTCGGCTCTTTCTTTAATGAGTTTTGACTGTTGAGGTCTTTGATCACCGTTTCAGCTTCCATGGAAGCTTCTAAGAGTTCTCCCAGGTTTTTTGATTTATTGCCGATGATCATGGAGCGGATCCTTGCTCTCATGTTGTTACGGCAGATGTCGACCAGCGACGCTTGTGGCAGTACATCTAAGCACTTGTATGCCATCACCTTCCACTTGTGAATGAAGTCGAATATTGACTCATTCTCTCCCTGTTTTAGGCTGCAGAGCTGTGCCATAGTAAGAGGATGATCCTCACCTTTGAAGTGGGTCAGGAAGCGTGTCTCCAGCATGTTCCAGTTTTGAATGGAATTCTCCGGCAGAGTGGAGTACCAATCAAAGGCCGTACCTTTTAGGGTACTTGCAAAGAGACGGATCTTGAGGGCATCTTGATCCGCAATAGCTCCTGTTAGGATCTTGAAGTGGATGAAGTGCTGTCTGGTTGAACCTTTCCCTGTGTATGTATGGAGAGTGGGTTGTTTGAATTTTGCAGGGAACGGGATCGAGTCCATCCATAAGGGATATGGTGGCTTGATCCCATGTTCTTTTAGTGTATCCTCTTCTTTTGCTTTGGAGAGGATATCGTCCACGTCCTTTTTGGTGAGGACGCGTGACTCATTATCTTCTCCGTTTACATTGTCAATTTGATGATTCGGAAAAGGTTGATTAATTTCTTGACGCTGAAAAGTGAGAAGAATATTCTCCATCAGCGTCTCAATCCTCTGCTAACCTTGCTCCAATTGTTCGATGTGTGCGGTCGTTTCATCAAGAGGTGGATTGCGAGGTGGCTTAGAATTTGTAACCAGGACGTTCATCGCTCGGGATTCAAACGAAGAAATCGTCCTGGTGACTGAGCTGGGGCTCATTCTTGAAAAGCTTGAGGAAGGATTACTCTATTCTCCTTGGCTTGAAAGAGTAGAGGATTCTTCCAGATATCTCCGTGTCTGGGAGACGCTGCGAGTCACTGGACGTCTAACATGAAGTTTAGTTGCTGACTTGTGGCATCTTCTGTTTTTTCCAACCATATGGACAGTAGCAACTTGGTCGGGTCTTTCTTTTTCGACCCATTTGTGGGAGACTTGGAGGGTAGGATGCTGGGTCCATTTCTTCTCTAGTCTCTTTTGTCGATATGCCATGCGGTGACGTATGCAACGAGCAATTTGAGATCCAATGAGCTCTGGCTGAGCTCTAGCAATGAAGGACGTAGTCCCTCGAGCACAGCAGCCGAGCTTGTCTTCTTTGAAGCTTGGCATGGACAGGATCCGGACCCGGTCCTTTAACTGTTGTAGCAAAGCTTTGAATTTAATTAGTTCAGCCCCTGTTGAGATGAAGGGTCGAACTGCATGAGTGCAGGCTTTGGCAGGTTCTCGCAGAGGCCTTGTGATGCATGATTTTGATTTTTGGCTTGTAGGAGCAAGCCGGCTCATGATAGGTTGATTTTTTTTGTTTTGTGGAGGGTAGGCCTCTCCTCTCTCATGTAAGAGAGAGGGTAGAACCGGTTCTCCTTGAAAGGGGCCAGGTATACTGGCTTTGTTGATCCTCCTTTGTTTTGGTGAAGGTCTTGGGGACCAAGTCTTAGGGTAGACCTGGTTCTTTACGGGTTGAGGCTTCATGGGGTTGCCATGGGCTTCAGGCTTCTTTGTGTTTGCCCTGGTGTCATGGCAATGACACGTTGCGGGGCGATCTTTTGCTTCTTGGCGGGTGCGGTTTCCTCTACGGGAAGTGGGAATGGTCCCAACAATCTGAAGACGATGGTCCAGGAAGTAAAGGTCGACCAGGTGTTTCGAGAATTGCCGAGGGAGATAACGCTTCGACAGTTAGCAGGGCGCTTGTGAGTGTGCTTGTTCTGCTTCTCTTGAAGCATGAGCTAGTACTTGTTCTCATCAAAAGTGATGGTTAATGAAGCTTCCATTGTTAGTTTGGAAAACTTCTGAAACAAGACCACATCCATTAGTAATCACAAGAATATAGTGATCATAAATGGAAAAGAACGATGGTTTTGTCTCTTCGAATCGCTCGCTTGAGTGAACATGTCCCTGCCCAAGCGAGGTGAAGAAGGCAAAAAGCCATAGAGGGTACAATTGTTCTAAATGCAAGTATAGGAAGCTCATAGTGAGCGTTCCACTGACTGCTAGAAGCAATTGTAAACCTTAATTCAAATTACCGAGAAGCGACACTCACTCAAGGTAAGATGATATAAAGGTGGAAATACAAATTTGTCGGTCGCGAATAGTAGACACGAAGGGGCGTACTAGCACCGCTAGGCACAAATGTTGTAAATCACATCCTTGGAATGGACACGAGATGGGATTTTTCGAAAGGTCAAAACTAGATTCATAAAAGAGGGAAAATGGTGTTCCAATATGAACATAAGCTACAAACGATTTCTGTGAGCCATTGTCCGACGGGGAAAGAACAAAGATTTCTCATATTTGAACCCAAAGATGACGGAATTTTTTTTTTTTTGAAAGTTTTTTTTTTAATTTTTTTTGAAAGTTTTTATTTTTTTTTTAAGAGCACACAAAGGTTTCCAATTCGGTCTTATGAAACCTTAGTAGATAGATCAACCCCCAAGTAAGGGTAGGATTACTTAATGAACCCGTTTGGAGGACCCTTGCCTCGAACAGTCTAACTGTCTCTATACTCTGGACAATGCTTTTCTTAGTTCCACTTTGGTCAAAGAACGCAATTGGTGCAACCTTAGTGGCTTTTGGAAGCTTTTCTGGGAAGATCTCTAATGGATCCATCAAAGAGAGTGAATGGCCTCTCCAAATCAAACGTTGGCTACAAACGATTTTCGCAAGCCATTGTTCGAAAAGGAAAGAACCAAAGTTTCTCTAATTTGAATCCAAAAGAGAGAAAACTGATTTTTTTTTGAAGAGTTTAAAATTTGACTTTTTTTTCTTTTCGAAAATCCCTATCGGACTCATCAGAGAGAAAAATAATGACCCATTCCCAGATATGAACAATAGCTACAAACAATTCTGTAAGCTATCAAGTTTGGAGAGGAAATGATCAAAGTTTCTCAAAAATGAATCCAAGAGAGAGAAATCAGTTTTTTTGTTTTTTTGTGAAATGAGAATGAGTGGAAATAAACTCAAAGATAGAGATTTCCAAACAAATATCCCATCTCATGTTTTTTTTTTTAGATACAAGATCCAACATAGGCCACCAACTAGAAAGGAGCCAAAGAATCCAAGCATTACTTTCTTAAATGAACAGAGTCCCACCAGGTGTGCCAACTTGATGGACTCGGCTTTTTGATTTTTCCACCCTCGCCTCCGTCCCGGGGCTACTGAGAGGCCGGCAGGGTGGAAAGGAAAGCTCGAGCATCAACATTTTTGTACGGGTATGCCAAATAGTCTATTCTATTTGTAATTTAGAAATGGTGATCTGGAGATCCACCTTCACAGGTAGAAAGGAAATTAATCCATTTTCAAACTTTCTGTTGCACATATATTTAAGAAAAGAGATAAGATTTTTTGAATGCCGTAGAAGGCGATTTTTCTTTGCTTTGTCGTAAAAAGCAGTTTTTTGCCATGAAAGGCGATTTTTTTGCCGTAAAAGGCGATTTTTTACCGTGAAAGGCGATTTTTGCCGTGGAAGGGGATTTACAAATCTCATCAATAATGAAAGACAAGAGTCGTGATTTTTTTGTCTCTTTAGAAAAATAAAAAATACAATATAAAAGTAAGAAAAGGAATCTGACTTCTCAGGAGATTGCGAGGACTCGTTCAGATCGATGGTCGCAAGTCATGTATGGACTTCACCATCGTCCTTCAGATGAGAACGTATGATGCTTTGATTTCTTTTGGCTTGGCTTGGACCTTAGTTTTTTAGAGGATAAGGCCAAGGGGAGTCCTATATCCAATAAAAAACCAAGTAGACGGGCTAAAAAGTCACGCCTAGGCCATGTTGGATAGAATAAGAGAGAGCCTTGCCTTGGGGAGGTGGCCCCCCAAGGGACTTCGATGACCTTGTGGTGTTTGCTGCAGCAGAGCTTCTTCAAAGTAGCAGAGCTTCAGGATTTCTCTATCTATGTGTGTGGCTCTTATATTCTGCCTCATTTTCTTCTTGGAATGACCCCCTTTTATAGGCTTTTGGTGGCCATGGGGTTGGTTTATGAGCATTGATGGCATTGATGCTCCATGATGGGAGGAGTTACAAGTTTTTAATTCTTTTATTTTGTTACTCTTTTTTCTTGGCTTTTAATTGTTCGATGGAGAATGATGGACATTTAATTGCCTTTAATCTCCATGATGAGAGGAGTTTTATGGTTTTAATGCCATGATTGATTTGATTTGTAACTCCTCTTTGCTTGCTTCTAATTGGGCCGTCCAAAATAATGAGTTAATGACCGCATTAAGTTGTCATAAAACGGGCCAATTAACAGCATTAAGTGGTCGCCAGGGCATGTGAAGAGTCGCGGGCCAAACTGCGTCTTTTGAAATTCTTCTTGCGATGATCACCGATGGATCCACATGTTGTTTGATGTCGGATGGCGATGCAATTTCAGACATTGATTGATACCCGTGGGCCTGTAACATCTGTCCTGTCAATTTCTCGATCGGTTGGACAGAAAGTGTGTTTTCTTGGTTGGCGATCTTGGAGTGATCAATGACGATTTCATGCGTTTGACGGCGGATCCTGTGATGTTGGTGAAGATCAGCTGATTTCGAGCACTAAAAATCAGATTTTCGGAAAACCACAAGGGCCGAAGTTCTTGAAACGTTGAAAGGGACCGAAAAATGGTCACTCGGGTCCGGTGACCCTGGTTTCCAGGGTCACCGGCGACCATGCACCTAGGGTTTCCAGCAACCATGGACCAAGGTCGCCGGCAACCATGGGGGATTTTCCCCTTTTCGTCGCCGTCTTTCGGCCGTTTCTCCAATTTTTCGATTCTTTTTTTCTTCGATATTTTTTTCTGACATTTTTTGTACATATTTTGGCCTCATTTCCCTACAAAAAACTTGATGAGAATCCTTGCATATCGAAGAGCAAAGTTTCTGATTTTCCGAAAGAGCCGCAGAATGTGTCGCGCAGAGCTGCTGATTTTCCGTCAGAAGCGAAACCAGGTCAAACAATGTCGGAATGACCTGAAATTTGAGGTGAAGCTTCCTAAGCAATAGATAAAACCAATCATAGGCTTTTTTTTTTTTTTTGAGTTTTGGAGCCGTGTGGGGTCCCACGCAATTAGACTTGGTTTTGCCACGAGGAAGATGTCGCGCTTTGATGTGTGGTCAATTGATGTCCAATTGACTTGAAATTTAACAGGGAGCCTATTGGAGTCATTTTGAGACGATCCATTAACTCCGATTTGGATGTCATTGTCCTGGGATGCACCGCCGCCAGGAGGCTTGATTTTATTTCCAAGAGTCAAAGTTGGGTCAAACGTCGTCGGAATGATCTGAAATTTGACGTGTTCTTTGTAAGCATGTTAAAGCCACCCATGTACTTTGTTTGATGAGTAATGACCTCGGCGGTTCTCGCCGATGAGAGGCTTGATTTTACTGCTCGAGGGTTGATGGAGGGTCAAACTTTGTCGGTTTGACTTGAAATTTGACACGGAGCCTTTTGAAAGTATTTTGGGACCATCCATAGGCTCTGATCGAAATTTTCATGTCTTCGACACTGTCGCTGCCAAGAGTGCTGACTTTGCTGCGGTTGTTTCTTTTTTGGGCCAAATGATGTCGGAATGGCCTGAAACTTGATGTAGAGCCTCCTATGGGTGTTTTGAGGCCAACTGTGTGCTCTGTTTTGTGTGTCGGGGTCTCTGGTTTCACCGCTGCCGGGAGCTTCTACTCAACTATAGAAGGAGTGAAGTTAGGCCAAATGATGTTGAAATGGCCTGAAACTTCATGTATACCCCTCTTTTGGCTGTTTTGAAGGATCTTGTCATTTTTGTTTAATTTTGACAAGATTTGATGCTTGAAGTAGCATTGCCTGTTTGTAGTAGGATGCGGCTTCATGTAGCTGCTTGATGTTGAGGAGGCAAAGTGACTTTTTTGGTATCAACATACACATTGGGTAGTAATTATCACAAGCTACACATTTACCCATAGGGGTAGTCACCATCAACACAAATGGTAGTTACTCAGGTGGTTGTTGAAGTTCACAAGCAAAATGAGGCGCCACAAATGAATGTGTTGACCCATCAACACAAATGGTAGTTACTCAGGTGGTCTTTGCATTCCTAGCACATATCAAAACGGTACCTTCTACAACATTTCCAGCTACTTTTACCTACTCATGATCCATTGCAAAGAGTCTCCTCGCTTGCTATGGTAGTTGTAAGACTTGTTGATGCTGTTGTCCTAGCCTTCCTTCTTGTTGTCGTTGTTGCTACTGGGGTCTCAGAGGTGGTGCTGGTAATGTCAACTGCTGAGGTGGGGCTGGGAGTGCTGGCCTGACTAGCTACTGAGGAGGTTGTTGTTGAGGTGCTTTATAACCCCCTCTATCTCTGGGATAGGCTGTTGTTCGGTGCTTCATGGATCCACATATAATACATGCTCCGGTGTTCCTCCAACATCTCTCAATGGGGTTCCCCTTACCACAAGTCTCACACTTGGGCACCCTAGGGCCAATCACCACACCCTTTTGTCTCTTAAGTTGAAAACTCTTTCCAAAGTGAGACATACTCCTTTTAGGGTCAGTATTCCTCTTCTTAATAGCCATCTCTTCTGCGGTGTTCTGCGGTGTAAGCTCTATCCACTGCGTCATCAAAAGTCTCAGCCTCTTGTACGTCACCACATGTTCTTCGTACATCGGATGAAGCCCACTACATTACCAGTTGGAACATTGAATTTATTGTAAGATCGCCTCCAAATTGATTCTTGGAGAATTCTAGAATCTGATGCTGACCCAGCAAGGACATATTGAAATCGCATATCAATCGAAACCGTAGCCATCACATTCTATGACAACCAACCTTTTCTATTACGATACCTAACTTGATCCTCGGTTCTTACCCATGCAGGAATATGTGTTCCATCTATTGCTCCAACGCAATCCTATAACCAATTCAAACACGCATTAAATTGTTTATACATCAACACTTAAGATGTAACTATAAATTATTTGAAAATTTACCTTAAAATATGGGTAGAATGTAGGGTTCTTCTCAATCTCTGGTGGAATATCCCCATTTGATGGTTTTATATAATACTTACTCAATTGTAATATTGTATCTAGTGTTTGATTGAAGTGTCTACGAATAGTTTCTCCTGAGTGTTGAAATCGATCCGCATGACTCGATTTCTTTCACTATGTCCAAGAGTGAATAAAAATATTGCAAGTTGCTCTTCCACATTTACAAGGAGCGAATTTTTTTAGAAACTTTCATCTCCTTAATTCATTCCCTAAGAGCAAAAAACAAATGGTGTCCATTCTAAATAAGTTAAAACAATTTTGAGAATTTCCAATAAAAATCTCCTCAATGTAATAACGACCACTAAGGGAGGACTCGTGTACTGCATCTTTAATGAAGTACGAGTAATGGTACCATAACAAACAAACTATAGTAATTGCAGTTGAAAAAATCCTTAAAAGATGTCTTCTATCCATTCTACAAATAAATGTATGAAATGTTATTTATACAAAAGAAATGAGTGTGTAACACAATAAAACACTCCAAAATTATAATTTAAATGACAGCATACAACATAAATGTAGAATTCATTCATTCATTTTAAAAGAGCATTAAGTCAACCAAAATATAAATTCAATTAAAATAATTGATAATGAATCCAATCCAATCCAATCTACATTATTAACATCACACTTCAAATCCACGACCACACTACGTCAAAATCGTCAAATACCGACTGTTAAAAACAGTCGTTTTTCTTAAAAAACGACGGACAAGTCCGTCGGACCGGCCGTCGAAATTTTCATAGTCGTTTTTTTGAAAACGATTGTCCAAAATTGTCGATAATTTGAATATAAAATGACTGTTTTAAATAGTCATTTTTATTAGGCAATAAATCGACGACTTCACACAATCGTTTTTTAAGGAGAAATTACTATCAGTTAATATTAAAAAACTTGTAAAACGACTGTACTAAGCAGTCGTTGTTTTATAAAGGAAAAAAATAAAAAATAGAAAATGAATATTTAAAAAATTTGCACCTATCAACAGCAACAATAGTAAAAACACCACAAAGCCGTTTGTAATACCCATTCAAAAATCTATCTAATAGTCACAAATTAAACAACCAATTAGAATAGCCATTTTTCTCTTTTGCTTAATGGCAAATTGAATTAAAGAGGGAAAGGCCAAAGGCCCCCAAGATACAAGGAGACAACCACCAAAGAGGGAAAACAAAGAATGAAACAAGCAGCAAAACAAACCAAAATGAGAATACATAGGAGGGAAAAGAGGAGATGAAACGCTGCAAAAAACAAAGAGGAGACCAATACAAGGACTGAAAGCTCTAGAGGGAAGAAGGGCACACCTCCTTGCCACTCCCAGACAACTCCACAACTGACCAAACAACCACAGCTGAACGGCGCTGCGCCACCACCACTTCAACTTCTCACAGAAGGAGGGAAGAAAAACAACAAAGGCAGGGAGGAAGCAGCAGCTGCAAAACAACTCAGCCCATAACCAAAACACTCCAGCCCCTCTGACACAGTAACAGCACTCAGAAGAACCACAGAGACAGAAAAACAAAACCAAAGAACAGGGGAAGCAGCTTCCTACAACAGAAAACAATCGTGCACAAATAGCACTGCGACACTCACAGCACTTCAAAGCACCAGGCACCTCCAAGCAGCAGAAGACTGAGCGGGAACAGAGAGCACCAAAACAGGGCAACACATAGCCAACACTCCCAGACCACACAGCAAGGACTGCAGCTCAAACCACATCAGAACTACAAAACTCCAATTGCCACTGCAACAGCAAAGGAAAGGAAGAGAGAAGCTACTGCAGGCTAACTAACAATGAGAACTCCTCCCAAAAAGTAGGAAACTAAAAAATTTACAATAGCCATTCAAATATCCATACAATAGTCGAAAACAATATACATTCATCCACATTTAATGGTCAAAACAAAACATCCATCTATAGAGAAAACTCAAGATTTAAACTATCAGTCAAATGGATCCATCTAGTATGCATTCATCCACATCTAGTAAAATATAGTCTTCCATTTGGGCCACTCGGTCTCATCTCCTGCTATAAGATCTTCCATCTTGCCTTCTCCAGTTACCAAGTCGACGGTCCCTTCAATAATTTCATCTAGGATAATCTTATAGCAACCCGGATCATCAGGTGAGTCACCCTTCACTCTGCCATAAGCAACAAGACATGCAGGCCTCTTGGTCAGGTGCATCAATTTACACAAACTTGTTCCCGTTTGCGCAGCTGTTATGGGATGCGACTGTTTTGAGAAATCATCTCTCATCTACAATTAGGAACAATTGATGTCACCATATAGTTTATCAATCTCACACATTATTTCAAATATAGGCATGTGTTATTATATAACAATGCTTTATACCTGAGAGGAACTCCCACGATCGTTAGGGGTTTGAACCTCTGACCCACCCTGAGAAAAAAAAGTAAAGAAACGTTCCATGTCCTCCTTGCGTTGCCTAGCTTCCTCCGCTAATCGCATTTCTAGCATTTCCTTCAACTTGTCCATTTGGGTCTGCATGGTTTCTCTCGATGCTTGCTCCTCTTGCAAGGCTATCCTATATGGACGCGTATGCTTCATGGAAGTCCTTGAAACACCCAAACCCAGTCCCCTAACACGTCCTCGAGTGTCAGCACCAAGAACCTATGTGGGAAAAATAAAAATTTTGAGTAGATCAACAAGATAACCTAGCTAGGAATTTCAATAACATACATAAGACACATATAAGTCTTAACAAAAGTAAAAAAAAGAACAAGCTAACCTAGGAATTTCAATATCATATGTAATAAACATGTAAGTCTTAACAAAAGAAAAAAAAACCATAAGAGGCATGTACTGGTTGTCCAACAAATTAATTGAACTTATGTGTTATAGTTAATGGATGATTGTATCATGCATGTGCTCATATAACCATCTCATGCAACCTAGCCATCCATTCAACCAACAAGTGTGACAAAAGAACAATACAATTCGCCTCCAGCAGAACAGGAGCCAGAGAGGGAACTGAACTCAGCCCACAGCAGAACAAATTACACAACTGCTAAGCTGCAACACTGCTCTCTACAAGAAAAACCCTGCTCCAGCACTACCGCAAGGCAGAACTCCACAAGCAAAACCACCCAGCGGAGAGAAAAAGACACCTGCAGAAGCTGAAGACAGAGCAGCAGAAAGAAAAGAACACCACTGCAATAGACCTCATTGCAACAGACCACACGCAGGCACCCAGAACAGAAACTGAATGTTCCTTAATGTTTATAGTGGGAATGTGGGTTATGCCTCACCAACTACAGTGCTTCGACTCTTTATTACTCGCGGTGATATTTTACAGCTTATACATGTGGACCACTTGGCTAAGCACTCTCGTTCTTTGTTTTGCTTCTTCCAATTAGATACACCATTTAATAGTCAAAACCGGAAATCTCTTTACAAATGTTTCAGATTGTTGAGGGTGTTGCACCTGGACAAGGTGCCCAGCCGTTATGCAATCCCTGATGGAATAGGAGATCTCATCCATCTTAGGTACTTATCTATGAGGTTTCAAGGAAAAATTCCAACATTCCCATCAACCACATACAACCTTTACAATCTGCGGACACTATATTTTTGTGCTCTCAGCAGCTTTACAGTTCGTCTTCTACTTGAGCATGGTCTATGGAAGATGAAACAATTGAGGCATCTGTATGTAAATGGTTTCGTATTTTGTTTACCAAAAGTGAAACATGTGGAACTCAACAAATTAACCAACCTACAGACCGTTTCATGGGTGCAGATTGGTGATTGGATTACAAGTGATTTTGACAAGCTGACTAGCTTGAGACGATTGGGATTACAAGGAGAAATGAGCTTATACCAACCTGCATTGTCCAGCTTCATTGGCAAACAACAAAACAACTCTAAGCAAAGCCACTCCCTGACAACGCGGCTGCTGAAATACAACACAGTCCACTACCAGAACACCCCAGCTCCACTTTCTCAGCAACAACTCAAAATAGATCCACAAAGAAACTCAATCAGAACCGAACTACAGGGGGAAGCTACTTCCAACTATAGAAAACATTCCTGCACAAACAGCACTCCTACTCACTCTGCACTGGAAACTGCAGCACAAGAAGCTGCTCAAAGCTTTAGAGGGAGAGCAGGAGCAATGCACTACCCTGAACAGAAACTTAGAGCTCCACTTCCTCCGTGTGTTGTTGCTGTTGTTTGTAGCAGAGTTGTTCGGCTGAGGGCTGAGGTTGTTTGCCTAGTAGTCTTGTAGCCAGGGAGAGGCTTTGTTGTCTGTTTTGGTGCATTCAGTCTCTGCTCTGGGTTGTGCTTTGGTTTCCTCTTTGCTTTTGTGTTGTTTCCTCTCTTCTCCCCGTGTTTCAGTTCCCTCTCTGGAACTGTTCTTTGTTGGTGCTTCAGTTAGCTTCTGTGTGTTGGAGGCTTGGTTGTTCTTTTGTTTTATCCTTTCCTCTGTGTTTTATTTTTGCTTGTTTAGCTACTGGGTGCTGTTTTGTTTGTCTCCCATAGTGGCTCTTTGTTTGTATTTTGGGGGCCTTTGGCCTTTTCCTTCTCCTTCATTCAATTTGCCATTTAGCAACAAAAAAAAAAAAAAACTCAGAGAAGCCACTGGATAGCAGAGCAAGACACAGAGAAGATTAAAAAAGCCTCTAAGAACAGGACTCTACACTTCTAAGCACTTAGAGGAAACCAAAAAGGAGGATTACACTAACCTGCACAGCAACTGACTAGCCAATACAAGGCAGCAGGACAAAACCACAGCAGCATAACACTTTGCAGCATAGCAACTCAAGACTTCTGAACTAACATGCACAGCAGATGACTAGCCAATACAAGAAAGAAATATGCATATATATGATGAATTGGAATTTGTTGTAGTTCATTAGTGACTTTTGTTATTTGATGTGTATTAGCTGATCCAGGCCATACATTTGGTTTCCTGTATATGGATGGTTATGCAAAAACGGTCGAGAGGGTTGGAAAACTTTGATTATCCATTTGCAGTGAAGAAGGTAACATTTCATTTTTTTTCTATTCCTTTTTGTTCCTCGTCAATGGTTGTGTACTTCTTGTGGCTTTTAGCTATAGTCTGAATGTAGCTTATATAGTAGTGCATTCTGAATGGAGATCATGCTGGGGCCATGATCATTTTGTACATTTCGAATGCAACAAACTATTCCTTTTTTTTTTTAAAATGAGCCCTTTAAGTCCTGTATCCATTCAAAGGATCCAGAGTCTAATCTATCAATCGATAACAGTTATATAGCCTTGCATCCCAGCCCTTCGCAAATATGCCTACCTAAACCAGAACGGTCCCCTCCACCAACTGGTTGTCTTAAATTAAATTGGATGGAGTGTACGTTTCAACATGAAACTAGTTCAAAAGTAAAAAGAATGGCCCATATATGTATATTTGGAAGGGAATATAGAGAAGCTATTACATTTAGATCTCTGCTGGATAGTTCAGTTTATTAAAAGAGATGTGAACAAGATATACTTAAACATTATCTACAAGATCGTATCCAGCAAAGCAGGGAAGAGCAATTTAGGTGCACGAGTTTGTTTTGCTTTTCTTAAAAGTGTTTATGGATCAGGGAAAAAACAGCCAAAAAAAGGTCAAATAAAATTAAATATGAGAAGGGAAAGAAAAAAAAAAGTTGATTTCATTTCATTGACTGTAAGATAGAATAAATAACCATTTAAGGCAGATTTGTGTATTTGCACAGAAAATGGATTTCGCATAATTTTTCCTCTTTCCTGTATAGGAAAGACTTATACGAGGAATCATATAAAATTTAGCACATTATTGTACTTCTCCTTGCAAAATAGCTCGCACCAAACGTGCATTTTACTAGAGAATTTTGGAAGTATGTTAGAATATAGAGCTAAACTAGTATCAGAAAAACTACTTTGGTACAAGCAAATAGGCAAGAAGCGAGCATCCATAATTTGCATATATACCTATGCAACTGCGTCGTTCTCAAGATCGTTGTACGCACTGGAGGGGTCATCCATAATTGTTTTCTTAATCTTGTCCTGCAAAATGAATTGACAATAAGAATGCATAGCAATTCCTTAAAAACTATAAAATAGATTCCATGATCATCCTATATTATACGACACAATAAAAATGAACAAGATAATATTCTCACCAGTTGTTCGCACGTGGCAAACCCATCCTTCATAGTATGGGTCTCAACACACACATCCGTCCGACTAATCTCTTTATCTGGAAACTTTTTTCTCTAAAATTACAAGACGCAAACATTCTAAGTGCACATTAATTTCAATGGAAAATGTAGCCAAATGAAGAAGAAATGGAGCTCACCAATTCTTCTGCAACACGAGCTTGGCCCTTTCTGCCGGAGGTGTGCTGGCTTTTCATTTCTTTCCTAGCTCTCTTCCCACACTGCCTTTTAGCTTGATATTCAGGCATCGATTGGATGTCGACAAACCTATCCCAATCTTCCTTCTTAACGAATTGTGGAAGTTTTTGTTTCCTCTCCGTGTCCGTCTGATATTTATCGTATGTACCAGTACGAAGCTTGGACTTCCAATCTTTCCATGAAATGTTTGCTCTTGTAAGAATAAACGGTTTATAGCATGCCAAAATATCATATTTATCCTGTGAAGGATATAATTTAGGTTTAAGACTTATTCATAAGTCTAAATTACAATGTGAATTAAATACATAAAATGAACAAACACTCACGGTGACATGTTTCCAGACTTCCTCCTTTAGGTTTCTCGGCACGGACTTCCAAGTGTCATAGGTAGGTGCCACAATAGATTTCACAGTCCGGCCAATAAATGAGGACAGTTGCGGTGCATTATCACTAATGGGTTGCCCATTTATCCCAAATGTCACACTTTCTCGGTTTGAAGACATGTTAACTGCAAACACAAACCTTTAATATGAGAATTCACTTCATTATAAAAAGGTTTGCATGTGGATAATGAATATATGTATATATAAGTGCATGTGGATCAACATGAAAAAATATCATAGAAAATTATAAATATAAAAAAATAGCAACCCCACCCATTTTATGGAAATGATTTGAACAATTAAAAAAATGATACCATACATACATGGGTCGATAACAGTGTTATTCATCACCGGTGATATCATCTCTTAATGCTGATGCTAAGGCATTTTCATTTGTTCTTTCCAAAAAAACTAAGGGATCTTCAAAAGAATCCACATCTCCATTCAACCTTTTTGGAACTTCCAAGACAACATGCCATTCTTCTGTAGGCCTACTATGATCTTTACAATAAAAGACTTGAGTTGCTTGATTAGCAAGAATAAATGGTTCATCATCTTCTTTTGTATTTCTTTGAATCCTCCCTAAATTAACATATATTAGATTCATTTTTGGATCAACTTTACATCCATCTGCAGTTTCTACACGCACCCAATCACAATTGAATACTACTTGTTTGAAGTCATGGTAATCAAACTCCAAGATTTGTTTGATGATGCCATAATAAGTGAGCTCTTCATTAACAAGATTTGTGTCCTTGGCGCTTGCCCTACAAGGTGTTATAGCTTTCACTGAAACCCCACGGTTTTGTGTTGTTCTGTTTAATTATGCATCGGTTGTATAGAAAACATATCCATGTACCGCATATGCATTATATGAAATGGCCTCAAACATTGGTCCATCAGCAAGCCTTTTAAGGGTAGAATTCTCTTTATTTTCTAATTGTTTTCTAAGCCAGGGAATATAATCCAGCCCCTTCTCCATCCAAATGTTGCCTCTCCGATTTTGATTGTTACATCTTATGGTTTGGAGGTATTCAATGTACTTCCTGTATTCATGAATGCACTGTGAATGAGTTGTCTATTTAGAAATTTTAAACTATACATGCTAATGAAATCTTACTTACTTTTCCCACTCTGCATTCCCAACAAATTGCTTTAATATCCACCTGCGTGCTTGCTCGTATTGCACATGATCAAGTTTGTGGACTTTTCCCTATTTATCGAGAGGGTATGAACAATCACCATGCTCATTCAACCATGTATGATGTCCTTGCTTATGGCTTTTTTTTTGTACCATCGGGCATGTAATTCATTGCATACAACATTGCTTCATTCATGAGGTAGCACTCCGCAATAGAGCCCTCTGGATATGTCTGATTCACCACGTATCCTTTGTATGTCTTCATCTTCCTGATAGAATATAATAAATGAAACCCTTAATCTAAATTATAATTAATAGAAAAAAGGCATATTAAAACAAACGTCTTATTTACCGCTCGAAAGGATACATCCATCGATATCTAACAGGTCCACAAGATTGCGCCTCCTCCGCTAAGTGCACGACAAGGTGTGTCATAGAAACAAAAAATGAGGGAGGGAAGTACTTTTCGAACACACATATTGCTTCCACTATGCGTTCTTTCATCTTTGAAAGTTCTTTACGATTGATAACCTTCGAGCATAAGAAATTAAAAAATATTGATAGTTGTCATATGGCAGCACGCAATGGCTTTTGTGACTCAAATGCATACATCATTAGCACCGGCAGCAGTTGTTGCATGAGAATGTAATAATCATGTGACTTAACATTTTTGAGTTCTCTATTTTCCAAACTAACTATGTTTCTCCAATTTGTACCATACCCGATTGGCACCTTTAAATGATACAAGGTCTTGCACATCAAATCTTTCTCATGTCGGGATAGAGTGTAAGGAGCATCCGGACAAATTAATTTGCCATTATGTTCCACCGGCCATAGTTTTTTCTTAATTTGTAAATCTTGACAGTCTTTGCGGGCCTCAATACCATCCTTAGTTTTATCCTTGGTGTTCATGATTGTTGCGAGCAAATTTTCTGCCACGTTTTTTTCCACTTGCATCACATCTAAGTTGTGGCGAATAGGCAGTTCCTATGAAAAAATATTTTATGTTAGAAAATAATGTTTATATAAAAAATCAGTTTAATATTAAGAGGGATATTATAGCGTACCTTCCAATATGGCAGCTCAAAAAAAATCGATCTCTTAGACCATGCAGTGGTCTCGTTTTCCACTGCACACCTCTTTCTCTTCTTACCTGATACTTTTCCAAAATTATTATGAATACCTTCCATTTTTTTTAATACTTCGGAACCATTCAAACACCTAGGAGCCTTCCCATGCTCCTCTCTCCCATTAAATTGTGACTTTTGTCTCCTAAAAGGATGGCTCAATGGTAGAAATTTTCTGTGACTCATATAGGCAAACTTCCTTCCATATTTTAGGCGCACTGAATCCGTCCCTTCACTACTTACAGGACAACCATACTTCCCTGCGGTCCTACAACCCGACAAATGGCCATAAGCTGGAAAATCATGTATAGCCCATAACAAAATTACTTTCATTGAAAACCTACTCTTAGTGTAAGAGTCATATGTTAAGCTTCCGATCGACCACAATTCATTCAACTTAGCGACCAATGGCTGCAAGTAGACATCAATGTCATGTCCAGGACCTTTCTTCCCATGAATCAATAATGTTAACATAGTGAACTCCTTCCGCATGGTTAGGGATGGAGGAAGATTGTATGGAACAATCATAATAGGCCAGCAACTATAAGAGTTGTTATTATTCCCAAAAGGATTGAATCCGTTCGTTGCAAGTCCAAGGCGAACATTACGTGCATCATCAGCGAAGTTAGTCCATTTACGATTTACTTGTTTCCAGCATGCAGAATCCACTGGATGACGCATGACTGATTCGTTTGGAACTAAACTCGCATTTGCATGCCATCTCATACTCTCTACAATCTAGGGTATGCTGTACATTCTTTTTAACCTTGGTGTTAATGGAAAGTATCTTAACTTTTTCCATGGCTTTTTTGAACGTTTCTGCTTCAAAAGGTCCTTCGGTTGCCACCTACTTACACCACACGTAGGACAAGAGTCCCTATTCTCATGCTCTCTCCAATAAAGTATGCAATCATTACGGCGTGCATGGATAATTTCGCACTCCATACGTAAAGAATCGACGATCTTCTTGGCATCATAGGTGCTATTTGGCAAAGTGTTCTCACTTGGCAGAATGTTTTTCCACAATTGCAGCAATTCATTGAAACTATTATTCGACCATTGATGTCTAGCCTTCATGCTTAATAAATCAACTGTTACTGACAACTTTGTATGTTCAATTCGACACGATGGATATAAAGGTTGTATCGCATCCTCCATCAAGTTCTTATATTGGATATTCTCTGGCGATTCATCCTCAACTTGAGGAGAGTTTTCATCATTAATTTCAACAAAGCATGCAGATGTACTACGTCCCGCGTGAGCTTGAACATTGTCCTTATCACAAACACGTTCAAATATGTCATTCACCATATCAATCATCCTTGGGAGTTCATCTTCACTATTATTATTGGCTTCTACACTAACACGATTTTGGGGATGAATTTCTCCATGGAAAGTCCATGTCGTGTATGTTTTGTCTATACCATCTCATATTAAATGTGTACGAACATCTTTCAATGTCTTCTTCCCTCCTACAACATTACGACATTTGACACAAGGGCAAAAATACCAATCATCATCCCCTAGCCTTTGTTTGTTAGCTTTTATGAACTCAAAAAATGATTCCACCCCTTCTAAGTATTCAATAGAAAGCCTAGGTGCTGTCATCCAATCCTTGCTTGGGGCCATGTTCTGAAAATCAATTCCATAGACTATAAGGCACATTACATGGTTTAAGATAAGTAAATGACTCACACCCCAAAAGGACTACAAGAGCTGGTCTTATTAAACACAACATACTGCATTATGCATTGAGATGACAACATGCGACCCACTTTTGCATTATACATCAGATATGAATTAATAAGGAGAAAAATGATCACACCATATAGAAAAATGTATACGAGTAATGTGGCAGGTCCTTGTTTTAACCCTCTTCTTACATAAGCTTTTCTTGTGTGATCAAATTACAACCAATTATAAAGAATCACATCAGATTTGCAGACGTATGAAGATACCCCTCGATGTAACTTGTATGATGTATCTCTCATAAATTAATCTACTACAATACTATAAATAAATGCAACGCATGATCAACACTGGTTTATCTAGTATAGTAACAATAGGAGGTCTATTAGGTGATCTGAAAGGACACCAACCTTCTTTGGGACCTTAGCCAATTGGACCCTGCATCCCCCATCAAAATGGGTCACAAGAAAAATGCCCCATTGTCCACAAAATGGGAGATGATGAACTTCTCTATTGATGGAAAATTTTCAAAACCCTGCAGCTTTAATATGAGAGCTTTGATCTGGTCCAATTCGGCCAATGCTTGTATGATCATGATCTCTTGTTTGGGTTTAGGCTAAAGCATTCAAGATTGAATCTAATGCTTAATTGAAGCACCTAGCAATAAGATGCAGTACTATGTTCATAAATAAGGTTTTCCATAAAGTTTATGTTCATTAAATAAAATAAGCTTTCATACTTACGGCCTCAAAATTTTAATAGAGTTAACTTGGGCTGAATTAATTTAAAAACAAGCCTATGCTAGAAAAGAAGATATGAGAAAAGGAAAGTGATTATGTAATTATGTTTAAGCAAAGAGCCATGACAATGGCTAGCCTGATCATGAAAACGATCGGTGGCCATAGATTTGATATCATGTGAACTTTAGAAATTACATTTCATGAATCCTCAATTTGTTATGCATTGATAATAACAGATTATTTATAAATTACGTGATAAATAAAATAAAATAAAAATCTCATCACATAATGACATCATTCTAACCAATTAATCACAATAGTGATAAAATCATCCTCTTAATCTAATCCTAATCAAATAAAGCAAATAATTGGCCTTAACCAATTTTTGTTTCTCCATTGCCCAACATTTAACTCCATAAAGCAAATAATTTCTGACTTCCATCTAATAAAGTGGCCCTTCGACCGAAGTAGTACTTGACAAGTTGACATCCAAATAGCACTCCACAGGCTTTTTTTTTTTATATTAATGATGATGATCTAATTTGCTATATCCAACTCAAACCCTCCATTTGATCTATAATTGGCCTTAGATATTGATATTTATCACATGGTAGTACTAAGTTATCTTCAATTTTAACAACTCATCTTCTCCACTCTCGGATTCACTAATCTTGCAATACTTACATTCTATTTTTGATGTGCTAAGTCTCAGTACATTGACATGAATGACTAAAATGACTTTCAAATCTAGCAGTGGATGTCAGTCAAATTGGGATGAGGTTGGAACATAAATTGTTTTCATACATTCATACACCTATTCATAGGGAGTATGTGCACAACGGGTTCAGATTAACCATAGGTGGGCTTCACAAATACATTAGATGAAGTAATGCAGTGGCAAGTGTTCAAGTAAGAGTTATGTTGTGCACTTGTTTTAGTAGTGAGAAAGTCATTCGAGAGAAAGAAGGAAATGATACCTTGTATGATGAGAACAAAAGAATTGAAGCCAGTAACAAATTCACCACCTCAAACCTCTGAGAAGAACAAAGCAGGAATACTTTTGCTAGTGGAACCAATAAAAAGAAATTAGTAAATGATAAAATAAATTAAAAACGTGAAGGAGTATCCATTAAATCATAAAACCTGAAGAGTGACAATTCCCAGCAGTGTGACTGATCCACGAAAGATTATTGCGCCAGCAATACCATATGAAAGCACCCGGCTTTAGAGTTCCATATAATAAAAAGTTCCAGCAAAATGGAAGGACAAGTGTGTTAAATGAAAAAAAGGCCGATATATAAATATTTTATGAAGATTGTAATGCAATGCAAGGAGCCAAATCTTACAGCTTATACAACTTTTATCAGAATGTGTATGATGGATACATGTTGAATAGCATACCTGAAACGCAACCGGTACTTTGAAGTACCTGAAGATCAAAACAAAGACGAAGAGATTGTCCACTGACAAACTTTGTTCAAGCAGATACCTACAAAATTAGATAGGATACTTCTCTTCATATTAGACACCAAAATAATGGAAAAGAAATAGAACTTTAGGAGTGAACCACAAACACGACAAATTCTAATGGCACTGACCTATAAAAAAAATCAATAGCATTGACCCAATCTCATAAAAAATTCTTTATTGAACACAAGAAGAATACTGTAAATTCTAATGAGAGCAAAACCACAATAAATGAACTGAAACGCTACACAGAAATTAATATGAAAATATTGCATCCTTCAGCTGTAGATTGGTTAGGGACATGGGTGCGTGAGTCTTGTGCTTGCGTTTGCATCCCCTATGTAGCCAAAAAGGAAATCAACAGAAAACTAGCCCACTTCATTAAATTAAAAGGGAAACATACCTATATGACCAGCTCAGAGATGAAAAAAGTGGGATTGAATGAACGACAGAGGTATTGGAGAATGAGGAGGTGATTATTGATTGCAAATAAAATGGAGGTTGTTATCTTTGTCTATCGGCCTTCCTGTTGTGTTTTGGTTTAGTGGTTCTAGTGGGGGGAAGGGATTTTGAGGTGGGATTTTACAAATTAGGTTTGATCAGGTCATGCTGGGTTGTGTGGATTATAGTTAGGTTGGGTTTGGATTGACTCTGTATGGTTTGAAGTATGGCCTCATGATGTTTATTGTATTAACTTGTATCAAAAGGTTTGGTTGGTCATAGATGTATTTGAACGGTACTTCTCTTATTTAGGATTTTTATGTTTCAAGAATTTCATCATGAGTCAATCACTTCACCTTTGAAAATGGCCCAAAAGTGTGGGAAGTAGAGATGACTTTTAAGTAGTGTCGTTTGGCACTGATTATCAGTATTATTAGTTCTCAATGGGGTTGTCACTGGGTGAGCAGTGGTTGAACACCAAGCCTCTACCAATGCACGATGTGCGTGGAAGTTAAATGATATGGGTTTTTGGTGAAACTGAAATTGAAGAGAAAATATACTGCAGAATATGTCCCTGATAAGTTCATGGCTGAATATTCTTGTCTGTGTTTTGTTCCAGGGGCTCCGCCTTCATATTACAGTGCTAATTTGTTGGAGCAATGGCTATGAGTCGAATTGCACAGATTTCCCTTGCCGTGGCATTTTTTGCTGTGGTGGCTTTTATACTTGGTGTAATTGCTGAAAATAAAAAGGTAGTATATCTCAACCAATTAAGAAAATTCTGAAGAAGGATGTGCTTCGAGAAATGATTCTATCATGAAAAGAGCCTATGGCACAGTTGGAGGGTGCTCATTATCATAGCCAAAAATAAAAAATAAAAAGGTTGTTGTTTCAAGTCATGTTACTAGTCAAAAGATAAAAAAGAAAAAAACAAAAATAAAAGAAAAAAAAAACATGATTCCATTATTTATGCCCTTACATCATGCCCACTTAATGCTATTTTCTTTGCCTTCCGGATCCTGTTAGGAAAGAGTGACATCCTGAACACTCCTGTGATAGCATAGTATACACGTAGATAAAAAGTTAGATAATTTCAATGTTCATGGGCAATTGATATGATATCTCACCCTTCCGTAGGTAATCAATCGGTATCGAACAAAAAGGCAGAGAAAGAAACAGGCCTTACTTCAATAAAAACACATGGTTTCCTTCTGCTGAGAGGTCTCATGGTAAAAATATAAGCCCCTTTTGGGACGCACCTAGATGCTTTCCAATAATGGGGAGATAGTGTGATGGAAAGGTATTACTGCGGATATGGATTTTTTTTGCAAAAAACCATTTCAATCATATCATCTAACCATTGTTAGGGGCCTTAAAAGTTTAATAGTCTATCCTCTATCAAGTTACACTTTTTATGAAATTCTTTCCAATGGGGAGTATAAGTAACATTAGTGTCAATTCAAGTTCAGTGCGGATCCATAGGGGTTACAAAGTGTGAAGTGTATGATTGATTAGAGGCGGGTACCATGTGGTGCTAAAGTTGTTGCCTCATGCCTCTCAACAGAAGGAACCAATGTGCGTGCTCACACTTATGTGTAAAAAGTTCATGGGGATGAGATTGATAGAGCTAATTACCATATGCCATTGTTGGGCAACTGTTGCAAACTGTGAATGGTCCAGAAGTGATTTCCATCTCTGGATATTACCAAGTTTTGGTTCATCCAATGGATAGATTGTTGCTCCTCAGAGCCAAAAGGATGAGGATTTTGTGCTTGAATAGTTGGCATAACCATAGAGGAATCATTATGGTTGTCTATGTGCACTTCTTGAAGTTCCCATGCCGGGGTGGCACTGCACCACAAAGGATGAGAAATTCTGATGAATACTAGCTTCCTGTTGGTTTGGCACGATTGAGAGATTTGGACATGTGGATCTGCATGGGAAGGTCTGAAGGTCATTTGGTGACAGATGGTTGTGGCTCTGCCATTGGTGGCTTCTATGAACATCGTTAGGAAATGGAATGGTGACAGATGGTTGTGGCTCTGCCAATGGTGGCTTCTTTCCTTCTTGTGAGAGTGGACTTCCAACCTTATCTACTCAAATAACAACCTTCATGTTGGTCTAGTCACACCTATAATTGCAACCTGCATCTTGGGCAGGTTACCCTCCTCTAAGGCCTGTCTATCAGTCTATGTCTACTTCTTCAAGAGGAGGCCTTTGTGCTCAGGTTTGCTTGTTACTAAAAAATTCTTAATTCTCACCCATCAAGATCCCAACTCAACCATGATTTAGAAAGTAAAATTGGACTATTTCTTTAATAGATGCTTAGTTCATTTGAGGTTCACATGGGTATCCAACATGCTTATACATCTGTGTATTTGCAAGATTATTACTGTCTAATAAGGCTTTACAAGGTCAAATTGACAGCAAGTAGTTACATAGCTATCACCAACAAAATTAATAGTGGAGATGCAAACCCATGTTGATCACTGACTTGTATTTCTTCAAAATGGAGATTAGAGAAACCTATCATGGAGAAACCTATCGACAAAAGGAACCAGAGGCAACATCACCATTAATGATACTTGCAAGGATCACACAATGTTAACAAAGGAACTGAAGGACAAAAAGGGGGAACATTCCATTTATAGGTCATAAGTGGATACTTGGCAGTCTTAAATACTTGGCTTGAGATTTCTTTGACTTTGGTTAACTGACATAGTTTTGATTTAAAACAAATTTTATTAATGTCTTTGTAACTTCTGTGTTTTTGGGTGCCTCTGATCATCTTGGTGAATGCAGCCTGCATCTGGAACCGCAATTGTTGGACAGGATGTCGTAATATGCAAATATCCAGCTGATCCTACCATTGCATTGGGAAGCTTATCTGTTGTTTTTCTCTTTATTTGTGTCATTATTGGTTTGGTTTCTGTGTTCCACCCTTACAATGGCAAATCTGTTCCCACTGAAGGCTTGTTTCGTAGCACTACCTTGGCAGTGTTCTTCGTTGTTACTATGTAAGTGCCCTCCTCTTTTGTACTCTAGTATAAATTGTAGCTAAGGTTTAACTGACTCGATTACCTCCATATTCTAACTAATTATACTTTTCTTTATATAATTTGAAGTCCTTGAATATTTGAAAGAGTGTTTAGAAGATCAACAATGATTATGTATTTGCAAGAATTGACTTTCAAGTTTGATTTGATTGAGTTAATGAAAATTCCAAAGCAAAATGTTGAGAGATCATCATCATCATCATCATGATCATCTTAAACTCATCCCGTTGGATAATATGTTCTAATTCAAATAAAAAAAAAGACAGACAAAACACAAACAAGCCATTAGCATGTCTCTGTTTATTTGTGGCACACAAAAATGGTGTTGATGGACCCTCGGGTTTCCGTCCTCTAGCTTCCTCACCCTGGGGGCTGCCTGGGTCTCGGCGGAGGAGGGAAATCGCTGGTATCAACATTTTGTATAGGTATGCCAGATTTACTTTCTACTTGGAATTTGGAATGGTGATGATCCGGAGATTCACCTTCACAAGTAGAAAGGCAATCGATCCTCTTTTCTTACTTTTTAAATTGCATAAATATTAAGAAAAGAGACAAGTTTGTTTTTTGAGAATGCCGTAGGAGGCGTTTTTTTGTTTGTTTGCCGTGAAAGGCGATTTTGCCGTGAAAGACGATTTTACAAAACTCATCAAATATGAAAGACAAGAATTGTGATTTCTTTTTGTCTCTTTAAAAAATACAAACTACAATAGAAAAGAAAGAAAAGGAATCTAACTTCTTAGGAGATTGTGGGGACACGTTCAGATTGACGGTCACAAGTCATGTATGGACTTCGCCATCGTCCTTTAAATGAGAACGCTTAATGCTTCGATTCTTTGGCTTAGCTCCAACCTCAGTTTTTTAAAGGACAAGGACCAAGAGGAGGTCTTATATCCAATGAAAAATCGAGTAAACGGGCTGAAAAGCCGCGTTTAGGCCATGTTGTAGAAGGAGAGGACCTTGGGGGGGTGGCCCCCCAAGGGACGTTGATCACTCTGTAGTGCTTCTGGGAGCAAAGCAGCAGGACTTCGTCTCTCTCTTGGATTTTCTGGATTTTCAGAACTTGGGATTCAACTTGGGATTCTTTTTTTGCTTCTTCTAGGAATGGACCTCCTTTTATAGGCTTTTGGTAGCCATGAGGTGTTTATTGGCATTGATGGCCATGATGAGAGAATTGATGATATTGATGAGAGGAGTTACAAGTTTTATTTCTTGCTTTTGTAACTCCTTTTCTTGGCTTGTGATTGGCCGATGAAGGATAGTGGGCATTTAATCGCCTTTAATCTTCATGATGATGGGAGTTTCATGGGTTTAATGCCATTATTGCTTGGATTTGTAACTCTCAAATGCGTGAATCTGATTGGGCCGTCCAAAATAATGAGCTAATGACCGCATTAAATTGTCATAAACGGGTCAATTAACGACATTAAGTGGTCGCCAGGGTATGTGAAGAGTAGCGGGCCCCGCCGTGTCTTTTGAGATTCTTCTTGTGATCATCACAGGTGGATCCACACAATGTTTGATGTCGGATTACAATGCAATTTCAGACATTGTTTGATGTTGGTGGGCCGGTGACATCTGTCTTGTCGATTTCACGATCGGTTGGACAGAAAGTGTACTTTCTTGGTCAGCCGGTTGGCAATCTTGGAGCGATCGGTGATGATTTCATGCTTTTGACGGCGGATCCGAGATGTCGGTGAAGATCAGTGGTTTTCAAGCATCAAAGATTGGATTTTCAGAAAATCACAGAGGCAGGAACACCCGAAACGCGAAAAGGATCAGAAAACGGGCCATTCGGCGAGAAATCCGGCGACCCGGATTTGCAGGGTCGCCGGCGACCATGCACCCAGGGTCGCCGGCGACCATAGGGCTTTGGCCCTTTTGGTCGCCAGCTTCGTTTTCAGCCATTTTTCCGTCTTTTTTGTTCCTTCTTTCTTCTGTATTTTTTTTTAACATTTTTCCTCAACTATTGACTTGATTTTCTTGGAGAAAACTTAACGAGAACCCACGCAAAACCAGAGCACAAAGTTTCCCATTTTCGGGAAAGCCGAAGATTTTGTAGCCGATTTTCCGTCAAGAGTCGAAACTAGGTCAAACGATGTCGGAATCACGTGAAAATTGAGGTGAAGCTTCTTGAGTAGTGGATAGGAGCAACCATGAGCTTTTATTTGAGTTTTGAAGCCGTTTGGGGTCCCGTCGATGCTTGACTTGATTTTGCTGCGGGGAAAATGCCGAGCTTTGATATGTGGTCAAACGATGTCCGATTGACCTGAAATTTGACGGGGAGACTATTGGAGTCATTTTGAGAGAATCCATTATCTCCACTTTGGATGTCATGGTCCCGGGGTGCTCCGCCGCCAGTAGGCTTGATTTTCTTTCGGAGGGTCGAAACCTGGTCAAACATTGTCGGAATAACCTGAAATTCGACGTGCAGACCTTTGGAAGCATGTTAAAGCCACTCATGTACTTTGTTTGATGAGTGATGGCTTCGGTGGTTCTTACCGCCAGGAGGCTTGATTTTGCTGCTCGAGCATTGATGGAGGGTCAAAGGTTGTCGGTTTGACTTGAAATTTGGCATGGAGCCCTTTGGAGGTATTTTGGAACCATCCGTAGGCTCTGATCGAAGTTTTGGTGTCTTCGATGATGTCGCCGTCAGGAGCGCTTGTTTAGCTATCGGAGAAGTGAAGTTAGGCCAAACGATATCGGAATGGCCCGAAACTTCAGGTGTACCCTTCTTTTGGCTGTCTTGAAGGATCTTTCAGTTTTTGTCTGATTCTGACAAGATCTGATGCTTAAAGTAACTTTGCCTGTTTTGTAGCAGGATCCAGCTTTACGAGGCTTCTTGATGTTGAGGAGACATAGTGACTTTTTTGGTGTCAACAGGTGTCTTTCTTTTGTGTGAGGTTTTTTTTTTTTAAGAAGAGGAAATGATGTGAGGAGGGAGTAGATGTCATACAAGCAGTCATATGACCTAAATCCAAAAACACCTAAAATCCCCAAAATCCTGCTCTGATTTGAGACCCTCAAAAGCATGGAAATAGAAATAAATCAGAAGTGTGAGATTTCACCTTGAGATTTTTGCAGAGAGAAGTCAGCGGAGAGAATAATTACAAAGAACAGTGAGCAGAGGGAGACCTGGCTTACACCAAGCAAACTGAATGCCCTCCTCTCCAACCTTCTTTTCTACAAACGAATACCATCAGTGCGTCGCTGCCGGTGTATGAGATCGGAATTAGAAACCAGGTGTGAGAGATAGACTGGAAGAGAGATGAGGAAGACAGCCGAGGAAGAGAAATGAGGCCAATCGATTGAGAAAGAAAGAAAATGGAGGGGAATGGAGGGAATCCAGAGATGAGGAAGACAGCCGATCGAGGAAGAGAAATGAGGCCAATCGATTGAGAAAGAAAGAAAATGGTGGGGAATGGAGAGAAAGGAAGAAAATGGCGGGGAATGGAGGGAAAGAAAGAAAAGCGAGGGAATGAAAAAACGACGCAAGTGAAACAGGGACTTCGGGACTCATTTTGGTTAATTCAAAAATGACGGACGATGTGGGTCGTTATTTGAGTGAAAAGCGTCGTTTAATACCGACTGACTTTAGGCGTCGATTAATCAGGTGTAGTGGAGTCGTTAATACTCTGTTTTGACGTAGTGCCAGGATGATTCATGGAATGGGAACACATCTAAAAAGGCTCTTAACTATAAACCTTTCAAGCGGATCTAATCAGAAAGTCCAAAAGCCACAAGGAGTCAATGCCTCATGTAACACCAACACAACCAAACACATCAGAACACACGTAGAATACATCTACAATACTTTTTACAAATCCAAAACACAAGGTATCCCAATTAAGATAGTATATATATTCCTGTTTTCACACAAATCAGCTCCTTTGTTCAATGGTTTCAACTAGTGGACCACTGTTCTTTCTAGAATATATATCTCAGAGATCAGGCCAAAAATCTAAAGCGACAATTGACAACACAACTCTTAATTGTTGACTGATTCTGTGTAATTCCTTGTACTTCATGTCCTTTTCTCATTGTTTTAACTAAGTTTCTTGATAAAGGAGATCAAGGCAAGAGAGATTTATTTGAGAAAATACATGTCGGCATGGTAAAAGATGGTTACCTTCATCTGTAAAACACACATCATTGGATCACCCTCATTGAATCCATAAGAAACAGTTACTTTCTACCCCTTTTTTAATATGTATCTGTCTAATAGTTAATCAAATCCATCTGTTAATTTTTTGGGGCCATAGCTTATCTGCAATAAGATTTTCTTTAGTAGAACCTACAGAGTTCAAACAACCATGAACACAAGGATGAAGATTGAAGAGGGTTTTGTACACAACAGAGAGAGGGAGATGGATTTTGTATGGATAATTTGCAAACTTTAACACTAGATTATCTAGATAATCTGCAAACATCAACCCAGTTAAGATAGATTATATAGATTATCTCGAAAATCTGCACAATGTAACACAGGATTTTGTACACAACAGAGGGAGGGAGAGGGATCAGTAGAGAGGAAGATGATGAGGAAGAGAGGATAGATTAATTAAGAGGGTGTTTACTAGGCAGAGGGAGACAATCGATGGGAAGAGACGACCGCAAATAGACTCCTTTGTGAGAGACTTTCGCAGGATGAACGGAAGACGGGATTTACAAATCGTAAATCCAACCCCCTTGGATTTTGTCTTTTATGCCCAACATATCTCATCCTTGGATTTGCAAGATTGGATTGGGGGGGGGGTGTTTCGGACGCCGAAATCTGCTCCATTGATAATCTTGCGAAGCCAAAATCTTCAGGAATATTAGCTGCCCAAACATGGATATTATTGAATCCTATTGAAATCAGGATTCTTCACCCCCATGATTTTGTTTCCAAACGTGCCCTTATGTCTCTTTAAAATAAACAAACTACAATGAAAAGAAAAAAAAAGGATCTAACTTCTCAAGAGATTGTGGGGACTCGTTCAGATTGACCGGTCACAAGCCATGTGTGGACTTCGCCATCATCCTTCAGATGAGAATAGATGATGCTTTTGATTCACTTTTCTCTGCTTAAACGTCAGATTTTTAGAGGATAATGACCAAGAGTAGACATGCTGAAAAGCCACGTCTAAGCCATGGAGACAGAGAGAGAAGGGGGGGGGGGGGGGGTGTGTGTTTAAGGGTGGGTTAGCCCCCCAAGGGACTTTGGTCACCTTATAGTGGTAGTCGGTACATGAATTTTTCAACAAAGGAGAGCTTGTTGTCGGAACATCAGAGGAGCGTTATAGAGTTTTCTCTAGGACTTTTATGTCGATTTTCTGGATTTTTTATCCGTCCTTGAGAATGGTGGAAGTGGCCTCCTTTTATAGGCTTTTGGTGGCCATGATGGAGGGTTTATGAGCCTTAAATTTATTAAAGCTAAATGATGAGAGGAGTTACAAATTTTTAATTCATTATTTTGTAACTTCTTTTTCTTGGCTTTTGATTGGCCGTTGGAGAATAAAGGGCTTTCAATTGCCTTTAAGCTCCATGGTGGGAGGAGTTACATGGTTTAATGCCATGATTATGGTTGACTTGTAACTCCTGTTTCCTGGCTTCTAATTAGGCCATCCAAAATAACGAGTAAATGACCACATTAACTTGTCATAAAATGGGTCATTAACTGCATCAAGTGGTCGCCGAGGCATTTGAAGAGTCCCGGGCCGCTCCTCGCCTTTTTGAATTCTTCTTGTTATGATCACAGATAAATTTTTCATGCTAATTGATATCAGATGACCATGCAACTTCAGACATTAATTAATACTTGTGGGTGGTACATCTATCCTATCGATTTCTCAATCGATCAAGCAGAAAGTGTGCTTTCTTGGTCGGCCGGTTGGCGATTTCGAAGCGTTTGATGAAGATCTCATGATTTTGATGGCGGGTCCATGATGTTGATGAAGATCGACGGATTCCTTGCCCCAAAAATCAAATTTTTGGAAAATCACAGGAGCCAAACATCAAGAAATGTGAAAAGGGAAAAAAGGGCTTTCGGCGAAAATCTAGCAACCCAAATTTCTAGGGTCACCGGCGACCATGGGGGTTTTTACCCCTTTTGGTCGCCGATTTTCTGCCGTTTTTTCGGTTTTTCTAATTTTTTTTTCTTTGATATTTTTCTTGGCATTTTGGCACATGTGTTGTCTTGATTTCCCTATAAAAAAACTTGATGAGAAACCCTGCATATCAGAGCACAAAGTTTCCGAATTTCTTGGAAAGCCGAAGACTTTGTCGCGTAGAGTTGCCGATTTGCAGTCGAAGTCAAAACTAGGTCAAACAATGTCGAAATGACCTAAAATTTGAGATGAAGCTTCTAGGAGTCCAAGTCTGGTCAAATATTGTCGAAATGACCTGAAACTTAACATCTAGCCCTTTGGAAGTATTTTGAAGTCACCCATATGCTTTGTTTGATGAGTGATGGCCTCGATGGTTCTCGCCGCCAAGAGGCTTGATTTTACTGCTTAAGGGTTGATGTAGGGTCAAACGTTGTCGATTTGACTTGAGACTTGACATGGAGCATTTTGGAAGTATTTTGATACCATCCATAAGCTCTAATTGAAGATCTGATGTCTTCAACGCCGTCGCCGCCGAGAGAGCTGACTTTGCTGCGGCTGTTTCTTTTTTGGGCCAAACGATGTTAGAATAGCCTGGAATTTGATGTAGAGCTTTCTAGCGGCATATTGAGGCCAACTGTGTGCTCTGTTTTGTGAATCAGGGTCTCCGACTTGACCGCCGCCGGGATCTCCTGTTCAACTACTAAAAGAGTGAAGTTAGGCCAAACAATGTCGAAATGGCCCGAAACTTCGTGTGTATACTGTTTTTGGCTGTTTTGAAGGACCTTGCAGGTTTTGGTTGATTCTGACAAGATTCGATGCATGAAGTAGCATTGCGTGCTTGTGATAGGATGCGGCTTCATATAACTTCTTGATGTTAAAAGCGTACAAAGAGGCAAAGTGAGTTTTTTGGTGTCAATAACCCTGCTTTGTCACACATAAAGGGATTACCCACCTCCACCTACCAAAGAAACTCCTACCGAAGGGTATTTTGATGGATAAAGTGGCAGCGACACCCAATAATTCTATAAAAAGGGCATTAGTCCCCAAGAGGAAAGGCAGTTTGAGCATTTCTTGAGATGCGGAGTGTTGGCACACAAAAAATCCATCTGCCCATACATAACATTCCCTAAGGCAAAATACTCCATTCTCATAAAAAGAATGATAGCATTAATGACCACCAGAGTCTGGCCGGCTACAACAAGTGGTCTCCCCAACGGCTACTGCCTACAAAGTCCACTGGCCGCTCAACACAACAGCCACTCAGTGCAACGAAGCAGCTGATCGGTTGGTGAAGCCTGATCTAGACTTTATTTTATTACAGGGGTTTATCTGTAATTTTTCGGTTTAATCTGGACCATCTGTTATAAGGCCAAATCCGACGGTTATGGGTGTTTAGAGGTTTAGGGTTTCATATATATATACTGGGTGGTGAGAACATTGTAATTAAGAGGGGAAAAATTGATAAAGAACAAGAGAGATAGTGAGTGCTTGTACTTTTGTTGGAATCTCCAATAATAGTGAATAGCGTGAATCTCCCGTGGACGTAGGCAATCTTGCCGAACCACGTAAATATGTGTTTCTGGATTGATTGTGTGATTGTCTCGTAGATCGTGCGTGTGTTTTCGTTCCTAACGATTGGTATCAGAGCGTAGGGTTTCGCGCGCGATCACAATCGAGATTGGAATTAATCCTGGAGAAGAGATCATCTGCATCTCTTGATTTTACCGCACAGTAGATCTAATCACCATTGGACTCGGTGGGCCATCACCGTGCATGATCGAGTTGCATAATCCAGTTGCAGCGAAACAGAGAATCCAATCCAAACTTGGGTTCTCGGATCGCACGGTTAAGAAGAAGAAGATCAGACTTCCCTCGTCATTCGCTATGATTTTCCTGGAGTTCTACACGTTCGCTGTCGTCGGAGAAGGGAAGAATTCTGATCGCAGAAAGTGCCTTGTACGCCTCGAATCATAGGGATCCTGTGTTGATCGGAGAAGAAGAGCTTTGCAGCGTCGCCAGAATCGCCATCACGCCCATCCCACACTACAGCCTTCGCTGAAGTTCACTATCGCCCCGCCAGTCTAGCCACCTGCCCAACGTCGTCGGAGAATCATAGGAAGAGTTCTGCAACCTCTATTCTGTTGCAAAAACACAACGAAGAAGACGGCCTAGGCTGGGTCCGTTAGGGGTCAGTTCAAGGTCAGGTCCGACCCGCCCACTCCAGGGAAGCCCAGTAGGATTCAGACACCCTGGGCCAGGTCCAGTGCAGGTCAGGTCCAGCCCACCCGCTCTATACGCCCAACAGTAGTTGCAGTCAGGTTGGGTCAGTTCGAGTCTATCCCAGCCTGACCCATTTCAAAGAAGCCCCGTAGCAGCCAGAAGCTGACATCACCCTGATGCCAATAGTACGGTCAAGTTTGACCGGATTCAACAGCCATAATTGTTTCTTGATTTCTGAACCCATCTGGACTCAGAATTGCGCTTCGTTTTTTTTTTTTTGGATTTGTATCGACGAGATTTACAATGTAGTTGGAATGGATTGACCGTTTTGTAGGCAGAGAAATTCGTCAAGTAGATTGAGCTTAGTTTGAGTGGGAGCCATGACCGACGACAGGAAGCTCACAATTGAGAAGATTAATGGCACAAACTTCTCATACTGGAAGATTCAGATTGGAGATCTTCTCTACCAGAAGAATTTCTACTTGCCACTTGGGGGAAAGGCAAGAAACCTGCAACAATGTTAGATGCAGAATGGGAGGTACTCGACAGGAAAGCCTTAGGTATGGTTCGTCTCTCTCTATCAAAGTCTGCTGGATTCAATATATCAAAGGAGAAAACCACTAAAGACGTTATGGATGCCCTATCACGAATGTATGAAAAACCTTCCACCTTAAATAAAGTTTTCTTGATGAGAAAGTTGTTTAACATGAAGATGGTAGAAGGTGGGGTTGTTGCTGAACACCGGAACGAGTTTAACATGGTCATGAGCCGCTTATCCTTGGTTAACGTGCAATGTGAAGATGAAATTTGGGCTTTGTTGGTTTTATCTTCTTTACCAGACAGCTAGAATGGTATGGTTACATCACTGTGTAATTCTTCAGGATCAACCACACTGAAGTTTGATGATGTTGTGAGTGCTATCGTTGATGAGGAAATTTGCAGGAAACCTTCAGGTGAATCATCAAGAAGTGCATTGAATGTGGAAAGTAGAGGAAAATCATCTGAGAGAGAGCAAAATCGTGGAAGATCAAAATCAAGGAGCAAGTCAAGATCGTCAAAAAGTAAGATCGAGTGCTAGAATTGTAGCAAGAAAGGACATCTCAAAAATAACTGCAGAGGTCCACCAAAGAAAAACAAGCAAAAGAACGATAATAAGGACAATGAAGCTTCCGCAAATGTCGCAGGTGATATTTTTCGAGATGCTTTGATTCTTGCTTTTGATTATAAATCTGAATCTTGGTTCATAGATTCTGGTGCCTCTTTTCATGTTACTGCACATAAAGAATATCTCAAAATTTATGTACAAAGTGACTTTGAAAAAGATTATATTGGTGATGATCAACCTTCTGACATAATTGACAAGGGAGATGTTCATGTTAAATTGTCAAACGGCAGTGTATGGCAACTGAATGATGTCAGGCATGTACCCAGCCTGAAGAGAAACCTCATATCAGTTGGTCAGCTTGCAAGCTCAGGTCACGTAACTGTTTTTACAAATGATTTCTGGAAAGTTACAAAAGGGACTATGGTTGTTGCTCGGGGTAAGAAAGTGGGAACTCTTTACTTGACTGACAGCTCTACAAGTTCACTTGCGGTTGTAGATAAAGGCATTGACTTAAACACATGGCATTATAGACTCGAACACATGAGTGAGAAAGGGATGGAGATTCTTCATTCCAAAGGTAAGCTAGAAGGGCTCAAGTCATTAGACTTAGAGTTGTGTGAAGGCTGTGTTTTTAGAAAACAAAAGATAGTTACATTCTCTAAAGCAGGCAGGCCACCAAAGTCAGAAAGGTTGGAACTAGTGCACACGGATGTGTGGGGATAAACTCAGGTACCTTCTCTTAGTGGATCTTCTTACTTTGTTACATTCATTGATAATGCTACGAGAAAATATTGGGTATATCATATGAAACACAAGTTTGATGTGTTTGATATTTTCAAGAAGTGGAAAGCTTTGGTTGAAAATGAAATATGTTTAAAACTGAAATGCCTAAGGTCTGATAATGGGGGAGAGTACTGCAGCAAAGACTTTGAGGAGTATTGCGCTAAAAATGGCATTAAGCGAGAAAAGACCATTCCCAATACACCAGAGCAAAATGGTGTGGCAGAGTTATCACGACCCGAGCCCGAGATCAGAGTAATTGGGTTTGACCCCGAGTAGCAAAGTCAATCATACTTACTCCCGTAAACCCCAAAATAATCGAAGTTAAGACGAAGTCCACAAGGGATCTTACATATGTACCTGCCAATGTATAATTGTATGGAAACATATATATGTACACATTGACAATCATTTTAAAACTAAAACAAATCCTTTACATAAGAGTACAGTCAATATACATTTCTAACAAAGTCAACCGCTGCATATTTACATACAATGCAGGTGACATCCAACTACTATTCAAAAATAGATATATAAGGTGTTTATCAAAATGTTCTCCAAGAGATTCTATCCTTGGACACTCCGAATCAAGCCCATTCGATGAAGCCCCCTGGGGGTATCGGACGGGCAATCTCCGCTGGCAGATTGGCCTCTGCGGGACCGGCAACGGCAACTGAGCCTGTAACATCATCAGTAACACCGTGAATACGACGGTTCAACAATGCATATACAGTTCTATGATAACACATGTTATTTCTATCAACTCATTAAATTAACAATTCTATGACAGTATCCTGTACAATAGTATAATCAGTGATAATGAATATATTGGTAACTACAATAGTATTGGTTTCAATTCAGTTCAATTCGGTTTAGTTTCTTCCCAAAGGAAGCAGTCAGTTCCACTCATTTTCATTCATTTCAATGTTTACATTCAATTCATTAATTACATTAAGCCTTTATTAGATGACTTATCAATGGGACTCTTTGAGTCCAATATGTGGCTTATCAGTGACTTTTCAGTCTATGACCTTTCGGTCCAAATAGTGTGGGATCTGTCAATATCTGGATCATAGATCACTGGTATCACCACGGAGCTCTGGAACACCCCAATTCCATCTAATACAGTAGGATTGTTCATTAATTAAATCTGACATTCAATACTGTTGTTTAGTCAATATTACATTATTTAATTATTCATTATTCAATTCAGTGTCACATTGTTCAATGTCAATTCAATATCGATTCAATGTAGCTCTATACAAACTTATAAAACCACTATGTAGTGCCAGACTCGTAGATCAAACTAAATTAATCATTCGACTTAGACTTCCAATCCATTTCTAAACTATTAACTAAACCAAACAATTGAGTGAATCATTCGTTATCAATGTACGTGTTACTGTAGATGACATTACTTTAGTTAAATTCGTACATAATGCTAACCCTGGTTCACACTCATGAAGGTTTAGATATCCCTAACCCTAGCCTTAATGGTTGGGCTTTCAGTTCAGACAAATCAGAATTCAATCTGCAATTTCTCTCAATGGCGGTTAGCCGAAATCTAGTTGGCGGCTAGTTGAACTAAGTTCGGTTAGCTTACGGTCAACTTCCCAGAACCCTGTAACTTTTGATACACTAAGTTAGTTTGGTCACCTTGGAGGTCACCCCTCGGCAAACCGAAATTTCAATTTCGGCTACTAGCGGTTAGCTTTCCAGAAGCTGGCTCATTCTGTGGAATTTCTGACTCAATTTCGGTTAGCTCACGGTTACCTTTCGGCTAACCGAAATATGTCGATCAGCTGGCGGTCAGCTTTCCAGAGACTAACCATTTTGTGGATTTCTGGCTGTTAGCCTTGCGATTAGCCCTGCAGCTAGCCAAATTACTCCTAGAAACGAATTCTGAAACTATAGAATTCTGAGCCAAAATCCAAGATTTGAGCTTTTGAACTCAAATCACCACAACAACAATACAAATCAATTGAAATGTATACTTGCCTCTAATGAAGACTAAATCCACAAAAGTCCCTCACTTAGCTTGGATTTGCGATGGAAACTTCTCAACTTGAATGTCTCTCTTCAAGAAAATCCAAGAAGATGATGAAGAAGATGAAGAAGATGATTCTCTTCACTTGAATCACTCCAAAACTTCAGCCATAGTGCTTGATGGAGATGAAAATGGAAGAAGAAGAAAAAAGGAAGAAAGAAAGGTGTCTAGGGTTTGGACTGAGCTGGAAATGAGTTGAATGAACTCATTTCATTCTTATAAGCCCATTTTTGCACTAAAGTCCATAATCTCTCTCTCATTTACAAATCGAGTCAACTGAAGGGTCATTTGATTCAGTACTCGTTGATTGACTTTGAGTCCTTCGAAAGTTAACGTACTCGTCGATATACACATGTTGGTATCAAGAGTTTCTGTATTTGACAAAATACTCGAAAGTTCGTATTTACGAAAATGCCCTTAATTCCCTTGTTTGAATCTAAAACTCATTTAACTCCTTCAATCTCTTTCATTAACACCTCATTAAGCCTAATTCATTTGTTTTAGGTTAATTCCAATCCACTTGCTCATAAACCATTATTAGCTTAATTAAATATAGTTAATTATCTTTAATTCTTAATTAATTAGAGTTAATCTTGATTAACTCTGGATGGGGCCTGACAAGATTGCCGAAGCAGTTTTGAGCGGAAGCAATGAATACTACTGCATACTTAATTAATCAGGGCCTTTAGTACCTTTGGATGGTGGACTACTACATGAAGCTTGAACCAAAAAAGAGGTAAACCTTTCACACTTAAAACTATTTGGTTGTATCTTTTATGTTCATCTTGATACTGAAAAAAAAAAAAAAAAGACAAACTAGATTCTAAATCAGAGAAATGCATTTTCATTGGATACGGTTCTGATGAGTTTGGTTACCGCTTCTAGGATAATGAAAATAGAAAAATTATTAGAAGCAGAAATGTAATATTCAATGAGAAAGTGATGCATAAAAACAAGGACAAGTTGCAGGAGGACAGCAATGAATATTTAGAAGTGGATGACACTTTTGAAAATGATGTACCTGAAGTGCATGAAAATGAAAACCCACGGGTGGACCCTCAAACACCTACCCCGGTAAGAAGGTCATCTAGGACTCCTAAGCCTACTCAGCGTTATTCACCTTCTTTGTTTTACTTCTTGTTAACTGATGGTGGTGAGCCAGAATGTTATGAAGAAGCATTGCAGGTTGAAACTCAGGCTAGGTGGGAACAAGCCATTGAAGTTGAGACACAATATTTGTTATCAAATCAGACATGGGACTTAGTTCAGTTGCCTAGGGAAAGAAAGCATTGCACAACAAGTGGGTGTACAAATTGAAGGAAGAACATGATGGTAGCAAGCGATACAAAACCAGATTAGTTGTAAATGGCTTCCAGCAGAAAGCAGGTATTGATTACTACGAGTTATTGTCTCCTGTGGTTAAATTGAATACAATTAGAAGTGTTTTAAGCATTGTGGCGGTAGAAGATTTACATCTTGAGCAATTAGATGTGAAAACAGCGTTTCTCCATGGTGACTTGGAAGAAGACATCTATATGCATCAGCCATAGGGATATGCTGTACCAGGAAGGGAGGAAATAGTGTGTAAGCTCAAAAAGAGTCTATACAGTTTAAAGCAAGCCCCAAGACAATGGGATCTTAAATTTAACAGGTTTATGTGCAACACAGGTTACAAACGGTGTCATTCAGACCATTGTTGTTATTTCAAAATTTTTTATGGCTGTTACGTTATCATACTCTTGTACGTAGATGATATGCTTGTTGCAAGTTCAAATATGCATGAAATAAACAATTTGAAGAAACAGTTGTCACAGGGATTTGAAATGAAGGATTTGGGTGCTGCAAATCAAATTCTCGGCATGAGAATTAGTAGAGACAGGAAAAATGCAACATTGAAGTTGTCTCAAGCAAAATATGTTGAAAAGGTTCTAAACAGGTTCAACATATAGAATGCTAAGCCAGTTAGCACTCCACTAGCCAGCTACTTCAAACTCTCAAAAGAGTTGTCTCCTAAGACAGAGTAGGAGAAGGAGAACATGTCCAAGGTCCCATATGCTTCAGCTGTTGGCAGCTTGATGTATGCTATGGTTTGCACTAGACTAGACATTGCTAATGCAGTGGGAGCTGTAAGCAGATTCATGAGTAATCCTGGAAAAGCACATTGGGAGGGAGTTGAGTGGATTCTCGATATCTGAGAGGCACCACTAATCATCATTGTGTTTTGGAGAATCAGAGATCAAATTGCATGGGTATGTTGATTCGGACTTGGCAGGAGATCTTAATAGAAGTAGAAGCACTACAGGATATGTCTTCACATTGGGTAGTGCAGCAATCGGTTAAAAGTCACAACTACAGGACGTCGTTGCACTTTCAACCACAGAATCAGAGTATGTTGCCGCTGCAGAAACTAGTAAAGAAATGATTTGATCATAGGAGTTAATAGAAGAGTTGGATAAGAAGAAAGAGTCCAGCAGGCTTTACAGTAACAGTAAGAGTGTCATTCATCTTGCAAAGAATTCACCCTTTAATCTAAAAACCAGACACATTCAAATTAGATATCACTTCATACGGTGGCCTCTGGAAGAGAAAATGTTGAAATTGAAGAAAATTCTATCAAGTGGGAATCCTACAAACAAGTTCACAAAGGTGGTGACTAGAGAGAAACCAAAGCTGTGCTAGGCTTCAGTTAGTCTTCAAACATGAAAATGAGGTATCGAGATTCTTAGCCGTATCCTATTATTGTCAAAGCCATTCAATATGTTTAGTATTCAAGTGGGAGATTGATGGGTTGGTGAAACGTGATCTAGACTTTATTTTATTTGCATGGGTTTATCTGTAATTTGTCGGTTTAATCTGGACCATCTGTTATAAAGCCAGATCCGATAGTTGTGGGTGTCTAGAGGTTTAGTGTGTCATATATTTATACTAGATGGTGAGAACACTGTAATTAAGAGGGGGAAAATTGAGAGAGAATAAGAGAGGCAGTGAGTGCTTGTACTCTTGTGGGAATCTCCAATAATAGTGAACGACGTGAATCTCCTGTGGACGTAGGCAATCTTGCCGAACTACGTAAATTTGTGTCTTGTAGATTGATTGTGTGATTGTCTTGTAGATCCTGTGTGTGCTTCTGTTTCTAACAGTAGCTGCTGGTCCTCGACCGAAAAAATACAAATCTTCCTCAACTTTAACTAATTATACTCAATATTGATCACATTTATTTTACACGACCAATTAGTAGGCATAACTCCCATTGGAGTAAAGTTTGCAAATTAAACAAAATATAGGGTGGTAGACTTTGGGAATTCTGGATTTTAGATGATAACCTCATGATGAATTTACACCCTAACATTGATATGGAAATCTGCCTATAAGTAACTACATCATCATTGTCAAAGCCCTGCCTGATAAATTAATTGTCTCATAAAGAGATTATGAAACTGAAGTTGTGAAATGAATGCATGGTAGTTTTACCTTGAAACTCCAAAATCTAGTCCAAACACTACATTAATTCCCAAATGCTAGTGTACGTACCCAAAACAAATTAAGTAAATCAAATTTCTCTCATCATCAGTAGTTTAGGAAGAACAAGGCGAGGCCACCAGCTCCAATTGCCAGACGTGCGAAGCTTCGGCTGCTACTAGCTTTGCTGTGGTGGTTATTAGGATAGCCACCGTGATATTGCCGCCACCATGTTGGATCATTATCTCTGTGGCCACCGCCATGGCTGCCTTCATTACCTCCACCATGGCCATGGCCGCCATGACCACCACCATGGGCGCCATGGCCCCCACTACTGCTCGCATGCCCCCCACTGCTAGCAAATCGTCCAGCAGCTCTAGCCATTGGCTCCTTCTCTATTGCATCATTTGGACCTGGAAGTGGAAAAGTATGAGTGCATGAGCGTTGATGCTGCTTCTATTTAGTTATAATAATTATTATTAATGTTTCGATGATGTTGGGTATCTCCATGATATTGTAACACGCATGCACTATGTGATTCTATGGTGAGACTTGAACACAAGAGATGGGGAGCAAACCGCTCATTATGCCAGTGAACCATTACCAAGGAGGGCATGCACTTGCTGTTTTACTTAAAATACATACCGTTGCGGGCTCTTTTTCTTTTTTCTACTAATAAAAGGCATTAAATTAAAAGGAAAACAAAGAATTACAAGATAAGACTCAAGGTCCTTATAACAATAGAAAACAAAACATCTTCAAACAGTAAAAAATAAACTAATCTGAGGCCCTGCACTATTAGATGTTAAGGAGTACTGGACTCCACCCAAGGAAGAGTATTGAAGAGTATTTATACTGTCTCTACTAACACCTTAGATTTTGGTAGGAATGGTTAGCTAAAGAAATTTAAGATTGGAAAATTTAGAAGAGGTGTTGCACTCTTTAAAGCCTTCAAGCATCATTCTATCTCATGCAAGGTGCCTCTTGCTGTGTACAAACCTCTTGTGAATAAGTCTCCCATGTATGAAGAGGAAGGGAGTGGTGGAATATAATATTTAAAAATATGTAATTTGTTTGATGGGGGAGTTTTTTTTATTTTTTTTAAATTATTTAATTTCCTTTTCTGTATTTCTCTGGGATGTGGACTCACCTAATAATGGTATTAAGTTACTAACTACCAGTGCCATCTTTAATTGGCTGTAATGATGGGACCCGGTGGAAACTAATAATAGTTTCATTTTGAGTCGTATCTCATGATGGCAATCACAGTGGGAGCCATCTAATGCTGATACTATTATAACCAGACTATATCATTTTTTTTAAATTTGGATTGAGGAATGCACCTTTTTTTTTTTTTTTTTTTTTGTTGTGTGATCTTAAAACCCCATCACTTTTTAAGTAGTTTTCTCCTATTAACATGGTACCTTTTGTGAACGTGAAATGCCATCAGGTAAGATCCATGTGGGAGCCATCCTTGATCGATCAAATCTCCTCACACCTCACAGCACCTATGCGTATGAAGTGAATTCGTTCAATTTCACTCCACCAAAAGTTTCATTCACCGTTGGATTGATCATGGTCACACAAAATATACTATAATGATCAATCCAATGCTTCATATTAATCTGATTGATCTGAAATCCTGGTCGCCTCAAGGGAAAAGTGTAATATATCAGGGGTTCGGATCGCATAGGTGTACACCCCACACAGGTTTGATATGGTGCAACTGTGCTGTCTATCTTTTCTCACTACTTCATTGATGTTTTACTTGATGAAAACCTTAGACCATATTAAAGAGCAGTGGTTTTTTTATCCAAATCAAGATTGATCAACAGATATAGAGGATTACCCAGATCATGGTTCCTTATGAAAAAAACAAAATAAAATGGACATGCAAAGAAACAGGCATGAGAAGGATACCTGAAATAACGGTGTGAGCAGACAGGTGGAAATGAGCGAAGAGCAAGAGCAAGAGGGCTATGTTCTTCATTTCCACTGAAAGAAGAGGAGTGCTGCTGATGATGCTGACACCATCTTCTCTCCTGCGTTCATTCACAAGGTGAAAGGGAGACTCCAATTGGGATTTGCCCTTTTTGGTTCTCATAAGCAAGGTATCTTTCTTTTTCTTTTTTTTCTTTTTTTTTCAATTTTTTTCTTTTTTTTTCTCTAACACTTAACACTGATTTTCTTGCAAAAGTAACTATCATTTATCCATTAAAATAAGTTGAGTTTGTGGGGCTAAGCGACCTACACGATAAAAGAGAAATTTCTCTTGCGCAATCCGCTCTATGAGGCCCACTTGGTTCCACCTATGATAAGTGCAGCTGTTTCTGCTATTATCCTCCTAAGATCCAACACCATGCTCAATTTAATGCTCATCAAGGCTTCATTTGAAGTTGGATTGAATTAAAAAAAAAAAAAAAAGACTATAATTGAAAGATCTTTAAAGTTTAAGACCGTCAAACTTATGACTGCTGAATCTAGGGCTAGGATGATCTAATGGAGCTGCTTTTTTGTATGACTGTTATCCATGAAGAAATCTTTCCATCCATCCTATAATTGGATAAAAAAAGGCATTCAAGTGGGCCCTTTATGGGTGGCTGCATTTTGTGCCTGTGCAATATACTTTCGTTGGTAAAAATCTTGGATGAAATATATAAGAGTGCTTTAGAATCCGACAAATTAAAAAAAGATGGGACAGAGTTCATTCAACTTTTCTTAATGCCGCATTTAAATAAGTTATGAAATGTATGGTAAGTAATTGTTCTTTTAACGTTTTTTTATTGGACATGATTGACTTTTGGCTGGAGTTTTAATTATTTATTTATTTATTATTATTTTTGGTAAAGATGTTTCATTCTTTTATTGGTTGTTCCTTTTGGTTGGAGTGTCTACCGTGACAATGGGTCCTTTACCATAAATTGATCCGGACATGGCCAAGGAGAATAGGGTCATGGATTAGGGCTGTCAAAGAGCCTGGGCGCTGGGATGGGTAAGCCCTAGAAATTGATCCGGACATGACCAATGAGAATAGGGTCATGGATTAGGGCTGTCAAAGAGCCAGGCCTGCACCCAGGCTGGGATGGGGTAAGCCCTTATATATATATATATATATATATATATATATATATATATATATATATAGAGGGAGGTGCTCTAGTGAGAGACGGGTAGGGGCCCTCACATTTAAGTTGGGGGTCCTTGCATTTAAGTTAGTGAGAGTGGATATGGAAGTGAGGACCCCCACCCATCTCTCATAAACTTGGTGAGAGTGTCTCTCATAGGAGCACCTCCCATATATATATATATATATATATATATATATATATATATGTATGTATGTATGTATGTATATTTTACATATATGTATATAGCTATGGGGTTGAGCCTAGGTCAAGCCAAATCCCTCGGAGCCTTCGGCGGGCTTACAATACCAATGCCCTTACCCAACCCTCAAGGGCCAGGTCCAGATAGGGCCAAAAGAAATGATTTTCTTAAATATTTTTATATATAATAATTCTTCTATACCATGATGCTAATCCTCCTTTATTCAAGCTATGGATTGATGCAATGCAAGAGGCATTCTTTTTGTGCAACTTATAAAAGAATGCACGAAACAAGTTTCTTTGTCCTTGTATAATTTTTTTTATTTAGGATTAAATGAAATAAGATAATTTGATAGTATTGTGTCATTTAATTAGAATATGGAAGACATCATTAAATACCTTAACACACGGACCATCAAAATATGTTTGACAAGTCTCATTAAATTTAATTATATTTATTTGAAATAGGCATCAAACCTTTTCCAAATAAATGGTTTAGTATGTGTAGTTCAAATAAACATTAGACCACTCTTGAATTAGCATTAACCGTAACTTGTAATTCTTTAAAACATCACCATTGGATTTTATAACGAAAACTTTGACTACCTAAAATGAATGAAAAAGATGATTTGATGCATGTTTCACAAGCTTTAACTCTAGATGTGGGGTTCATTTGAATGAAACAATAGTTATGAAAGTATGAAAGATAGAAAGAAATTGACATCGATCAATGGCTAGTGGCTGGAACTCAATCCAACTCGATGGTGTTGAGCCATCCATCTAATTAAACTCTCAAACTCTAGTAGTTTACATTGGTGAAAATCAATCTCATCAATAACAACTTGAGTTAACTATTCATTGAAGAACATGTCCGCGCTAGACAAACGTGGAATCAAACATACCATTCAAAAAGAAAAAAAAAATAAAAAAAATTGAAAAAGAGAGAGCTGCTAATGCCACAACCAAAACTTCTCTGAACACACCTTTTTTTTTTTATGACTAATATATCCTTGTGTAAAACAACCTAAAAGGGCATCGATCGAAAGTCTCTCCCTCCAAAAATTCTTTGTACACTCACCCACCCCCACCCCAACTCCCCAGCCCAGCCACCACCGTCCCCTTCGACAACACCACCAGAGGGGGAGAGATAGGGAGAGGGAGAGAGGGCGGCAGGCGGAGGCAGGGAGAGAGAAAGAAGGAGAGCGAGAGAGACATGGAGCAGGAGAGGGAGAGGGAGAGGGAGAGGGAGAGAGGGGAAGAAGGGTAGTTGACTAAGAAAGTAAGGGTGAGAGTTTGGGTATTTCGGAAACAATGGGGCTTGTGGAGAGAAATTTTGGAAAAATCTTCACTTATTTGGGGTGTGTAAAGACAAAGGGTATGCTCAGAGAAGCTTGGGGTGTGGCATTAGCAGCTCTTAAAAATTGTAGATTCAAATATAGGTGACAATATTGTGATCTATGGGGATATCTATCAAGAGATTTTTTTATGTTTGATTATTATTGTTTGAAAAAATATTAAGTCTCAATCATTCATTTCTAATTAGAGGTGTTATGTATAATCTTTTGGTAGAAATCACAATATATATTATATATTATACATATTATTTATTTTATAGATTAATAGATAAAGGGCCGGGCCGGGCCTCCTCGGGCTAACTAAGTCAAGCCCTAGCTTTGCTCTCATGGTTGCAAGATTTCTAGAATTAGGCCCTATCATACCCTCGGGCTTTAGGACAAAAAGAAAAACCCTGCGTTGAGGGCTTTCACGGGTAGATCAGGGTCGGAACCCCATTTAAATGGCCGGATTGACCGCCCTAGTTATGGTACTTGTTTTGGGCTCATTGATTTTTGGGTCTAGATTTGGGCCCACCTTTCATCAATGCAACCCCTTTGATAGTCCTTTTATCCTATGGCTTGACATGAGACCTAGTTTCACACTCACTAAACTCTCACTTACTTTTGGATTGAATCTAAAAAAACAATCTACAATTAAGATGCCATTAAAATTTAATTCGGTTAAACCAATGGCTAGGATAATTTGGTGGAGTTGATTTCTTGAATCCCCCTTATCATGTGGAGGCCTTTCAATTTATCCTTCTCTTAGAAGGTCCCACAAGAAAACTTACAGTTAAGATGCCATTAAACTTTAATTCTGTGAAATCAAGGGCTAGGATAATTTGGTAGGGTTGATTTCTTGAATCCCTCTTATCCATGAAGAGGCCTTTCAATCTGCCCTGCTCCAGTAAGGTCCTCACAAGTTGGACTACATATAAGCTTTATGCATACTGCTTTTAGGTAAACATCTTTAATTATATATTGCTCTCTCTCTCTCTCTCCTCCTTGTGGATCTAACTTGGATCCACCTGAACCTAACGCTGATGACTTTTTTTTGTGTCTATTTTTTGTTAGACCTAAGCTTTTGCCATCCCTTGTTTGGTTGAGGGTTTTTACGTATAGAAATTATTTACGTGTGAATCATTTATCAAACAATATCATGTTTGGTTGAGGTCATTTATGCATTACATGTGTAATTTGCATGCATAAATGGTGTGAAAAGGGGGTTAGTTTCACATGCAAATTTCCACAGTTGAGGAGATGGTAAGACAAATTACATGTGATTTACACATGAGATGAAACTTTATAAGAAACTAGCAGGAAGCCCCTATGCGATGCACAGGTTAAGTCTCAGGCACCTGAATAATATATTAAAAATAATATCCCTTCCATATAAATCCATTTATAATAAAATAATTAAAAATTTCAAATCAACCAAAAATTTATGAAAAGCAAACCTTTCTTCCTTTAATCCATGTCAGCATACACGTTTCATCTTAAAAATAATGAATTTGTATGCAATTCTGCTCATTTTGAATACTATATAAAAACTTTGAAAATAACCTTAACTTATAGTGTTGGAAGGCATCCCTTTGAATTGGGTCACATCTACACAAATGGGTCCAAGAGACACATTTTATTGAAAAGGCACATATTATGTGTTTTCAAAGGACACATTAACAAATGGGCCCCAAGAAGCTGATGTGGCTTCTCCTAAGGCCAGAATTGACGGATTTTTTTCCAACCAACATTCAGCTTTAAAGAGAACGAATGTGGACAGTGTGTCCTGTAAAAGTTTTATCACAAGAGTACCTGAGTTCAAAACCCATCTCCCCTATTTTTTTTGTTCATTCTCTCCTCTTTCACTCTCTTTTCAACAAACATTGTAAAGAAAAAATACATGTGTAAATCTTAAATACGAAAGGCCCATTTGGATGCACAAGAAAACACAAGAAAGTAATATTTTATAGAATATAATCTTTCATTTTCTAAAGAAAAGAGTCTTGTATGTTCGGTAACTCAAAAGAAAAAAACGACGAAAATATTCTTTTATTTCAAAAAGCTCAAGATTTTATCCTACAGCTCCTCTTTCTAGAAACTTTCTACGATATGAAAATCTTTCAAAATGAAGATTAAAAAGTGGTAGAGTAAAGTACAGGCTTTACTTCACCAAAAATACCATGATGTATTCTGTCTACATGCATGTATGGTAAAGTAAAGTAAAGGTAAATGTCACGTCATGGTAAAAGTGAGGTAAAGTAAGGTGAGATAAAGTATATGTGAAGTAAAGTAGGATTGAGTGGCAAAGTAATTTCTTTTTGTCTGACTTTACTTTTCCAGATTTTACTGTAGTTTTATATGATAAAGAAAAAGTGACGCGATAAAGTTTATGTAAAAAAGTGACGGCTAGATTTTACTTTACCACAGTACGTTTTCATCTAAACATGGTGAATGGATGATATGTCACATCTAGGTCGACTCATATTATTCTTCATGTGTGGTAAAGTAAAATATAAGTTGATATCATATCGTGGTAAATGTGAGGTAAAGTAACGAAAGACGAAGTATGCGATGAAGTAAAGTGAAAGAGAGAGTTGTAATGTAGTTGCCTTTTTTTTTTATATTAATTTTACTATACTTGCCATGGTTTTATGTGATAAAGAAAAGTGGCTTATGGTTCAAAACAAAAAAAAAAACATGATAGTTGAACTTTACATAACCATGCTAACTTTTTATCCATACGTGATAAATTAAATATAAATTAAAAGTTCTTAATAAGAAATTATTCTAATAAGAACTTTAATATGATCAATAACATTAGTTTTTGGTTAGCTTGAATTTTTTAATATATATAAAATCATGGCAAATTCCAAGAAAAAAAAAACTCAATTTGAAATCTGTGATATTCTACAAAATTTTCCAAACGGTAAAAATATTACAATATTTTAATATTAAACTATTCTATTCTAAAATATTTTATTCTTGCAATATTTAATCCTGTAAACTTTATTCTATAAACACCCAAACGGGCCCCCAAACATTTACATATGAAAACTGCATTTTTTCGCATCCCATTAGTAAATACCGAACAATCTCTAAGGTATCTCGTCTTTTATCATGAGGAACAGAACCTAGGTCCCATTCTAGTGAATATCTCGTTTGGAAAGTACCGACATATTTTCAAGTTTGGAAATCTGAGATGTAATAGAAAATTTTATTTTTAATTAATAAAATTAAACACACACGTGTAGATAATAACAACTGTACAAAACCTTGTGATCACAACTCTCTTTCTCGAGAATTATTCATGTTAGGAAAATGTAGAAATCTTTTCAAAATAGAAGGTTTCGTAGGGATAATACCAAGAGATCAATTTTTTAGAAAAGTAATTTAATTTAAAAAATAGAAAATATATATACATACAAATACAATTAAAAACTTTTTTGAAGTATTGATTTCCATTATTTATTCTATTTTCTTGCGATATTCTAGGACTTTTTTACTTTCATGAACTTGAATATCATGACATTATTAGAAAAATAAACTTTCAAAGGAATGTCACAATATTTTCAAATTTCACATGATGATTGAAAGGTTTAGATGTGGTTAAGGGGAATTAAACATATTATTAATGATCAGGTTATCCTAACCAGTTTCTGGTGGGGGCACCACATTGGAAAGTGGTTTGTTCAAACATATTGAATTACACCGAGTCCTCTTGAGCAAGACGTAGATCCTCGATGACAATATCTGCAGGCTTCTTTTCTGGGTTGCTCAGTTTATTAGAAACCCATGTCTCCCCTAGTTGCTCAGGGGTCTCTTGCTGCCCCTTTTTTTTTTTTTTTTTTTAATTTTTGGTAGATTCTACTTGAATTTGATCTGGCATATCTCTCTCACCATTTCTCTTCGGCACTCCCTCTCTCAACCTAATCACCAAGGGCTTATTTGTTGCATAGAATGCAGTGGAGTTCATGCCATAATGGTTTAAAAATGATACAAAAAATACCACTGACATTGATATTGTTGGAAGTAGGCGGACCTCGAGGATAAGTATTCAAAACTTTTGACCCACTTGATGCAGGGATTAAATATCCATAAGGCCAAGAACTCAAGCCCAAGATCTAAAAACTCTAATCTCATGCATTAAGATCAAACATCCATCAAAAAGATAGATCAAAGAAAAAAAAAAAAAAAAAAAAGGCACAACTAGATCTACGAATTCAAATAGATAATAGATCTATACCTTTGGAGCTTGATTGTACTCTAATCGAAAACTTGATCTCTATGAAAAACTCTTTTCGCAAACTTTAATCTCCCTTGCCTTTGTGTTATTCCAAGCTATAACCCTCTTAGAAAACTTCTAAAGGAGAATGGTGGGATCTCCAAGTAGAAGAAAGTCCTAGATTTCTAGTAGGAAACTATAGGAGAGAGAGGAGGAAGAGAGAGAGGAACTTGAGAGATTATTGTATGTAGAGATCTCTAACCCTCACCTCTTATTTATAGTTTATGTCTTGGGCCAAGATTAGAAATCTCACTTCTATTCTTAATAAGTATCCTACTCTCCTTTCTTTAAGAGTTCTAAAGAGATTAGTAACCTTCTCTTATTAGGGCTAGCATGGGGACCACTAAGGAATCCTCAGAATCTGGCTCCAATAAGAATCTAGACCCCAAATCTCATGTGAACTTAGGACCCACAGTTAATTGCAAAAAAGTCCACTAATTAAGTGCAATTGCACTCTAGTGTTAGGATTAATTACAGGAAGACCCTAAACTTCCCAATTACTACAAGTAGGCCCCTCCATCAATTATATCCATTGATCTATTGGAATAAATATGTCCAACCAAATTGGATCCATGTCTTATTATCCTTGTGACCTAATTAATCACAGTATTCATCAGTTCCATTCTAATTGAGATGGGCGCGCATTCACTAATGATAAAATCCATTAATTGGCACAAGGGGATATTTATAAGGATAGATTCCATCTTGAGAATTATATGTTCCCACAGCACACTACCACGTACCCAAGACATCGAGTTGTTGATCTATAATTGGCCTCACTCATTGATGACTCAAAGTAAATGTATAGTTGAAACTTGACTCCATTAATCTCTCATGATTAAGAACCTTTGCTTAGGAATTATGAGAGCAGTCCTTTAATTAAAGACATATTTGTACAAGGTGTTACTCATGTTCCTTCAGTACATCCAATGTACTAGCACGATGATATAAAGTCTTATACTCTGATGATCGAGACATATTACACTATCTCATAGTGATTACAATGCTACTACAACCTTATCAGATGAGATACCCAATCTCATCACTAGCTGTGAATCATCTTAAGTATAAGATATGTGATCTATGTCTCCTGTATGTGGATCCCATCCACACACAAAGATCACATCTAATATACTTTTGGGCTCCAGTCGGTTCATCTCATGAACCATCATGTCATTTTGTATTGGTCATGTGCAAACATAAAATAAAACACCATTCGTCTCATGAATAAACCATGAAAATATAAATTAATTAATGAAAAAAATCAATTTATCTGGATTATCCACTGAATTGAGATCATACAATCTAACAGCTATTTTATATCTTTCACTCCTTACCTCAAATAATGCACTCTTCACCTCTTTAATAATCAATTTGGGGAGCTCATTTCAGCATGAGTTCCAATCTATTCAATTCATATATATTCTATTATAAAAATCAGGCCCAAGTGATATTTTACTAAGATTCCTTTATTCATTTCACTCTATCAATAGTTCGCGGGCAAGTGAACGCTACAAAACTTTGGGGGAGTTTTTTTTTTTTTTTTTAGACAAAATATAGTACTCCTTTTAGTTGGGTCCACTATGGTATATGACAACTATGAAATGCCGCTAGATGGAATAACTTTAACTCCATCTAGATGAGATCAACCTATGTCAAAATCTTCAACTCCATTAGATTATCTTAACCCCTTGATCCACGGCCCGAAAGTTTTATGGTTTTAGAGACATCACTTTCTTGTGATTTCAATCCAACAGTAAGTAAAAGTTAGATGAGTGTCAAATTTGGGCTTGATACCAATTTGTGGAGGATAGTATATGAAATGATTGGATTGGCTCAAGGTGGGCTCCACGCCCTAAAAACATATGGGAGCAAAAGGGGAGTTTTTGAGAATTCCTCATAAAACTCCCATTTTTGCTCCCCATTTTTTTAGGGTGTGGAGCCTACCTTAAGCCAATCCAACCCCTTCGCACATACTACGCCCCGTGAATTGATATAAAGCCCAAACTAAGCACGGGCCAAAAAATTTTTTTACATAAATTTATGAGATACCAAAATTAATTATAAATACATAAAATATATTCATACATATTTATATTGAAAGAAAAAATGGTTGATGTGATAACAATACTTAGTTATTTATCTTGTAATCCTTTAGTTATTTTCTAATGAAAGTCTTTGTTACCAATATAAAAAAAGAAAAGAAATTAAAGTATAATCATGTGATTAAACATACGATCAATCTAATAGAGGGCCCATTTAGACCATTACCATAGCACACAGTATAATTGTGATTTGAACAGTTTAAGATTTTCATGTAGGCTCCATTTATGGGTTTATAGGTCGGCGTCTAAGCATTTAGATTCACAAGTTGGTTCAAATAATTTGCTACATAACATGTTTAGTGGCTCATAGATATTCTCAACATTTTGAATTTGAATGATTGGGAGATATTTTTTTGTTAGAACAATGAAGAGAGATTGTCATTCAAAATTCTCTCTTTAAAGCTAAATAGTGGTAAGAAAGCAGTTACAAAAAAAAAAAAAAAAAGGAAAAAAAAAAAAAAGCTCAAATCTCTCTTTCCTTAAGCCACATCAGCAATTGAGCCACATTTATTACTTCAAAAGACATGCCCAAAGGACATGCCAACTTTTTATCTCTCTTTGAATGAATGGTTTCATCTCTTAAAAAAGGAAACACCCCTTTCATATCTTTAAACCATTTCTCCCTTAAAACTCTCCATCACACCACCTCTGAAGATTTCTTTTCCATACATCTCCCACCCAACCTCCCTCTCTGTGTCCCTTTATTCTAACTCAGAGATGGATAAGACCTAAATGAGGCAAATGATGTGTAGAATCTATAAGGCACGAGATCATATTATGTTTATAAAAAGACAACAAAGCTGAGAAAGAGGCAACTTTGTTTTATGTGTTTCATATAAATGGATTTATATGAAAGAAATATCAATTTTAATATATTATATATTAAGATTACATGAGACTTAACTTGTGCATCGCATAGGGCCTTCATGCTAGTATTGTTGATAGACATGCAAGTTTAATGGAGCAGTCACGGATAAAAGCATAAAAAAAGTATAAAAGTATACCCTTTCCACTTGCACTTATTGAATTACCATGAGTGAAGCTCATTGCAACCATTTGAAGGAGGATAATGTAAGAAGTCCTCTGGGTTGCTTTATTTTACCTATATATAGCATGTTTCATCCCCTCTCTAAGGAAGCGACTAACTTTCGTAGACATTGTTAAAGTTAATTAACATGACTTTTTTCTCCTGTGAATGATGAGTCCCTTTTTTTGTCATCCGACTTGTCCATTATAACTATACAAATTTCAGTCCAATAGAATTGTATTCAGCTTGATCATATATAAAGCTAAATATTGAGATAAGGATGCATATCGTGAGGGACTTAAAGAGAGAGAATTCAGGGGCAAGATCTTATGGGGATTTGAAAGGCATTGAGTAGGTAATTAAGATCCAATCTTTCTAATTTTGAAAGAAGCTAATTTAACCCATTATTAAGACGGATGAGGATTTATAGAGAAGACACCGAATTTACTACAGTGAGATCTCTACAATGATTAGAAGTGGGGGCATTACGGAGAGAGAAGAAAGAAATAACAACCGCATCAGATTCATTTGCAACCAAATCAACATGAGGATCATCAATAGGCCTTGTCATAATCCTTGTGCTAAAATGCCGTGCTTGTTCAAAATAGTCCTCAAAAAAGGATCGCAGAGCACACTTCCCAAATAATAGGTCATAAGAAGATTTTAACATCCTGCATTGTCACACAAATTTGTAAGATGCCAGCTCAATATTGCAAATAACTGATCCATTTTTCGAAAAAATGCAAATAATTCATTTCGAATAATAAGTTAAAAATAAATGGAAAAAAATTATTGACTTATTGACAAATAATAATGAACATTTGGAAGAAGGAATAAAAGTCACCAAACACATATAAGGAATAAATTTACCTCATAAAAATAGTTCTCATGTGGTTGAATCACTAATTGTTCTCTTCACTGTTAACATTGCCAATGTGTCTAAGGCACTGCCCTTGTCACGAAAATATAACATAAAAAAAAATGAAAACTAACACAAAACATTGATAAGGATATACAACTTGAGGTGATGGAGAAACAGAGCAAATCAACATAATAACATGGTTTCCCGTGTTAATAGCATAAGAAGAAAGACATCCAGATGGAATCATTCTTCTTCCATTTGAAATTCTAAAATCTATCAACCAAACAAGAAAACCCAAAATGCAGAACTCTAGATGTGAGGCCCCACCCCTTGTGGACCCTCACTTTTGAATTTGAATACTATTTTATAGCCTTTAGCACCAAATTATACTAATTAATAGGGATTAATATGGGTAGATATGTATTTTTCCTAAGTTTTAGTCAAAATAGCTTTTTGTGTAATTTATAGGCTTCATAGGGTGTTTTTATGATTTACTAGAGTTTGTTAGTTAGTTAGAGGCCTTAGCTAGTAAATAGAATTAATAGGAGGGGTTTCCACATGAGAATATTCTAAATATTCTAAGAAAGACCTAAATGCCCTTGTACTTATCCTCTTTTCCCATTGAACCAAGAAGGACCTTTTAGTCATTAGTCACCCAAACCCAAAACTAGATAACTACAACTCCCCCTCCCATCTCATACGTATGTGCTCTCTCCCTCTCTCATTTCCCTCTCTTTTCCCTCTTCTTCTCTCAATTTCCCTCCAATTCTCCCATCTCCCTCCCTTTCTCTCTCTCTACAAACCCTAGATCTAGAACTTCAAGAAGAAGAAGAAGAAGACCATCTACAACAACCTCAGCTGTAACTTACTATTAAAGATCTCTCTCTCTCTCTCTCCATTTTGTTAATCTCTTCTCCCTCTTCTATTCAAGGTATGTAACATCTTCTAGTTCAATTTCCTTAAAAATCTCTCTTTCCCTCTTTAAATCCCCTTCCTTATAGAAATATTCTTTTGTTTTGGGAGTAGGACCTATAGATCTCTTTAGATCTAGTCTTTGGGTTGTTTGAGTGTGTGGAAGACCATACAAGCTTTGGATTTGTAATTTGAGCTTTGGATATCTCTTTCTCTATATACTTTCATTGCTTTTGGATTGAGGCAAGTGCAATATACTTACTTAGCATAGAATGCATGTTTTCCTTTACTTGATTCTGTAATTTCCATTCATATGATGTTGGAATTGATAGATCTACCTATGAGCTTTGTTTTAATGGATTTTGGCCATTGATGGATGGGTTTCATCTCATTTGGAAGATCAATGGCCCATGTGTAGATGATTGGGTGTAATATTGGAGTGCTCTTTATGTTTGATGATGTTTCTATGATGGTTGGACGAGATTGGATGGGTTTTGGATGGAAATTGGATTGAAAGAGTTGAACTCTAGAAATCTGGAAATGATGTAGATTCTATGTACTCGGTCAACCGACCTACAATCAGGTCGACCAGGCACACTAAATCACAGGAAATTCAGGTCTCAATTACAAACCTGTGAGGTTCTCAGGTTTAATGTACTCGGTCAACCAGACCATGTTCTCGTTTGACCAAATACACAGGTGTTTGCAGAGAATAACTAGGAGCTGAACTTCTTCCCCAGACTCAAAAATCAGTGCACCCAGTTGACCGAGCCCTATGCCAGGTTGACCAGGCAAATAGAAATTTTAGAGGTAATGACTGAGAGCTGGATATCATTTTTCCAGGATTTCTGTGTATGCGGTCAACCGCCCAGGCCAAGAGGTCGACTGGACACATAGGGAATTCCTGAGATCAGGACATTGCTTGCCAGGTGCTTCACCCCATTTTCCCATAGTTCACAATTGACCGACCAGGCTAGGAGGTTGACCGATCACACTGCGCAGAGGGTCGACCTGGGAGTCGAAATCCCGACAGTTCAGTGTACTTGGTCTACCGAGCCTTGTGCCAGGTTGACAGAAGACACTATATTCAGTGATTTTTCAGTTTTCATATTCTGAGGTTGTGATCGTTTGTGGGGGACCCATTGACCATCCAAATGGACTTCTATTGATGTGCCAAGCACGAGTCAATGGTATGGCTCAACTTTGACTCGTGGGGACCACCTAGTAGGGTCTAGGTCTTGGATTTAACGTCGATTCGATTCTTAAGCGTCGTTGAAGATGCGCGTAACTTTAGGAGCTCCAAACATAGTAGTCTTGGCATCTGAAACTTCATTTAAGGGTTCAATTAACTGAAATGGACCTAGACCTGAATGTGGACCATTACTTGGGATTGAACTTTGATATTCCCGTTGATTCCCTTGAAATGGAGATTTATCTTATCTATAACATCACTGTCACTCTTTTATCCTTTATGTTGTTTGTACATGTTAATTAAATGGAAAATGGATTACCTGAACGTAGGATTACTTAGAGGTGACCTGGTGGTGTGATTAGGTGAACATTGACCCGTGTCTGTGGCTAGGCGGACCCTTTTTATGGCCTAAGTATGGATGTATGATACCCTAGACTGGAGAGGCTGTCTATTATGGATTTATAACTCATTATCGATGAGTATGGACTGTTTATCATTGGAATGGAAATATTACTTCCTTTGGACTGGTTAGACAAGGCGAGGTGTTTGTTGGGCCTTGGTACAGATCCAATGTTTAGACTTGAACTTAGACTGTGCTCCCAGGGTTGATTTGGTACTTGGACTTCTTAGGGATTTTGGTTAGGACCTTGTTCACGCAAGGCAAAGCCTAGATAGACACAGACCTTTATTGTTTCCTTGAGTTGGCATGAACATTTATTCAGTTATTCTAAGCTCAGCCTTTTGACTGATCATCACTGGTAGGAGCTATTTATGAGTGTTGAGTAAGTTATCATGATGAGCTATTGTTTAGATGGACGGTGTAATACCAAGTTTAATCTCTAAGTGTTGAGTGTTGAGATGGATGAGTGCTGTTTTGCGGGGCTCGTCATTGTCCAACACTGGTGAGATTTCCTAACCGCGACTATGTTTAGTATGGGAGGGCCACGGCATAATATCCTGCGGTGTTTCAGCATGTGTGAATGTGCCATATTGTTGTCTTTAGACTAGGTTACTAATTAATTTGATTCTAGATGCTTTATCATGTTCAACTGCCTAGATTATGTATTATTGTTTCTCTCATGGATTATAATCCAGTCTCTACTCTTTTGATGCATACATCCTATGTAACTTATATACTGTGACTTGCTAGATACTTGGATCTGACCTATTCCTAGCGCTTAGGTGTTAACCCCTATTACGAGGATGATGCGATCGTTGAGGCACCCGTAGTAGGTGACTAAGGTTGGGGACCAGCCGACCCGGAGGTCAAGCTGGAGGATGGAGTGCCAGTACCCGATGTCTGCAGGTACATTTCTATTGTTGGGGCTTGAACGATTTTTGTAGTGAGCTGGGTAGTAGTTGAAATATGTAATAAACCTTTGATTTTCATAACTTTGACATTTTAGGCTGGACTTCAGCCTTGCAAATTTTCTTTAGATATGATACTTTATGTTTGCTTCCGCTATATTTTATTGGCTTCCACAATTTAACCATTGTTATTATATTGTTCAAAAAGTTTTAAATTGGACTTCATTGCGGACCTACTATCTTGTAAGTTCTCGAGATTTTTTCGAGAAGTAGCGCGTTAATTTCCGGTACCTTGACGGTTTTCTTGGTATTCGGAATTGGGGTGTTACATTTTATGGTATCAAAGTGAGCAAGTCTCCAGGATATAAAACACACAAGAAACTTTAGGATGTAGTGAGGATTTCAGTGTTGGAATACGTGTAAGGACGATGGATTGGTTAGAGTAGGTGTTGTCCCAAGTGTTGGGCTTGAACTAACACAATTCCCTTCTCTTGGCAGATGTATGGAGGAGATCCACCACCGCCTATAGCACCAGTAGTCGACAGCCAGGCCGACTAGGAGCAGCGCTTTCAGAGGTTTTTGCAAGCATTTCTTGTCGCACAGGAGGCTCAGGCTGCAGAACACTAACATCAAGCAGAGGACTTTGCGCTATTTCAATCGCAGGTCATGGATGTTATCGAGAGGGTAGCTCAACCTAGCCCAGCAAATATACCTATTCGGGAGGTAGACCCGAACATCATATTTGAGCGGTTCTTCAAGAGATGACCACCAGAGTCTTCAAGCATTGAGGACCTGCTGGTTACTGACAATTGGATAGTGCGGATGGAGAAGATTTTTTCTAGTCTTCGAGTGCACTGGCCAGCAGAGAGTGCAGTTGGCAGCCTATATGTTCAGAGGTGTGGCAGAGGACTAGTGGAGGACCGTTTAGCGTCCTTACGAGGGGATTGGTGATGAGATTGCTTGGGCAGTCTTTGGATCAGACTTCCTTTGGAAGTTCATTCTGACGTACATCAGGGAACAAAAGCTTAAGGAGTTCCAGACTCTCATCCAAGGTGATATGACCGTCTATCAATATGAGCTCCGCTTCACCCAACTCTCCCGTTTTGCTGAGGCTTTGATCACTCTAGAGTCTGAGAGGATCTGGCGTTTTGTTGATGGGCTGAGAGTGTATCGACTACCCTACATATGAGGAGGTTGTGAAGAAGGCCTACTAGGCCGAGAAGCTTCTCCAGCGAGTGGAGGCCATTGTAAGGTCCCCAACCTTAATAGGGTGTTTAGTTTCCTAATATTGGCAATTAGCCTAATTAATTGTGATTCTAGCTAATTAGGCGAGTTTAGTGGCTAAGCGAGTTTCTTTTATCATTAGTAAGATGTTCCCGAAGTTTCATTTGATTCCGAGTGCGATTAGCCTTAATAGGGGGTTAGGTTGTGATTAATAGGAAAAATTGGGTATTTTTTTGGAAAATTCAATTTTCGCTAAATTTGGGTTCGTTGGAAAGATTTCGTCGCGCTCGTCATTTTTCGTTCTTGACTCGTCTCTCTTCAACGCTCCGAAGTCCCTCGCATAGTTGCATTTCTCTCATTTCACTCAGATGGGCATTCAGGCATTTCCTTCTCCACCTCTCATTTTAACCCCGACCCAACCCTATCATTCGTTCTTCCTCCCTTCACTCAACAGTACTGCAACCCTCTCTTCTTCTTCCTCCTTCACTCTCTCATCTTGCAAGTGGAGCTTAGAGGCCCTTCCAAGGACATCCAACTACACCATTGTCTTCCTCTCTTCTTCTTCTTTCCTTAGACCTCAAATTTGGTAAGTTTCCTCTTCTCCTTCCCTTCCCATTTCGTTTCTCATGGCTGTGAATGGATTGCATGTTGATGGATTTCCTTTCTTTCTTTTCCTTGGTGTTCCTTGAGTGTAAAAGAGAGGCTTGGGAGAGTTGTTTTAGCTATAGTGTATGTGGGATCTTTCTTCCTCCTCAATCTTCTCAATTTCCATTATTTCACTCTCTTTGGTGAAGGCAAGTAGATTTGCTTTATATATTGGGCATGCATGTATTATTATTGTTTCTTGTTAACTCCTTGCTTAGATTTTCCTCAAATTCCAAGCTTGTCACTGTTAATTGGATTACACATGCTAAAATTGGATTAATGGGTTGAATGGATTTTTATTATGGGTGGATGACTTGATGAATGGATGAAATGTGGTTTGGAGGAGAGCATGGTGGCTCTTTGTGCAGCTTATGGCCTTTGGAAAGGTTTGGAAAGAGGTTGGAGAAGGAGCCACTCAAAATGATTGAATTTTTGGCTCAAAAACTCGTGTTTCTGACCAGAATTCGGCTAGCCGCAAGCAATTTGGTCACCATTCGATTACTTTTCTAGTAACCATGTTTTTACAGGGCATTTTCGGCCACTTTCTGTCACCTTTTCGGCTAGTCGAACATATCAATTCGGCTAGCCGCATTGGGGCAAATTTCATGAATATTGGCAGATTTTGAACGACCATAAGTTTTGCCCCGTTCATCGGAATTTGGAGTTCTATATACCATTGGAAAGCTCTTGAGATGTAGAATCCAATGATATACATATCTTAATAATCAAAGATAATAAAAGGAAGTGGCTATTGGATCAATGTACCAAGCCTTTATCTCTTTGGAAAGGGATTCTAAACCTAGTTTGGACCCTAGGTTGGAGCCCATTGACCCTACCCTTGCATGACCAATTGGGGAAAATGAAAATGGAGCATGTTTGGCTTGGTGTGCTTCGTTGGTTGTCCGGGAATTTCCGTATATCAATGTAACCTGGCTGAATGCATGTGGAATTGAGTTAATTGGTGCCCAACAACTCCCGTACACCATGGGCCCGCCAAAGTAGGATACCATTGACTCATTCTCCAGACGTACTCCGTTTGGGATACGTTCGGTACACGGTGGACAACTCTTGACCTAGGATTGGCTTGTTCTTCACTCTGGACTCACGAATCTTGTATCCGTAGTTTGTCGTACCTTGTACACTCTATCTTGTATACTTGCATCACTTTTAACTTAACTTATAGAAATAGGATTTGACCGGACTTAGAGTGTATCCTTAGGTACCTTGTCTTGTATTGATAAACACGTGTGGATAGACTTGAAAGAGGACTACTCATAGAACTTGGAACTTGACTTATATCTTGGCTTGACTTGGAGTAGCCCTCAACTTGTCACATTGTACTCGGGAACCTATCCACGTGTATTTGTCTTAGAACTTGTGTCATATGCAAACCATCATCATCATGTTGTATTCATGATCAGTTACAAATTGAGGATTATAAAGTGGGCTGGATACCGGACTCTAGAGTGGGCAGTCGGCTTTGGACAGCGTCCATGGCTCAAATAATTGGGAGCGGGCTAGGACCGTGCTGCTATTCCAAGGATTGGGAGCTAGGATCCCCCTAGAGCCGGACTTTGGGTATTCGTAGTCAGCTTGGACGTCACTTATACCCCCGTGAGATGGCTAGGACATCCTCGGAGTCCCATCTTGCTTGACATTGCATTTCATGTATAGCTTGTATCTTGTTATCTTATAATCATGTACTTGTCTTTATTCTCATTTGAACATGCTATGAATAATGTATATTGCTTATCTTCTTCCCAACATATTGTTAATCCCTTATTCCATGGTGTGAAGAGGACACCTTCTACTATTACACCAACCTAGATCCCGAGGCAATCCCAGAGGATCCTCAACCGGGGGAGGAGGATGAGGTACGAGAGTGGGGTGTCGATGACGTAGCTTAGCGTCATCACTCCCGGTACTAGTGCGCGTTACAACGGGATATCTTATCTTGCCTCCTCAATTCATATTTTGGGTCTTAGATCTTGTGGACTTGTCTATCTTAGCACTTTATATCTTTTGTACCAGGACCCCAGTTTTTGGGATCGTCCTAATGTTTATAAACTTTATATGTTTTATCTTTTGAAACTTGAGTATTATAATGGGATGAATACCGTACTTACTTTAATATTTCTACAGGTGTAATGTAGTGCTTACCGGACAAGTCCCATTGATTATTTGTTAATGAGGCTCAACTACACAATCCTCACAGCGGACTTCGATCCTTGGGCATTAAGGGCAAAATTTTTTAATTAGCCCTAAATTTCACACCACGGATCCGGTTTAATCTCTAATCGGGTTCGGAGACGTGACAGCCATGCATTAGCAAAAACGAATTTGGTCCGTTCAGGCTAGACAACAGCCCATGATTCGGCCACAGCAGCAGTTCCAAAGGCAGAGGCCAGCGGTCCATATGAGACAACATTATTAGCAGCGACAATAGTACCGCCAGGTGGGCGTGTGCTTTGACTGTGGTGAGCCAGGGCACTTGTCCAGAGCATGTCCACTCCGAGGTGGATAGCCTCTGATGCTTTAGCTTCTGGCACCCCCTAGAACTCCAGCTCCAGCCCTAACTGTTCAGCCAATCCGCCAGATTGCACCGGCACCTTAGCCACCTCAGCAGCAGCAGCACCGTGCTCCGTAGCAAGCAAGTACACCTCAGTAGCCTCGAGGACAGCATTACCAGCACGAACGCCACCAGAGATGCCAGGGACAGAGCGCCAGCAACAGAGACCTCAGGCCGCAGGACAAGTTTTCGCCCTTACACATGAGAAGGCCGAAGCAGCAGGCAACGTAGTTGAAGGTACCATTTCTATTTGTGATCATCTCGCTAGAGCGTTGCTTGACCTAGGTGTGACACATTCGTATGTGTCATCAGCTTTTGCTTTAGTCCTTGGTGGGGTAGGAGAGGAGTTACCTTGTATGCTAGTTGTGTCTGTGCTTGTGGGCATGAGGGTAGCATGCCAGACTTACCACCCCATATCTTGAGTGCAGATCGAGGAGTGCATTCTGTTTGCAGATTTGATCGTGTCACCCATTCATGACTTCAACGTTATCTTGGGGATGGATTGGTTGGCCAAATACCGAGCAGTGTAGATTGCTTCGAAAAGACATACAGACTCTCCATCGACAGTTCAGGTGACACGGTTGAGTTTGCGGTCAAGAGGAGACCACCCAGCACCAGGTTGATTTCAGAACTGAAGGCAGAGAGGTTGGTGAGATCAAGTTGTGAAGGTTACATCGCATTCATATCAAAGGATAAACAACCCAAGAGAGTCGAGGAGATTCCAATAGTGTGCGAGTTCCTAGATGTGTTTCCGAACGAGATCCCAGGATTACCTCCAGTTAGAAAAATCGATTTCACCATTAGGCTTGCACCAGGCATGGCACTGATTTCTAGGGCTCCTTATTGTATGGCTCCAGCAAAGCTGCGAGTGTTGAAGATCCAATTACAGGAGTTGCTAGACAAGGGCTTCATCCAACTGTGCATGTCACCGTGGGGTGTGCCAGTGCTTTTCGTGAAGAAGAAGGACGGATTGATGAGGATGTGCATCGACTACAGGCAATTGAACCAGGCGACAGTGAAGAACAAGTATCCTCTCCCCCGGATTGACGAACTCTTCGACCAGCTTCAGGGTGCCCAGTACTTCTCAAAAATAGATTTGAGGTCAGGATATCATCAGCTGCGAGTAAGAGACAGGATGTGCAGAAGATAGCGTTCCGTACCCGCTACAGAGACTATGAGTTCCTTGTGATGTCGTTTAGGTTAAACGAATGTACCAGCAGTGTTCATGGCCTTGATGAACAAGATCTTCGCTCCACACCTCAACAGCTTCACAATCGTGTTCATCGACGTCGTGTTAGTCTACTCGAAGTCCAGAGAAGAGCACGAGCACCATTTGAGGATGTCTCTACAGTTGTTTCGCGATAACCAGTTGTATGTGAAGCTCAGCAAGTATGAGTTCTGGCTAGAGTAGGTGGTTTTCCTCAGGCACATCATGCAGTGGATCCAGCAAAGATGGAGGCAGTAGTGAACTGGGTGAGACCGGAGAATGCCACAGAGATTTGGAACTTTCTCGGCTTAGCAAGCTACTACCGCAGATTCGTTAAGAGCTTCTCTACTATTTAAGCACCGTTGACCAAGCTCACGAGGAAGGGTGTACTGTTTGTGTGGTCAAATGGTTGCGAGAACAACTTTCGAAAACTGAAGGAGAGACTGACGATAGCACCAATCTTGTATTTGCCTTCCAGGAGCGGTGGAATTGTTGTCTTCATAGATGCTTCAGGGACAAGCCTTGGTTGTGTTTTCATGCAGGAAGGAAAGTCATTGCCTATGGATCATGCCAACTGAAAGAACATTTGAAGAAGTACGCTACAGATGACCTAGAGCTTGCAGCAGTGGTCTTTGCGTTGAAGATGTGGTGGCACTATCTCTATGGGGAGAAGTTCGAAGTTCATTCGGACCACCGTAGCTTGCAGTACCTGTTCACCTAGAGTGACCTCAACAACCGACAGAGGCGTTAGATGGAGTACATCATGGATTACGACTTTCTTACTAAGTACCATCCGAGTAAGGCGAACGTCATGGCAGACACTTTGAGCAGGAAGACCGCCCTAGTCAGTTTTCTAGCAGCAGAGGGTGTGTGGATCGATGTCTTTAGTGACTTGGATGTTCAGTTTCAGCCGATCAGCGATAGAGTTATGCTTGCTACCATGTCCGCATGGGAACCAGAGTTGCTTGGAAAGGTCAAGGACAGTCAACACAGCGATCCCCAGCTCATCAGAGTGATCTAGTAGATTGACCCGAGCCCAAAGTTCAGATTGATTGGTGGAGTGCTCTACTATCAGGATAGATTGTGCATGCCAAATAATCAAGAGCTGAAGGACGAGATCTTAGCAAATGCACATCACAACAGATAATCTTTTCACCCAAGCAGCACCAAGATGTACCAGAACCTGATTAGCTACTATTGGTGGAACAACATGAGGAAAGAAATCACAGGCTATGTGTCCAGATGATTGATGCGTCAGCAGATCAAGGCCGAACATCAGAAGCTGCTAGGACTACTTCGTCAGCTTGAGATACCCAAGTGGAAGTGGGAGCACATTACCGTGACTTACATTGCAGGACTTTCGGCTACTAAGAGTGTTGACACCAAAAAAAAAATCACTATGTCTCCTCAACATCAAGAAGCCACATGAAGCTGCATCCTGCTACAAAACAGGCAAAGCTACTTCAAGCATCAGATCTTGTAAGAATCAGACAAAAATTGCAACATCCTTCAAGACAGCCAAAAGAGGAGCACCTGAAGTTTCGGGCTATTCCGACATCGTTTGGCCTAACTTCACTTCTCCGATAGCTAAACAAGCGCTCCCGGCGGCGACATCATCGAAGACACCAAAACTTCGATCAGAGCCTACGGATGGTTCCAAAATACCTCCAAAGGGCTCCATGCCAAATATCAAGTCAAACCGACAACGTTTGACCCTCCATCAACGCTCGAGAAGCAAAATCAAGCCTCCTAGCGGCGAAAACCACAGAAGCCATCACTCATCAAACAAAACACATGAGTGGCTTCAACATGCTTCCAAAAGGCTGCACGTCGAATTTCAGGTCATTCCGACAACGTTTGACCAGGTTTCGATGCTCCAAAAGAAAATCAAGCCTACCGGCGGTGGAGCACCCCGGGACCATGACATCCAAAGCAGAGCTAATGTATCATCTCTACATGACTCCAATAGGCTCCCTGTCAAATTTCAGGTCAATCGGACATTGTTTGACCACATATCAAAGCTCGGCATTTCCCCGCAGCAAAATCAAGTCAAGCATCGACGGGACCCAAACGGCTTCAAAACCAAATAAAAGCCCATGGTTGGTCCTATCCACTGCTCAAGAAGCTTCACCTCAATTTTCAAGTCATTCCGACATCGTTTGACCTAGTTTCAACTCTTGACGGAAAATTGGCTACAAAGTCTTCGCCTTTCCCGAAAAATGGGAAACTTTGTGCTCCGGTTTTGCGCGGGTTCTCGTCAAGTTTTCTCTAAGAAAATTAAGTCAATAATTGAGGAAAAATTTTAAGAAAAATACAGAAGAAAAAAGGAACGAAAAAGAAGGAAAAACGCCCGAAAACGAAGCTCGGCGACCAAAAGGGCCAAAGCCCCATGGTCGCCTGGGACCCTGGGTTCATGGTCGCCGGCGACCCTGTAAATCCGGGTCGCCGGATTTCTCGCCGAATGGCCCATTTTCCGATCCTTTTCTCATTTCGAGTATTCCTGCCTCTGTGATTTTCCGAAAATCCAATTTTTGATGCTTGAAAACGACTGATCTCCACCGACATCTCGGATCTGCCGTCAAAAGCATGAAATCATCACTGATCGCTCCAAGATCGCCAACCGGCTGACCAAGAAAGGACACTTTCTGTCCGACCGATCGTGAAATCGACAAGACAGATGTCACCGGCCCACCAACATTAATCAATGTCTGAAATTGCATCGCAATCCGACATCAAACAATGTGTCGATCCACTTGTGATGATCACAAGAAGAATCTCAAAAGACGCGGCGCGGCCCGCGACTCTTCACATGCCCTGGCGACCACTTGACCCGTTTATGACAACTTAATGAGGTCATTAACTCATTATTTTGGACGGCCCAATCAGATTCAAGCATTTGGGAGTTACAAATCCAATCAATCATGGCATTAAACCTATGAAACTCCCATCATCATGAAATTAAAGGCGATTAAATACCCATTATCATTCATCGGCAAATCACAAGCCAAGAAAAAGGAGTTACAAAATCAAGAAATAAAACTTGTAAATCCTCTCATCAATATCATCAATTCTCTCATCATGGCCATCAATGCCAATAAACACCTCATGACTACCAAGAGCCTATAAAAAGAGGTCCATTCCAAGAAGAATGCAATGTGATCCCAGTCCCCGAAAATCCAGAAAATTCAAGAGAGAGACAAAGTCCTGTTGCTTTGCCGCCAGAAGCACTACAAGGTGATCAAAGTCCGTTGGGGGGCCACCCCCCAAGGTCCCCTCTTTCTACAATATGGCCTAAACGCTGCTTTTCAGCCCATTTACTCGGTTTTTCATTGGATATAGGACCTCCTCTTGGTCCTTGTCCTTTAAAAAACTGAGGTTAGGAGCCAAGCCGAAAAATCGAAGCATCAAGCTTTCTCATTTGAAGGACGATGGCGAAGTCCATACATGACTTGCGACCGTCGATCGAACGTGTCCTCACAATCTCCTAAGAAGTTAGATTCCTTTTCTTTCTTTTTTATTGTAATTTTTATTTTTTAAAGAGACAAAAAGAAATCACAATTCTTGTCTTTCATATTTGATGAGTTTTGTAAAATCGCCTTTCACGGCAAACAAACAAAAAAAAAAAAACTCCTCCTTGGCATTCTCAAAAAACAAACTTGTCTCTTTAATTAATTATTTATGCAATTTGAAAAGTTAGAAAGAATGATCGATTTCCTTTCTACTTGTGAAGGTGAATCTCCGGATCATCACCATTTCAAATTCCAAGTAGAATAGTAAATCTGGTATACCCGTACAAAAAGTTGATACCCGCGATTTCCCTCCTCCGCCGAGACCCAGGCAGCCCCCGGGGCGGAAGGAGATGACGGAAACCCGAGGGTCCATCAAGTCGGCATACCTAGTGGGACCTGTTCACTTGAGAACGTGATGCTTTGAACCCTTGGCTCCTTTCTAGTTGGTGGCCTATGTTGCATTTTGCATATAAAAAAAAAACATGAGATGGGATTTTAGTCATTGTTTCTCATTTCAAAACAAAAAAAAAAATCTGATTTCTTTTCTTGGATTCAATTTTGAGAAATTTTGATCCTCTCTTCTTCGAATTTGATAGCTCACAGAAATGTTTGCAGCTATTGTTCGTGTCGGAGATTGGGCCATCTTTTCTCTTTGATGAGTCCGATAGGGGTTTTAAAAAAAAAAAAACTTTATTTCAAATTCTTCAAAAAAAAAATCTGATCTCTTTTTCTTAAGATTCAACTTTGAGAAACTTTGATCCTCTCCTCTTTGAACTTGATAGCTCACAGAAATGTTTGCAGCTATTGTTCATATCGGGGATTGGGCCATCTTTTCTTTTTGATGAGTCCAATTGAGATTTCAGAAAAAAACATATAATTTCAAACTAAAAAAAATCAGTCTTCTCTGTTTTGAATTCAAATTCAAAGAAATTTTGTTTATTCCCTTCCGGATTGGAACGCTACTCGTTCTCTTTGATGAGTTCATTAGAAACCTTTCGAAAAAAAAAAAAACACTAAGGTTACACAAATTGCGCTCTTTGACTAAAGTGGATTTAAGAAAAGCCTTGTCCAGAGTGTGGAGACAGCTAGACTGTTCGAGGCAAGGGTCCTTCAAACGGGTTCATTAAGTAATCCTACCCTTACCTGGGGGTTGATCTATCTACTAAGGTTTCATAAGATCAAATTGGAAACCTATGTGCACCTTTCAAAAAAAAAATCTTCACTTTTTGAGTTCAGAATTGATAAATCTTGCCTTCCGGATTTAACGCTCGCAGAAATGTTGAGTTGTGGTTCGGATTGGAACACCATTTGCTCTCTTTGATGAATTCAATCTTAAACCTTCAAAAAAAAACTTACGTCACTTTTGAGTTCAGAATTGGGAAATCTTGGTTCTTTCCTTTCGGATTTAACTCTCGCAGAAATGTTGAGTTGTGGTTCGGATTGGAACACCATTTGCTCTCTTTGATGAACTCAGTCTTGACTTTTTCAAAAAAAAAAAAACTTCCGTCAATACTGGATTCACATTCGAGAAATTCTGGTTCCTTTCCCTTTCGGATTTAGCGCTCGTAGAAATGTTTGAGCCCTTGTTCGGATTGGAATACCATTTGCTCTCCTTTATGAATCCAAATTTGACATTTCAAAAAAAAAAATCCCATCTCGTGTCCTTTCCAAGGACGCGATTTGCAACATTTGTGCCTAGCGGTGCTAGTACACCCTTTCGGGTCTACTGTTTTCGCGACTGACACATTTGTATCTCCAACCTTATATCATTTTAGCTCAAATGAGCCTTGCTTCTCGGTAATTTGAATTAAGGTCTACAATTGCTTCTAGTAGTCACTGGAACGCTCATCCTGAGCCTACCATACTTGCATTTTAGAACAATTGTATCCTCTATGGCTTTTTGCTTTCTTCATCTTGCTTGGGCTAGGCGATGTCCCCTCAAGTGATTTGAAAAGAAAAAACCATAGTCGTTCTCCAGTTATGATCACCATTTTCTTGTGATTACTAATGGATTTGATCTTGTTTCAGAAGTTTTCCAAAACTAACAATGGCAGCTTCATTGACCATCACTTTCGATGAGAACAAGTACCAACTTATGCTTCAAGACAAGCAAAACAAGAAAAAGCGCCCTTCCAGTTGCCGAAGCGTCATCTCCCTCGACAACTCTCAAAACACCGGGTCAACCTCAACTCCCCGGACCATTGTCTTCGGGTCGCTGGGACCATTCCCACTCCCCGCAGAAGAAACTGTACCTACCCAGAAGCAGAAAATCGCCCCACAATGTGTCACTAACATGGCACCAAGGGTGAACACAAAGAAGTCTGAAGCCCGTGGCGCTCCCATGAAGCCTCAACCCACAAGAAACCAAGTTTGCCCCAAAACTTGGTCCTCGAGACCATCACCAAAGCAAAGGAGGTCTCGAATATCTGCAAAGCCAACGTACCTGGCCCCTCTCAAGGAGAACCGGTTCTACCCTCTCTCTTACATGAAAGAGGAGAAACCTATCCTCCGCCCAAAGAACAAACAAAATTAGCATGAGCCGGCTTACTCTTACAAGCCCAAAATCAAATCCTGCATCGTTAGGCCTCCGCAAAAACATGCTGAAGCATGCACTCCTGCGAGTCAACCCTTCATCTCAACAGGGGCCGAGCTCGCAAAATTCAAATCTTCACTGCGACAGGCAAAGGACCGTGTCCAGATTCTGTCCTTGCCCAGCTTCAAAGAAGACAAACTCGGCTGCTGCGCACGGGGGACTACATCCTTCATTGCTAGAGCACAGCCAGAGCTGACTGAAGCTCAAATTGCTCGTCTATGCGTCGCCGCACGGCATATCGACAAAAGAGACTTGAGAAGCAAAGAACCCAACATTCTACTCTCCATGTCTCAAACAAATAGGTCGAAAAAGAAAGACCCGACCAATTCGTTGCTGTCCATATGGTTGGCAAAACCAGAAAACGCCAAAAGTCAGCACCCAAAATCCGTGTCAGACGACCAGTGACTCGCAGTGTCTTTCGGACACGAACACATCTAGGAGAATCCTCCACTCTTTCAAGCCAAGGACATCGGAGTAATCACTCCTCGAACTGTTCATCCAGAAGAATGAGCCCCAGCTCAGTCACCAGAACGATTTCTTCGTTCGAATCCCGAGGGATGAATGTCTTGACTACAAGTTCTGAGCAGCCTCCGTCGCGAGATGATGTAACTGTACGCATCCAGCAGTTGGAGCAAGGACAACAGAGAATTGAGGCTCTGATGGAAAACCTCTTTCTCACTTTAAAGCGTCCACCACCTAACAATGAAACCCCTCCAAATCATCAAGATGACGAGGACAATACAGAAAACAATGTGTCACGCGCCCTTACCAAAAAGAACGTGGACGATATCCTTGCAAAAGCAAAAGAAGAGGATACATTGAAGGAACATGGGATCAAGCCACCCTATTCTCTATGGATGGACTCGGTTCCGTTCCCTGCAAAATTCAAACAACCTACTCTCCAAACATATACGGGGAAAGGTTCAGCCAGACAACATGTCATCCACTTTAAGATCCTAACAGGAGCTATTGTGGATCAAGATGCCCTCAAGATTCGCCTCTTCGCAAGTACCCTAAAAGGTACAGCCTTTGATTGGTACTCCACTCTGCCAGAGAACTCCATCCAGAACTGGGCTATCGTGGAGACACGCTTCCTGACTCACTTCCAAGGTGAGGACCATCCTGTTACTATGACTCAGATCTGCAGCCTAAAACAGGGAGAGAATGAGCCAACATACGACTTCATTCATAAGTGGAAGGCAATGGCATACAAATGCTCAGATGTACTGCCACAAGCGACGCTAGTCGACATCTGCCGTAACAATATGAGAGCAAGGATTCACTTCATGATCATCGGCAACAAATCGAAGAACCTGGGAGAACTTCTCGAAGCTTCCATGGAAGTTGAAATGGTGATCAAAGACCTCAACAGTCAAAAAATCATCAAAGAAAGAGCCGACTGCCATGACGACCTCAAAACCAAAGAAAAAGGAGGTTCTCGATGTGTAGACTAAGTCAGGTCCTCAACAGCCAAAGAGAGCTGAAAACAAAGCTACAGGTAAAAGGCCTGAACTCACTTATGCCTTCAAAGAACGTGTAGAAAAGAAATATCCGTTCGATGAAGATGTTGAAGAAATCTTTGAGGCTCTCCTAGCAAATGGCAAACTCACTTTACCGGAGCCCAAAAGACTAGGAGATGTTGGCAAAACCAACGATCCCCGATACAGTCCATACCATCAGATGATCTCACACCCTCTCAATCAATGCTTCGTTATGAGAGAGAAAATCAACGAGATGTGGAGAAACAGAGTCATAACCTTTGACAAAAACTACGGCTCCGCCTCTGTCAACATGGTATCATGTGGGCAAAAGAAGAAGATCACTACTTCATTCAGGGTGATTAAAATGGCTCAAGCGTCCCAAGAGCTGGTTCCCTATCCAACACTAGATGGACAACCCATATGGGTGCATCCCGATCTCCTAGAAGATGAAAATTAGGAGATCGTCAAAACAAAGCCGACCGCTCAACAGGGAAGGCAAGCTAAGAGACAACTCCGCAAGTCAAACAGCAGCAGAAGTCTCAACCAAAACAAGAAGTCCTTGAAAAGGCAGAAACCTCTTCCACTGCTTCACTAGGGGCGACAGAAGAATCCCTTCCCAAAACTTCAAAGGCGGTAAGAAAACTCACCCTTGATGATTTTATGCCACCTCAATACAAAAATGAAACTGCGCAGGGGGCATCATACTCCTGCAATTCGTTAGTTGGATCCTCTATGGATGGATACGAATCCAGTGATACTGCCAGTGATATCGATGAGTGGGAAGAATCCCTTGAAACAGGAGAATACCTCTCCGACGAGGAATGGATTCCCGAGTCTCATCTTATGCCAGTAATCTGGTATAACCCATTACAGCCACAAGGATCTTGGTCTGATGATGAAGAAGACCAGGACGCTGTTCAAGAAAATGTTGTCGATCCAGCACCAGCCAATGTTCCAGTGGAACCCAATGATGGTGAACCACAAGGCGCAGATGACGAAGAAGGTTTGGCTCCTATGCCTAATCTTGAAGAATATGCAAGAATCTTGCAACATCTTGCCATAGAGCAAGAGCAGGATCCCATCAATGATCTTCGTCATGATCCAGAACCAGAAGTCCCTGAAAATCAATGGGAACTTCCTCCCTCAACTCCTGAAAATGGAGAAAACTGCTGGATCCAGATCCTCTTAAACTGAGGATGAATCTTATTCCCAACAGTCTACACTAGGGACATCTCCTGTCAGGATAACTTGCAATGCGATAGCTCAAGACGATAGTGCCTATGAAGCTTCTGAAGACACGTACTCCCCAACCAGTAGTGTATCTTCCTGAGCTATATCTTCTCAGGTGACTTCCACAAAGAAATCATCTTCTCAGCCCTCGTCTCCTGAAGCTGTGACATCGGAACTCAGGCCTCTCCCGATTGATCATCTTGAAGAAACTCCTGCTAATGAAATCTTCTTCAATGAAAACCCAGTGGATTGGTCCCAGATACCCGATCTCATAGACGATGTCTGGACTAATAAAGAAAAGTTGTCGAATGCTGTTCAGGACTTGTTCCCGAAAATTGCTCCGTGCAACACGATCACTGAAGACGCCAATGCTGCTACAGAGACGTCTTCAGCAAATGACAAGGATCAACCCCGCAATCCCGAGAGTGATCTTCCAAAAGAAGACCCTTCTCAAAAAGCACTCGAAGTAAGCAGTCAAGCTCCCTTCGTCGTCTCCTTCAAATCTCCAAAGCCTTTGGTAATCTCTACCAAAGCAAAGAAGACAAAACAAAAGGCTGGGAGCATGTTCACTATCTCTTTTGTGTCTATTATGCATGACACAGATTCGGATTCAGAGCCAGAAGACGACACAGCGTCAAACCAAGCTGATACTCAGCGAGTTCAGCTCGCTCTCACTCCATTGGAGACACTTGCTGACAACGTCTCCTTCCTTTGTTATTCTGGCAACTTCAGCAGAAGAGAAAACAATCTTCTTCCACAATCCTGAAGCATCTTCATCATGTCCAGCACTCGAACCTTTTGAAGGACGGTATCGTGTACCAGACTTAAATATCTCTCTTGACAACACGGTGGGTCAACCCATCGAACAAGAAGGTGACGACGTTGAGTCCTCCTTGATAGAAGATATCAATTACATCCCAGATCTCAACATCGCTCTTGATGATCCAAACCCCACAGAGTCATTTAAGAAAGGTGACCTTGTGTTCGCGGTTAAAAAGCCATTGATTCTCGTTCGTACATCTGAAATCAACGATGAATCAAGATGGAAAGGGCCTTATATCATTGACAAAGCCTTCTCCAATGGAGCTCATGCTTTCTTCAACTTCGAAGGAGACAGGTTTATGCTGCATAATAAATTGCTACGGCGTTGTTTTTCTTAAAGCTGCGTCACTACCTGCTACCTAATTTCGAGGATCAACCTCTTAAAGGTCCTTGTCACGAAAGCATGTTCTCTCAATGCCCGACTGGCAAAATGGTCCATCCTTCTATCATAGTTTGATATTAGGTATGTACCACAAAAAGCATTCAAAGGCCAATCTCTAGCGGATTTTCTCGCAGAGCACCCATTGCCCAAAGATTCTCCACTCAGGGATGATCTCCCAGACGAATTTGTCTACAATGTGGAAAGTTCCGTATCAAATGCCTCCTGGGACATGTACTTTGACGGTGCAACCAGGACAAATGAAAAAGGAAAGCAAATATCGGGAATTGGCATCCTCTTTGTCAGGAAGCCTGATTTGCTACCTTACTACAACAAGGCGCAGTCGCTTCGACAAAGATTCAACATCTGTCACATCACCCACATCCTCGAGGTGAAAACATCCGCGCAGATGCCCTGGCTGGACTTGCCGCATCCATGGTAATCCAAGAAGCGGAAAACATACAAGTCACAGTGTGTCAAAAAAGGATTCTCCCTCCTCTTAACACACACCAAGTAGTTATTGAATGCCACCAAGTGGTTGGAAGTCGGATGTCCATCCTCAAACCTCCGATTGGCGACTGGAGGGATCCGTTCATTCATTACATCATGTTTAGAGTCTTACCTGAAGATCCAAAAGAGCGGGTAAGTATCCAAAGACGAGCGCCGAACTTTCATTTCGATATACCTTCAAAAACACTTTACAGAAAATCCTTCAACGGAGTACTTCTACGCTGCTTGTCACAAAAAGAGGCTCAAGAAACTCTCAAAGAAGAACATGCTGGTCTTTGTGTAGCCCATCAGGCTGGTCCTAAGCTCTACAACCAGAAAAAAAGACTAGGTTATTATTGGCCTACCATGGTAGCCGATGCAATGCAATTTTCCAAGCGAACCGTCAGTTCCTACAAGTCACTCTACCCTCGAACAAGGTGCTCGTGCCGGTTTCCGATTTTTCCGGGGGCCGGTTCCCATTCCGGAACCCCGGAGGGCTGTTTTCAAGCCTAAGTGTTGGAAAATCAGATGTGTAGGCCTCTAATTCTCTAACCGGGAGTTATATTTGCGAACCGTTAGTTCCGACAACTCACTCTACCCTCGAGCTAGCTGCTCATGCCGGTTCCCGATTTTTTCGGGGGCCGGTTCCCATTCTGGACCCCTGGCGGGACGTTTTCGAGCCTAAGTGTTGGAAAATCGTCGATTTTCACTTCTAATTCTCTAACTGGGAGTTCTATCAGCGAACCGTCATTGCCTACAAGTCACTTTACCCTCGAACGAGGTGCTCGTGCCGGTTCCGAATTTTTTTTGGGGCCGGTTCCCCTTTCGGACCCTCAGCGGGCCGTTTTCGAGACTAAGTGTCGGAAAATCATCGATTTTCGCTTCTAATTCTCTAACTGGGAGTCTTATCTGCGAACCGTCAGTTGGTACAAGTCACTCTACCCTTAAGCGAGGTGCTCGTGCCGGTTTCCGATTTTTCCAGGGGCCGGTTCACGTTCCCGACCCCTGGCGGGACATTTTCGAGCCAAGTGTTGGAAAATCGTCGATTTTCGCTTCTAATTCTCTAACTAGGAGTCATATGAGCGAACCGTCAGTTCGTCCAAGTCACTCTACCCTCGATCGAGGTGGTCGTGCCGGTTCCCGATTTTTTTGAGGGCCGGTTCCCGTTCCGGACCCCCGGCGGGCCGTTTTCGAGCCTAAGTATTGGAAAATCATCGATTTTCTCTTCTAATTCTCTAACCGGGAGTCCTATGAGCGAACCGTCATTTCGTACAAGTCACTCTACCCTCAAGCGAGGTGCTCGTACTGGTTTCCTATTTTTCCGGGGGCCGGTTCCCGTTCCGGACTCCCGGCGGGACGTTTTCGAGCCTAAGTGTTGGAAAATTGTCGATTTTCACTTCTATTTCTCGAAACTGGGAGTCCTATAAGCGAACCGTTAGTTCCTACAAGTCACTCTACCCTCGAGCGAGGTACTCATGCCGGTTTCCAATTTTTTCGGGGGCCGGTTCCCGTTCCAAACCCCCGGCGGGCCGTTTTCGAGCCTAAGTGTTGGAAAATCGTCGATTTTCGGTTCTAATTCTTTAATCGGGAGTCCTATCAGTGAACCGTCAATTCATACAAGTCACTCTACCCTTGAGCGAGGTGCTCATGCTGGTTCCCGATTTCTTCGGGGAACGGTTCCCGTTCTGGACCCCCGGCGTGCCGTTTTCGAGCCTAAGTGTTGGAAAATCGTCTATTTTCGCTTCTAATTCTCTAACCAGGAGTCCTATCAGCGAACCGTCTATTCCTACAAGTCACTCTACTCTCGAGCAAGGTACTCGTACCGGTTCCCAATTTTTCCGGGGGCCGGTTCCCATTCTGGACCCTCGGCGGGCAGTTTTCGAGCCTAAGTGTTAGAAAATCGTCGATTTTCGCTTCTAATTCTCTAACCGGGAGTCCTATCAGCGAACCGTCAATTCCTACAAGTCACTTTAACCTCGAACGAGGTGCTCGTGCCGGTTTCCTACTTTTCCGGGGGCCGGTTCCCGTTCCGGACCCCCGGCGGGCCGTTTTCGAGCCTAAGTGCTGGAAAGGCGTTGATTTTCGCTTCTAATTCTCTAACCGGGAGTCCTATCAGCGAACCGTCAGTTCCTACAAGTCACTCTACCCTTGAGCGAGGTGTTCGTGCTAGTTTCCATTTTCTTCTGGGGCCAGTTCCCGTTCCGGACCCCCAGCGGGCCGTTTTCGAGCCTAAGTGTGGGAAAATCTTTGATTTTCTCTTCTAATTCTCTAACCGGGAGTCCTATCAGTGAACTGTCAGTTCCTACAAGTCACTCTACCCTCGAGCGAGGTGCTCATGCCGGTTACCGAATTTTCCGGGGACCGGTTCCAATTCCGGACCCCCGGCGGGCCGTTTTCGAGCCTAAGTGTTGGAATATCGTCGATTTTCGCTTCGAATTCTCGAACCCGGAGTCCTATCAGCGAACCGTCAGTTTGTACAAGTCACTCTACCCTCGAGCGAGGTGCTCGTGCCGGTTTCTGATTTTTCCGGGGGCCAATTCCCTTTCCGGACCCCTGGCGGGCCGTTTTCGAGTCTAAGTGTTGGAAAATCGTTGATTTTCGCTTCCAATTCTCTAACCTAGAGTCCTATCAGCGAACCATCAGTTCCTACAAGTCACTCTAACCTCGAAGGAGGTGCTCTTGCCGGTTTCCCATTTTTCCGGGGCCGGTTCCCATTCCGGACCCCCGGCGGGCCGTTTTCAAGCCTAAGTGCTGGAAAGTCGTCGATTTTCGCTTCTAATTCTCTAACCGGGAGTTCTATTAGCGAACCGTCAGTTCCTACAAGTCACTCTACCCTTGAACGAGGTGTTCATGCCAGTTCCCATTTTTTTCGGGGGCCGATTCCCGTTCGGACCCCCGGCAGGCCGTTTTCGAGCCTAAGTGTGGGAAAATCGTGGATTTTTACTTTTAATTCTCTAACCGGGAGTCCTATCAGCGAACTGTCAGTTCCTACAAGTCACTCTACCCTCGAACGAGGTGCTCGTGCAGGTTCCCGAATTTTCCGGGGGCCGGTTCCAATTTCGGACCCCAGACGGGCCGTTTTCGAGCCTAAGTGTTGGAAAATCATCGATTTTCGCTTCGAATTCTCGAACCCGGAGTCCTATCAGCGAACCGTCAGTTTGTACAAGTCACTCTACCCTCGAGTGAGGTACTTGTGCCGGTTTCCAATTTTTCCGGGGGCCGATTCCCGTTCCGGACCCCTGGCGGGCCGTTTTCGAGCCTAAGTGTTGGAAAATCGTCGATTTTCGCTTCTAATTCTCTAACCGGGAGTCCTATCAGCGAACCGTCAATTCCTACAAGTCACTCTACTCTCGAGCGAGGTGTTCATTCTGCTTCCCATTTTTTCGGGGCCGGTTCCCGTACCGGACCCCCGGCGTGCCGCTTTCGAGCCTAAATGTTGGAAAATCGTCGATTTTTTCTTCTAATTCTCTAACCGGGAGTCCTATATGCGAACCGTCAGTTCCTATAAGTCACTCTACCCTCGAGCGAGGTGTTCGTGCTGGTTCCCAATTTTTTCGGAGGCCAATTCCTATTCCAGACCCTTGGCAGGCCGTTTTCGAGCCTAAGTGTTGGAAAATCGTCGATTTTCACTTCTATTTCTCTAACCGGGAGTCCTATCAGCGAACCGTCAATTCCTACAAGTCACTCTAACCTCAAGCGAGGTGCTCGTGCCGGTTTCCGATTTTTCCGGGGGCCGGTTCCCGTTCCGGACCCCCGGCGGGCCGTTTTCGAGCCTAAGTGTTAGAAAATCGTCGTTTTTCGCTTTTAATTCTCTAACCGGGAGTCCTATCAGCAAACCGTCAGTTCCTACAAGTCACTCTACCCTCGAACGAGGTACTCATGTCGGTTCCCGATTTTTTTGGAGGCTGGTTCCCGTTCCGGACCCCCGGCGTGCCGTTTTCGAACCTAAGTGTTGGAAAATCGTCGATTTTCGCTTCTAATTCTTTGACCGGGATTCCTATCAGCGAACCGTCAATTCCTACAAGTCACTATACCGTCGACCGAGGTGCTCGTACCGGCTTCCGATTTTTCTGGGTGCCAGTTCCCATTTCGGACCCCCGGCGGGCCGTTTTCGTGCCTAAGTGTTGGAAGATCGTCAATTTTCGCTTCTATTTCTCTAACCGGGAGTCCTATCAGCGAACCGTCAATTCCTACAAGTCAGTCTACCCTTAAGCGAGGTGTTCGTACCAGTTTTCAATTTTTCTGGGGGCCTATTCCCGTTCCAGACCCCCGGCGGGCCCTTTTTTAGCCTAAGTGTTGGAAAATCGTCGATTTTCGCTTCTAATTCTGTAACCGGGAGTCTTATCAGCGAACTGTCAGTTCCTACAAGTCACTCTACCCTCGAGCGAGGTGTTCGTGCCTGTTTCCAATTTTTTTGGGGCCGGTTCCCATTCCAGACCCCCGGCGGGCCTTTTTCGAGCCTAAGTGTTGGAAAATCGTCGATTTTCGCTTCTAATTCTCTAACCGGGAGTCCTATCAGCGAACCGTCAGTTCCTACAAGTCACTCTACCCTTGAGCGAGGTGCTCGTGCCAGTTTCCTATTTTTCCGGGGGCCGGTTCCCGTTTCGGACCCCCAGCGGGCCGTTTTCGAGCCTAAGTGTTGGCAAATCCGATGTTTACGCCTCTAATTCTCTAACCGAGAGTCATATCTTCCAACCGCCGGTTCCTATAAGTTACTCTACCCTCGAACGAGGTACTCGTGCCGGTTCCCGATTTTTTTGGAGCCGGTTCCCCTTCCGGACCCCCGGCGGGCCGTTTTCGAGCCTAAGTGTTGGAAAATCGTCGATTTTTACTTCTGATTCTCTAACCGGGAGTCCTATCAGCGAACCGTCGTCAGTTCCTACAAGTCACTCTACCCTCAAGCGAGGTGCTCGTGCCGGTTTCTGATTTTTTCGGGGGCCGGTTCCTATTCCGGGCCCCCTGCGGGCCGTTTTCGAGCCTAAGTGTTGGAAAATCATCGATTTTCGCTTCCAATTCTCTAATCGGGAGTCCTATCAGCGAGCCGTTGGTTCCTATAAGTCACTCTACCCTCGAGTGAGGTGCTCGTGCCGGTTTCCGATTTTTATGATGTTGGTAAAACAGTCCTGCTAGTAATCCAAGTTCTATGTGGATGGAAACCAACACAGTTCACACAAGGTGCACATGCCAAGGTGATAAAAATGCAAGATCATAGTTGTCCCTTGAGTCGGTCCCTATGTGAATGCTGTTGGATTACTCATTAGCGAGCCCACTATATGAAACATATGGTAGTTTGGCTCCTATAATAAAAAAAAAATTAAATAGATGTTCATGTTCCTTGAATTGCAATAAATGATGGTGTTGATGATGATTATTGTTATATATTCAAAACCCAAAAAAAAGAAAGGGTTGTCTACCTGCCCTTAAGAGCATCCATCATAATCTCTAGTAGATGTGCCATCACCAGCAGAAGTGGTCCCTCTCGTGATGTCGACATAGGTGGTCGGATCTATCCCTGCCGCAGCTGCCAACTGATGAACGAGGGCCCCAAATGCAGCCTGCCTCCTGTCCTGCTCAGCCTGCCTCCTAGCCTGCTCAGCTAACTGCTCCCGCAGGGCGATCACCTCAGGATCCGGTGCCCGAGACTGTGTAGAAGATGAAGAGGTCCTAGTGTATATCCCATACCCTTTTAAATATCCCGACCTCTTTCCAAGCACATCAACAGCAATCTGTTCCTCAGTCATCGGAGTTGTGACAGAGGGCTGCGACTGCTCCTCAGTCCGCTGCACCAAGGCCTCCTGCCATTTAAATCAATAAGGGATTTAGAATGCTTTTATGGTATTATTGATCATAATTGATTTATCAGCATACGTACATGTCTCTGCTGCGCCACCTCATTTACCCACTCATTACGTTTTTCTCTATAGTGGGTGTCGCGGAAGAACTGAGTAATAGGCGGCGCTTGACCGGCATTCTGTGCCATCTTGCATTTGAAATGGCTTTGTATTAGATATGAACCTAACTACATATTTATAAATTAATAAACTTAATCAAGTTTCTTCATATGAATATAATTAGTACCATCAGAGATATCCTCGATGCAAATGACCTAGAGCCACTAGTATGATTATATGGCAACTTGGCTCGACTCTCTTGAGCTTTTTTCGACTTCGACTACATAGAAAAACAATAATACAGTAGCAATCATTTATAAAACCATTACCAATAGAATTATGTTGGAATATAATTAATTGTTGTAGATAACATCCCAAAGTTACCTTCCAGGCTGGTGATTCCCAGCACTGCGAGACCATCAACTGCCAATCAGCCGGATCACAACCCTCCGCCGGGTGGTCCTAGGGTCGGGGAACCCCCTGCTCCAACAACTCGAGATAGTGACTATGCAGCTCATACTTCCAACTCCTATACAAAACCCCGCATTGGCGGTCAATGTCCGCCCTGAGCTGCATATCGCCCTTGAAGTCCCCGATATCGAAAATTTGGTGCAATTAGAGGAGAGCCATATAAAGATTAGTAATAACAAACTATAATATATTAAGCTGAAATTGGTGTCAGACAAGCATCCAGTCATAAAACTTCATCGAATCAAAATTTGAGTCTACATTTTTATGAAAGTAGCTCTCAACCTACACTACATTGTCGGAATAAGGTTATAGATGATATCATATATGATAGCATGTCTATGTTACAACCCAAAAGCATGTTTTACACTTCTAGAGATCATAAGAGATTCCTTTAGCTAAATTAAATGGATTCCATGCCCTGAAAATCGACAATGGCTCATCTATTTTGATGGATTCCATGCCCTCAAAATATATAATCAAATTGTAATGCGGAGCACAACAATAATCAGTTTGGTTGATATTTCTCATTGAAGTTTACCTGAACTGCAGCAATGACAGCAAGCTTGATCCCACTGTCAAGCTTCTTCCATCCATGGGGATTGACCGGGGCAACCTCTCTAATGGCTAACCCAAGATGGTTAACCAGTGATGGGGCATGTTCCCCGACTGGCCTATGACTAGAGATGGGGATCGGGACTGGCATGTTATGACCCAGCTGTTTCCTCAGCTTTGTCACATTCTTCCCTCGCGTAACACCCCTTACACGGCTCGGAACCTCCGAGACTGGGGCTGATGCTGTTAAAATGAAAGTGCTAAATGAGTTAGTGAACACAAATTATTAAATTGAGGTGAACCATTCTGAATCTTAAAAGGTCATAATTTTCTCACCTACGCTGCTCCCGACTGTATGAGGACTCGTCGGCTGAGGCTGGGTCGGCGAGGGCCGTGGGTTAGAGGCTGAATCGGCAGAGGCTGGGGGGGCTGCCAAACCAGGGGTGCTCCTTGATCCTCCAGACCGTGTAACTAGAAGAGTAGCCGACGGAGGCTGTGTCGAGGCCTCAGGTGTGACTAGAATTGCAGCTGCGATCCTCTGAGCACGTTTCACCCTATTTTCCCAAGGCATATCTGCAATCTGACATAACGCAAAGTCGCAAGGAAAGTAAATAATTATTAGCAAAAATCAATAATATTAGTATAGTGAATGTCAACAATTTACAGTAAATGGAAATGGAAATAATTTTAGCATGAGTTTCACCGTCAAAACTAATATTTTCAAGTACACGTCATAGACATTCCTAGAAAGATTACCTCATCCGATTGAGACCAAGATGTCTCGTCATCTACATTATCTTCGTGGGGAATGTAGTTCTCATCCTTATCATTCACACTAACATTCCTCTTTCCCTTCTCGCTTATCTCTTTAGCCAAACCAAATATAGTACATGCGGTGGGCGGGAGTCCTAGAGATGCAAGTTTTTCTGCATTCTGCTTAATTGTCTTTTTTTCTCTTTAATAAATAATTGGATGCTTGCACTTGATGGGACAACTCTCCTAGTTTGACCCATTTTTTCCCTCCGTTTGGCATCTTTTGCAGCTATGATATATAGAAGTAAGAATAAAATGTGAAATGTAGAAATGTCTTATCCATATATGAACAAATCAAAAGACAAAATGAAATTGAAGACAATGTCATTATGTACCTATAAAATATGGGGCCCATCTTATCATATAAACCTATTCATCAACAACGAGCAAATTCTCATACTATAGTGACCTCACGAGTAGACGTAAGCCATCCCACGGAACAGTATGGCTAATCAGGGAACCCGGCTTTTTGATTTAATTTCTACACTTAGTCTTCTAGCTTGAAAATGTACCATATGATACTTGAATGCCGTGGTTTTTTATGAGACCATAGTAGGTGATGTTTTGTAAGGTCCGCGACCTTAATAGGTTTGGTTGGGCCCAATAGTAGGCCCATTGACCCATTTATTTAGCTATTATTATAATTAATTGTATTTTAAATATTTAAGTGTGTTTAGATCATGAGCAAGTTTCTTCTAATGTTAGATTAGTGTCTGCGAAGTTTCGTGCGATTCCGAGTGCATTTGACCCTAACAAGAGGGTTGTTTGCAATTTAGGAAAAATTGAGTGTTTTTACAAAAATTTCAATCGCCGTGATTTTTGGGTTCAGTAGAAAGGTCTCGTCGCACTGATCGTTTTTGTCTCTTGGCTCATCACGATCCAACGATTACAAAGTGGTCCATTTCTTCACCGGACCCACTTAAGGGCAAATTAGACTTTTTCCCTTCCCTCTCTTCTTAAGCAAGGATTAACCCTAATTCTTTATTTACCTATGCAAAGAACGAGAGTTATGGCAGCCCTTCTTCTTCCTCTTCATCTTCTCAAGCCCAGAACTCCCACAGGAAGAGATCATCTCGAAGATCCAGACCGCTCACTTTCATCCTTTCAATCTTCTCTTTCCATTGATCTTAGTTTGGTAAGGCTTCTCTTACTATCATATTTTCAATCACCTTCTCTTTTGGTTAGATTTATGTTGTTCCTGATCTTTTCCTTCCCTTCCTTCTTCTTTGCGTGTTAGATTGCTTTTGAGCAGTTTAGATCGGTGGTTTCCGTGGTAGAAGGTTTCTCCTCGAGTTTCCCCAATTTCCAATCTTCTTCTTGGTTGAGGCAAGTAGATTTTCATTATATAATTGATCATGTGTGTATGTTCCTTATTGATTGGCTATGTTTTCTTGTTAGATTACCTTCATTCCGAGCCTATTTTTGTTATTGATTGGGATTAATATGCTAGAGTAGGTTTATGGGTGTTTTGGGTTAAATAAAAGATTGTAATTGGTAATTCTAGGATGTGCTTAACTTGTTGGAGATGATGGAAATGATGAATGTGATGATTGGGGGAGCATGGTGGCTCATTTTATGCTGGTTAGCCATGGATTGGCAGGAGGAAAAAGGAGAAGAAAACCCATTTTCGGGGTTCAGGCCGCAGTGCCGATCGATCGGTCCTGCAGACCAATCAATCAGATGAGTTATTAACTGTGACTAATTACAGTCCGATCGATCGGAGGGTACTTAGTTTGCAGAACTTGTCAACTTCAGACACGTATAACTTTTAACCTGTCTGTTGGATTTCTACATGTAATATACCGTTGGGAAGCCCTTGAGATGTAGAATCCAATGGTTCTAGTTTCATTGCGATCGGAGGTCAGGAAGTGATGTAAATACTCAAATTATTGATTCAGATCATGTTTTATTGGAAATGAGACGAATAACTTAGGTTTGGGCCTTAGATGTTGGAAACCATGAACCTACTCTTATTTGACCATTAATGGGATTAAAATCATAGCACATGGCTTGGTGTGCTTCGATGGCTTGTCTATGTATTCGTGTATTACACATGGTTTAACCGAATGCGTATGGAATTGTTCTAATAGATGCTTAACATGATTGTACACCAAGGAACTTTCCTAGAAGCATCGTTGATCCAATTTCCACGTGTACTTCGCAAGAACATGTGGGGTACAAGGATGACACCACTTGCCTAGGTTTGGATTGTAATTCCTCATTGACTAGTGAATTTTATCCATTGTTATTATTCAATGTACACTCTCTTAGCATAAAACACCTAAGTATGAAACATAAATTCTTGTAGAACTAGGATATGGACCTGACTTAGAGTGTATCGTAGGAACCATGTTTCATGTATTGATAAACGGTATATTGTTTGACTTGTCTTGTATTGTTTTTGAATGAGATAATCCCTATGATCATGTCGTGTGCATTGAGCTAGCCAGACTTGCTTGTCTTGATCTATTCTCGTGTCAACACCACTTTATTTTATTTCATATCATGGCCATCTGTAGATTAGGGTTTATTGTTGGGCCGGTTACTCGGACATCGGGGTGGGCAGTCGACTTTGGACGGCGTCCATGGCGTTGAATAGCTGGGAGAGGGCTAGGACCGTGCTGCTATTCCCAGGACCGAGAGCTAGGATCTCACTGGAGCTGGACTTTGGTATCAGTAGTTTGATCTAAATTGTTACTGATACCTCGGGTGATCGCTCGGACATCCTCGAAGTCTCCCTCTTGTTTCTTGCATTGCATTGTTTGGATAGTGGTTATTGTTAAATGATTATAGGATTTCTGTCATTGTCTCACACAATTATTATTCATGCTTTATGCCTAGCTCTATTTTCCTTATATTTACATGATATTACACTTGTCATTATTCTATACTAGATGCATGCCAAGCCAGATTATACTTTGCTTATCTATTGCTCAACATGTCGTTGATTCTATTCATTGGTGTGCAAATACCCCAGGCGACTACTACTATGAGGAGCAGGCAGGTGAGGAGATCCCAGAGGATCTCCAACCAGCTGAGAAGGAACGGGAGTGGCGTGCCGATGAACGTAGAGTAGCGTCATCGATTCCGGCACGAGAGAGTTTCATTGGGTCTTCATTTAGATTTTTATTCATTCTTTATTAGTTCTCGTTGGACCTTCCACATTATTGACATCATTCTATTGTTTTAAATGGCCTTGATTATTGGGTTGGCCATTGTAATAATTTAATACTTTGTGTAGTTTTGTTTATTCCTTCCAACAACTTTAAATTTAAATGAAATTTATTATCCATTGTCGATATTCCATGTGCCTAAGATTGTATAAATTCTGCAATTTTTATTTTACTTGAGGCTTGAAATATTATATCCTCACAGTGGACTTACAATCCTTGGGCCTAAAGGACAAAAACTTTAATTAGTCTTAAATTTCACTCCCCGGATCCAGTTATTTCTCTAATCGGGTTCGGGGGAAGTGACACCTTGTGTCATGGGAGATTCCACCTTTTCCCTTACCCAGGAGATTGAGGCAATTGAGGAGACTGCACCGAGACTAAGTGAGTGGATTATTGATGATGTTGCATAGTCATCCGTTCATGAGATTTCGGCACAGGGAGAGTTCTCCGTGGTGGATATATTTAGGATATTTTTTAGTGGATAGTGTGATGGACTTTATTTTGGGACTGTAAATAAAACATTTTTCTCTTATGTTGTAAATGTTCATACTTTTGGTGTTAGCGTTATAAATATCCCAAGATTGTATGAAATTGTACGTCAGCAGAAAAATCTCAAAATACATCTCACACGTGATATCCTGTGCATATATTGCAGGGTAGAATGTCACTTAATTAGTCAAAATGACTTGCATCCCACACGTTACATCATGAAGTTGGAATCATTTAGGAAATTTTAATTTTGGGATGTGACAGTTACCTTTTGTATTCTTTTTACTTGTCATACATTTACCTTCGCCTGTGTAACTTACAAATGTTAGAACATTGTTGATCTTTTTTGTCTAGTATACTACTCATGCACAGCTCGTCTAATTTCCTACTTTATTATTCTAACCATCTACACTTCATTTATTCTATTTATGCAACGTCTGATGATATTTGTTTTGAGTACTCGGCAGACTTTTGTTTGATCCTACACTTGGTGTTGCAAGTAAAAAGCCCCTTCCCTTGCATTTGTCCAGGCAGTAGAGGAAATGTTGCGAGGCCGTATAAAACGGAGCGCAGGGCGTGTAGAATGGAGCACCGATGATGTGGTTTAGTAAATTGGCTAGCGTATGAGGGTGTAACTTTTGGGAGAGAGCATCTTTTTTTATATTTATTTTGTCTTCTAAAAATTTGTATACTGGACGTTGCTCTTGCATGTCTTTACTTTTGGGTTATAACTAACACATACGGTAAATGCTTGCTTGAATATGAATATATTTTGAATTTGTGCAACTATGATATCTTGTCATTTGACTATGCTTGTGTCTCGTCTAATTTGTATCTTTGTAAGCTTTCGTCTGCCCTAAGTAAAAGTAATATGCATCTGAGCAATGTCATCGGAGCTCCAATCCCCTCCGACACCACTCTTCCAGCCCTTTCATCACCTTCCCCCGCTTCTAACCCACCCTCCTCCTCCCACCAAGCCTTCTGTCTCTTCTGCTATTCAAAACCTTCCCGTCCCTACCCATCATCCCCCTTTACCTAACTCAGCTCTCTCAGCTGGTCACCCCCCTTTCCCCCCTTTCCCCTCCTCCCAGCCAGCATCCAGGTCAGATTCCGGACTCCTTGGCTTTCCCCCCACTGTCAAGCGCTACTCCCATCCAGTAACCCCTCACCCAGCTCCCCATTTCTTTTGCAAATCTCTTCTCTGCTCCAAACCCCCCAGTCCCCAACTACCCACCTACTTCCTGGATAAATGGCAGACCTACCTTAACCATCCCCCAATCTATGCTATCCTCTAAGTAAAGAATCCTTCTCCTTTGCTGTTATTGGTAAATTTGCAAGGAAACATCCTTCCCTAGAATCGGTCGAAGAGAAGGCAAAGCTTTGGCCCCTTTCTAGATCCTGCCTGGTCTCCCTCACCACCAAAGGTAACTTCATCTTCCGATTCAACTCCCTTAAAGATAAAACCCACATCCTGGGCCTCTCCCCTATGTCCATCGATAGGAAGAAAATCTTCTTCCTCCCCTGGTCCCCTGGGCAAGATGAAACAATCTGGCCCTCTTTTGCTCCTGCCTGGGTGAGGCTTCCAAGGCTTCCTTATCACTGTTGGAGCCAACACATCATCTTCCCTTTAGACAACTCCATCGGCCAACCCATCAAGCTAGGTGACATAACCTTATCACAAAGGATTCTCACCTTTGCAAGGGTCTCAGTCAATATAGATATCTCCAAACCCAAGCCTCAATCCATTCTTGTGGTCCTGCAAGGAGAAGGTGAACTAGGAATTGCAGTTTCTTATGAACACTGTCCTTGCCCTCTCTGTTTCCAAACTGGCCACTCCCACCAACCATGCCCTTTGACCAACCAGAATGGCAAACCTCCTCCAGGTAAGGTCAGCTCCGAATCCTCTACCTCCCAATCTGTTCTTGTTTCTTTTCTCAAACCGCCCAAACCCCTCCCTCTGGTTCCCCTACTTTTAACCAACCCGTGCTCGACGCTCAGCCCCTTCTTGAAACCCCCATATCCCCTTATGAGGAACTCCACCCTACTCCCCTGGAACCCCCCACCATCTCAGACCCACCCTCACCCCCTCCCTCTACCTTTGCTTCCAACCCACCCTCTACTTCTCTTCCTTCTCAATCTAAGCACCACACCACCAAATCTCCTACTGCTACAACTAACCCACCTAATAAGCTCCATTCTAAGGCTTAAACCCCTACTCAAACCACACCCAAACCTCCTCTCAACAAACCCTCTCTTAATGACCTGCCCTATGATGTCGTCTCTGTTATTCTAGAGAAAACCACAACACCAACCATTGATACCTCCAACCCCTTTGATATTCTGGAAAACTACTCCTATCTTGATCCAGCCACCAACCCTAACATATTTGGGCGCAATCTCCAGACCTTCTCTGAAGGTAACTCCTCTTCTCCTCCCCCAGGTTTTGAGCCCCCCCCCCCCCCCCCCCCCCCCCCCCCCTCAACTCCCTCAAGCTAAGCCTATAAGAATCACAATGGAAAAACCCCCCAAAGGCAAAGGGAATCACACATGCCCAACCTCTAGCACTGGCCTAATCACTAGGAGGTCTAGAAACAAACGTACCTCCCTCACTCTTTACCCATGTTAAATGTCCTTTACTGGAACTGTAGGGGAATTGCCAATCCCCCTACCATTAGAGCCCTAGTTAATCTGATCCGTAATCACGACCCTGATATGGTATTCATTTATGAACCAATGACCATTTTCTCCTCCACCCACTCCCTAGGCTTGTCTATTTTTGTCTTTGATACCTCCACTCTAACCATCCTTCTCTATTAACCCCTAACCTATGGTGCTTTTCCAAGTCTTCCCATCACCTCTCTGCATCTGTCTTTAATGCTTCCTCTCAGCATCTCACTATGCTCCTCTCAAATCCAACCACTGGCCTTTCCTCCCTCATCACAGGAGTTTATGGCTCCATTAGCCCAACACACAGGAAAGACCTCTGGAAAGTCCTATTAGATACCTCCCTAACCACCCTTCCTAGTTGTGTCTTAGTTGACTTTAATGCCATCCTTGCTCATCAGGAGAAGCTCAGTCTTCACCAGGCCACTTCCTCCTCTCTCCCAAAGACTTCCAATCAGTAGTGATGCAAGCTGGCCTCTCTGACATTCCATTCTCTGGAAGTAAATTCACCTGGTCTAACAACAGACAAGGCCTTTCCTATGTTGCAGGTAGACTAGACAGAGTTCTAACTGACTCGCATTGGTTGGCCAGTTTCTCTGATCCCACTGTCCACCATCTCCCAAGAATATCTTCAGACCATAGCCCTCTCTTATTGAACCACTCCAAGCTTCCCCCTGCCCCTAAAGCTCCCTTCAAGTTTAAAAACAAATGGCTCCTGAACCGCAACTTCCTTCAGGTTGTCGAATCCAGCTAGACAGTTTCCATTGATGGGAACCCCCAGTTCATCCAGGCCCAAAAACTCAAGACTCTCAAGCAAACCCTTAAAACCTGGAGTAAAGTAACCTATGGCCAACTTCACCAAAACATCCTAGATACTGAAGCTTCGGTTTTGAAATGCCAACAGAATTTTGGCTCCACCCTCTCAGATTCTTTTGGAATGAACTTACAGCTGCAAAACTTAGCCTCCATGATGCATTTAAAGCCCAAGAGATACATTAGAAACAGAGGTCTAGGATTACTTGGCTTAAGGAGGGAGACCTGAACACCAAGTTCTTCCATCAATCTGCTAAAGCTAGAACCTCCTTCAACAGAATCAAGCACATTTCTGTCAATGGCAACCTCAATGATGACCCTCTCATCATCCAAGATCAAGCTGTCCAATTCTTCTCCAACCTCTACAAACCCCATGAAGGCTAGATTCACCACACCCTCTTTCAAACTAACAGCCCCAAGGTCTCAGATTATGAAAACTCCACTCTTATCTCAATCCCTACTGACTCTGAGATAAGAGATGTTGTCTTTGCCCTCAAGAAGAATAGCTCACCTGGTCTAGATGGATTCAATGGTGCCTTCTACACTTCAGCCTGGTCCATCATTAGTCAAACAGTTATTAAGGCAGTCCAACACTTCTTCCAAACCAGAAAACTCCTAAAAGCATCCAATGCATTCTTCCTTGCTCTCATCCCAAAATCCAACTCCCCTACCACCTTTGTAGACTTTAGACCTATTAGTTTGAACTTTTCCTATAAAATCATCTCCAAAATCCTACCTTCCAGGCTCACCTCTCTTCTCCCCTAACTGATCTCCTCTTACCAGGCAGCTTTCATTTCAGGTAGATCAATCCACCAACATGCAGCCTTGACTTTCGAACTCTTTCAAAAGGTCAAAGCCAAACTCAGTAAAGGATCTTTTTGTCTCAAGATAGACATATCCAAAGCCTTTGACAAGCTCAACGGGTCTTTCCTCTTCTCTGCTCTCAAGTTTTTTAAATTCTCAGAAGCCTGGATTTCCCTTATTAGAGAGTGTGTCTGCACTACTAGATGTTCTGTCTTGATCAATCGATCTCCTCATGGTTTTTCCAGCTCCTTCTGTGGTTTAAGACAAGGAGATCCCTTAACCCCATACTTGTTTATTATAGCAAAAGAAATTCTCAGCCTTCATCTCCATAACCTTCTATCCCAAGGCATAATTCTCCCCCTTTCCACTGTCCCCTACAGCCCTTGCCACCTTCTATATGCTGATGACATTATCATTCTAATGAAAGGAGCTACTTCTGGGGTGATCGCTCTACAAGCCTTTTCGATCTATATCAATCATCTTCTGGCCAGCACATTAACCTCCTTAAGAGTTAGCTATTCTTTGTCAAGTGTGGTACCAAAAGAAAAGCAAGTATCTGCTCCATTCTGGGAATGCAGGAGAGCCAGGCCTAGCTGAAATACTTGGGCTTCCCCATTGTTTTTTGCCCTCCGAAGAGAATTCACTTTCTTCCATTGCTAGATTCAATCAGTGCAAGGCTTACTGCTTGGAAAGCCAAAACTCTCTCCTTTGCAGGTCGTCTTATTCTCATCAAGCACGTCCTCTCTAGTATTCCTATACACATTGCTTCAATCCTTCCCCTCCCAGCCTCCATTTGCAAAGACATTGAGCGTTTGATGAGACACTTTCTGTGGTCAGGCAACTCATTAATCTCTAAGACCAACTATGTGAATTGGTCTCAAGTAACCCTCCCAAAGATGGAAGGAGGCCTTGGCATTATAAGGATCTCTGAAGTGAATGAGGCTTCCCTCATCAAGTTAAACTGGCATGCAACCACCAGGAATACCATATGGTCTAATTGGTTCAAGAACAGATGCTTCAAAGATAGCAACATATGGAACCCTTCAAACTCTAACTATGGATCCTGTATCTGGAGAAGAAATCGCCGCCTCGCTCACTTCATCCACCAAGGTAGTGCCTAGGCTTTCGGAAATGGTAAGGACATAAACGTATGGCATGGTACCTGGATTCCCCAATCTGTAATTTCCTATGGATCAATGGCTTGCATCCTTCTTCCACTCAGGCTCCTGGCATATCCTTTCATCTCCGCGAACAGCACTCAAAGACTTGCTCACCTCTGCCACATCCCTTCTCTCTCCAACCCCATCAATTAGAGACCATTTCTCCTAGAAGGAGGCTTCTGATGGTCAAATCTCTCTGCAAGGTGTTTGGAATACAATGAGAAGGAGGGGCAACATCCAACAGTGGCCACCCCTGATTTAGAATGGTATCGCCCTCCCCAGAGTTAGTTGCTTTGGATGGCATTTGATGCTAAATAGAACCCCCACTGAATCTCGCTTGCAGGACCTTGGCTTCTCCTTAGCTTCCAGATGCAGCCTCTGCTTCAATGGTGAAGACTCTCTCAGTCACATCTTCTTCTCTGCACTATAGCTCTTTCTCTTTGGAATTAGCTGTTACACTCTGCTTGAGCCAGACTACCCCCTCCTACTCTGCCTCTTTAATTTGGAACTCCCTATCTAGCGGAAACGACACAGGTGGTAAGAAATTCATGGCCTCGATTTTTTGTCTGTTTTATATACCCTCTGGAAAGCTAGGAACGCTGCACTTTTTGAAAATCATCACCTTACCTTCAATCAGCTCTCAACTCTTGTGCATGACGATCTCTGCTTCTCTCTAAGGAAGATATCCAAACCTTTTCGTAGCCAGTAGCTAAACTCCCTTTTCAATTTTTTGAGAATTCCTGTGAATCACACCACCTATGATTGCTAGATGTTGTTCTGCCCCAGCTTTCTGGAAGCCTCTTTTCTTCTTTTCCAAAGCCTAATTGCAGTGTGAGCTATGCTGTAGTTATGCCTTCCTTCTACTAGATTTGCATCTCTTTGCTTTGTAGTGCCTTCTTCTATCTAGTGTTGATGCACTCTTTGTGCTGAAGCTGCTGGCTTCTGCATTTGATTGCTATTTGCAGTGCCAAAAGGTGTAGTGGAGCTCTCCTCTTCTCCCAGTCGGCTGATTCTCTGTCTTGTTATAGTGCTCAATTAGTGCCATTTATTGCTGGGATGTCTTCTATGCTCAGAGGGGTTTTGCAGTCTTTTACAGTATTCTGTCTTCTTGCTGCTCGTTTAGAAGCTCTCTGCAGTGTTGTCCCTTGTTTTGCCTAGTGTTGCCCCCCCCCCCCCCCCCCCCCCCCACCACCCCCCCGTTTCCTTAGTGCTGGTGTCGCAGTTTGGGAGTTTTGTTCAGCTCAGTCTCAAGCTAGTGGAGTCCTTCCACCATTTTTTGTTATCTTTTGGAAGTGTTATATGGTAGAGTGCTGTTCTTATGTGCTTGGAGGTGTCCTACAGTGCCTTTTCCTTGTGTTGTTCTCTGTTTTCATCTGTAGGGGGAGTTTGGTTCTACCACTGAGTTGGCTTCCTCTCTTGGGAAATGCTTTGCTCCTTGAAGTCTACTCTAATGCTAGTGTAGTCGCATGCAGGGGCCTTGCTGCTGGTCTAGTTTCCCTGCTGCAGAGTCCATTTGTATGGATAGGCCTGTTGTGCTGTGTGCGGGGTTGTGGGTTTGATGGTGGAGCAGTGCAGTGCTTTAAAATTATGGTTGTTCTCTTCTTTGCAGTGTGTGCTGTGCTTGGAGATATTACTTATGGGTCGTTGTTCAGCCCTTTTGTTCCAGCTGAAGCTGCCTTAAGCATTCCCTGTTCAGCTTGGATGCATTCGCTGCCCGGCGTGTGCATTGGCTGAAGCCTTTTGCTGCTGCCCCTCTCCGAGGATTAATTTTAAGCTTGTCTTCCTAGGGTGGAGCCTCTTTTATGCAGGTACTGGCTTCTTTTGCTTCGTAAAACCTTGAGGCGAAGAGTATTTCTCTTCTTCTTTCTACTGTTTGGTTTCATTCTCTTCCTATTTTGCTTCCAGTTGATTTGGTTCTTGTTGGTTTTAGCCCCTCCTATTTAAGAGGTGGCCTTTTTGTTAGTTAGTTTGCTTGTGGTTGTATTTTTTCTTCTCCTTTTCCTGGGGACTTTGCCCTTCTCTTTTCAATACAAATTTACCAATTAGCAAAACAAAAAAAAAAAAACTTTCGTCTGCCCATCCTCTTTGGATCAAAAGCTAATTTCTCACAAACAAAATGCTATAGGATGACATGCGGAAAAAGTTTTGACAAGCATCATCATTATCCACCGCATGCACCACGATCTCAAATTAATTAGGACCCTAATTCGATCCGGAGTCATGACAAGCAAGGCTCACCTTTGGAAAATCCAAACCTCTTTTGAACCCTAACACACATTGTATCAACCAGGTTATAAATTATTATTCAATTTAGTGAAACGCCCGCCATCATATCAACTAAAGCTGGAACAACAATTAACTTTCTTTACTTTTCTCATGGAACCAACAATTAACTTTCTTTACTTTTCTCTTTCTTTGGGCAAAAAGGAGACCCTCACGTGTGAATTCCAGTGATCAATCCAGTTGTTAGTCCATTGAAATCAACTTTAACTATTGAGATGATGATAATATATATAATTGGTCTAGGGCCGGGGAGCGGTAGATCATTTAAGATTTCTTGACTTGTGTATAACAAGGTGATGCACCATATTACAATGCGGTGCCGCTCATTGCAGTTCTCTCTGGAAGGAAACTAAAGATATTATTTTCTATTAAAAATATTCATCTAAGGTTTTCTACGCAAAGCTATCTCAAGGTAGATCATTTAAGATTTCCTCCATTTCCTATTCACAAACTGCCCAATTAAGATTTCCCTACTTATTGCTATTTGATCTTCAAAATTCCTTATGCATTTGATGCTATTTTTTTTATGACATAGGTAACCATGAGGTCTTTTACCTAACGGGACTATTTCCCATTCACCTACCATTCCCTAGGTGGGGCGTGCTAAATCACACAAACGTACATTGGGCAAATCAATCTGGCCGTGGGTTTCAAACATAAGACACGGAGAAAACCCCAACCTTATGCATTTGATTATTAAAGATACATTTCTCATATGATACGGGTCCATCTAACTATGAAAGAATGTCCAATGAAATGCAATGCAATATTATATGCTATGGGGCCTATCTAATCAAATGTCCAATCCGATGCACAATTAAATGTAATTTTATTATTTGAAGATTTAACCGGAAAAATCACTTCATCCGCACATGTTACGCAATCAAATACTTTAGCAAGTGGGGCACCAATTAGAGCAATTGGGCCCGATTTTCATTTTTTTTTACCTATTTGGCATATCATCGGCGCCGACCTTATTTACACCAAATAAGGACGGCGATGACCCTGTCCGCGAAAAATATTAAGGCTCATATCCCTGTTTCTTCTCTTTTTTTTTCTTCTCTCTTCCAGCCTACCGTTGAGACTGACCTTGGGCGAGTGATGAAGAGCGGTTGCTTCCATTTCGATAACCACCAGCCTTCAAACTGAATTCCTCAAGTGCTTCTCTTTGCTTCCATCTTTTTTTCCATTGTCCATGATTTCTATCGACACTCCAAAGGTATCAATGTCCTTCCTTTTTGAATCCTTTTCAATGTTTTTGTACTTTCCCTCCATTTTGTTTGCCCACCATCCCGCATATGATATCGAAGTGCATGGTTTGTTATCTTCAATGTCATATTCAATTTGTACATTGTTTGTTTGCATTGATTAGGGTTTGTAGATTCCAAATTTAGGGTATTTTCAGTTGAGAAGGACAATGAAGGATTGGAGTTTGTTTTAATTGAGTTTGAGTGAGTTATTTTTGTTTTCCAAACTTGAGGATGTTGTATGCGGTCAAAGAGTTACCTGAACCAAATAGTTTTAATCTTCATTACTCTAGAGTCCAGAGTGCATCATGATCTGTTAAAGGATGAACTATACCAGAGTCACACCTTTGGATTATGGCACCGTATGAATTCGTATACAATACATAGTAGCCATATACAAATATTTACTTCATAAATCCAAAAAATCTATGTCTTAGAGGTTCACTGGAGCATGCATTCTTGTACTAATTCTTAGGTTTCAACAATTGTGCTTGTACAAATGCAACTTAGACCATCATCGCCTTGTTGTATACACTGAGTGTCCTAGCCATTTCCATGTTGTAGCTGGGTTACTTTTGGTTTTTGCTTTTGGAAGTAGATATGTGGTCTTACCTATCTATGGATTAACAAGCCTGCATAAAGCTCCTAGTCTTGACTCAAGTTTGGTTATTACTCTGTTGATTGATCATTATCTTTTTATTTATATCAACCATTAAAAATTGCCTTTTAATGATGGATCTCTCAACTGCTTTGATAACTCATCCAATGGTGTTTAATATTTTCTTGGTTAGGTGGTATTATTATGTAATGAGTGTTTATTGAGGACATCCTAATGGTGGAACCTCTTTTTTGTTGCACATACTTCTTTCTCAGACATTTAAATTAATGTGACATCGTACTACTTGTTCTCTTATCTTGATTTTACTATTTCAAAACTCCTTATTTCAATTATGGACACAAGGAAATTTAGCTTCATATACTTGTTAAGCATATCCATATGAATCACATTACTTGGTACAGTATGAAGTAGAGGATGTTTCAACGCTACATGTTCTAAGAAAGTCTAAGTAGGAATCTCTAGTCTTATTTCTTCATTTGAAAAGTGGAGATCAGAATTTGTTTGCAATTCACAAATTTGTTCATGACCTTTTTAACTGAATATTAAGGTTTGGAGCAGCAATTAGATATTTTAGGATTCTATGACTCATGGAAGGAGTGATTTGTGAATGTGTTGCGCTCCCTTAGTTATTGTTTGTGTTTGCAGCGAGTTCATTGTGTGCTTGATGTTAAAGAGGGATTGTTTTCATGGGAAAACTCTTTGTAGACATGCAAGGCACATGAATGCAAGTATCAGTAGTTTTTACATGCCAATGGGTTTGTTTTAGTGAGCAAAAAACCTATAGAATCACCAAATTGCTCAAATTGTGTGCGATTTGATACAGATGTTGATCTGTTGAATATACAAAAAATACAATAATGATTTTATTTTTGTGAAATTTGTGTTTTCCCTCTTTATCTTGGATTATGCCATATCCCATTCATGGTGTGAAATCATGGAGCTTATTTTGCAGCAGAAGACCAAAGTGTAATTCGGAGGCATCCTACATCTTCTCTTTGCTTGTTTATTCTTGGCTTCATCTTATCTGACTTTCTTTCTTTTTTCCCCTCGGTGAAGTTTACTTAAATAAATATTTGGTCTCTCCTCTTCAATTAATTCATCACCTTTTTCTTCTTCTTTTTTTGTGTAAATGTGAAGAATATCTTATACCACCACTTTGATTATTCTATTAACCACTCTAGAATTGTTGAAACCAAATCCATTACAAACCACGTTGACAGATACCTGAGAAGTAGACCAGCAAAAATCCATTCTTATGATACCAACAATGCACTCTAATATAGTTCATCTTAGACTCATCCCTTCAATCAAGTCGGCTTTAGTCATCTTAACCATGTATTTGTAGACCATCGTTTTAAGGGACAGATACACCCCAATGAGTAGATCTTTCAAGCATGGTTTATTCATCATGGATACCATCAATGGAAATTGGTATGATATAAAGTGTAACTAGAACTCATTGAATAACTTAGTTTTTCCAACCAGTAAATAGTATGTCCATTGAATTCTAGTTTACATTGTTACTTATGGATTTAAAGAAGGCCAGTAAATTACATGAACCAAAAAAGGCCAGTAAACTCAAGTTGAGTTGAAAGGCCTTTGAGTCAATTAACTTGGGTAAGTTTGACCAAGTACTAACTACTAAGTCAGATCTACGTAAACTTGCAGACTCAGCAGAATTGGTGACCACTGAGCTGAGTCAACAAACAGCTCATACATTTCGGTCCATCCATGTATGATTAGAGAAGCCATTCATATGATCACACATTTGCTTTGTGGTGGAATAACTTTTAATGTTGACATTGTGTGGCTTGAATACTTGATACAATGGGTGTTTTGTGTTTTAGGGCAATTGAATGGATGGTTATATGCTTAGCTATTCCTTAGGTGATGTGGAAATGTGGAAATGCAATTTTTTATCATTGAATGATTTGTGTTTGTGGTGGAATCAATGTTGATCTGTGTACTATGGAGATATATACAGGACCTTGATTTTCTTAGGATTTGAATAACTATGGTGATGTTTGTATTTTCATTTTCCATTTGCCTTTTGATTCATCTTCACATTATAGGGGATCATATTGGGTGGTCGGTTTTGGATATTCGGCTTTCATAGTTTTTTCTTGCTTGCCTTCATAACATTCAATGATATCATGTCTAATTTGGATGTACACAAATGTCTAAAGAGAATACAAGCAACACTAAAGTGCCCCACAATGGGGCTAGTACCTCAAATTAGGCTAGTCCCTCAAATGCACAACCAGTCGTACTATTGTCCGAGCAAGAGCATCACATCTCGGCCACTATTCAACGCGGTTTGGTATACTCTCTTCCACAAAACCAGTAATCAATTGAACTTCCTTTCGATCTATGGCTAACGTTATTCAAACTTTCATTTTTCTCACAGGAGTTGGGCACATACAGATGCTTTCCCACTAACCCTGACTATGGGTAGTGGGACCTCAACGAGCGACAGATGCAGTGGGTTGCCGATGCTAGGCTGTATCATCTGGCTCATATGAGGTGGATGAGGTTTGACCATGCATTGATCATGGGGCTGATCGAGCAGTGGAGGCCGAAGATTTACACATTTCATCTCCCATCCGGCGAGGCGACCATCACATTAGAGGATGTAGCATACATCTACGGCCTGCCTATTGATGGTCTGCCCGTAACGGGCAGACATACACCCACTACGAGATCGATGATCTTTGTCGGGAGCTTCTTAGTGTGGTGCCCCAAATGAAAGAAGACCACAATGGGGTCTCCCTTAAGTTCACATGGCTGGAACGAGTCTTCCGTGCCACTCCGGATGAGTTGAGGAAGAAGGAGAAGCTGAATCCAAAGGGAAAGAAGAAAAAAGGCAAAGGAGATGCAAAGAAGAAGACAACAGAGGCCGAGGATATATATAAAACTCGGGCCAATTTGTTTTTTATGGTGGCGGGACAGATACTTTGCAATTTTTCAGGGGGCACGAGGCCCCTTTTATATTTTAGAGATGTTTAGGGATTTTAGGCCCTATTCATGGGCCTCCACTTGTTTAGCGAACTTGAATAGAATGCTAAACAATGGTGTATATTGGAAAGGGGTCCAGAGGCGTGAGATACCCAACCCTGCCGATAAGGGGGATGCTGTGGAGAAGAAGTTTTAGCCTCTTTCTGGCCCCCTCTAGCTTCTTCGGGTGAGCTTGATATATTACCCCTTCATACTGTCACTATTTATATCTTAATGTTTTAATGAATCCCTTTCTTTTAACAAATTTAGGCTTACACCAGAATGAAGATTGGTAGAGGTCTAAGTCGAAGCAACTGCTTAGACCATGACATATAGTTTCCCCTCATGGTTACATGGGTGAACCTACTTTAGGAATGACCATCTTACGACCTTGAGAGAAGTGCGAAAGCAACTCAATTACATCACGTCCAAAGAGGTAGAAAGATTTCATGTCAATTTTCCATTAATTTTCATGCTTACTTTAATAGTTATAACTTACTCAATGCTTCATGTACAGTTTGAGTGGCAGCCGTATAAGAAATACGGAAAGAATTTTTTGAAGCACGTCTTGGAGGCTGACAAAGCACTCTTCACAATAGACTCTCCCCTTATCTCATATTGGGTGTTGGAGCGTCACCCTACCCCTAGGGTCATGAGGCAGCATGGCCTGAGGTAGACGGTGCCTCCACGATTCGTCAGGCCCTTCGTGCGGAAAGAAAATAAGGGGAGATCTGTTATAGATTGGAGTCTAGTGAATGAGGAGGAGGTGAAGTCATGGGAAGCTCGGGCAAACGGTGTGCTCAAGAGAAAAGGTAAAAAATCAAAAGGCGGGGAGGATGAAGAAGAATACATGAGATGGTATGAAGCGAATACCATCATGCGTATTGGCCGTGTCAGGCAACGCGACGAGCCACAAAGGGATCCTCCCCCATTGCCCGATGCCCAAGCTCCTACTGTCCCACAGACTCGAGTATGACGTTCACACCTTTTGCATCCCTTTGTTTGCTTCACATTGATTTAGTTGATATATTTTGTAACATGATCCTCTCAATATGTCCGCTGCAGGTCTCTCTCTTCCTCGACCACGTGGTACGGTCATGTGATCGTTCAATCGCTGCAAATGTGGACATACTCACCTTCATAACTTCTATTAAGAAAAAGGTCAATAGATTTAGGTCCACATTTGGGACTATGTACCAGGACTACGTCGAGACATGTACTTCATCCGATGAGGAAGTTGATGATACTCTCGTAAGGATATAATTAAATTTGAGCATTTTATTTTGCAAATTGATGAATGTTTATTGTGATTTTCTCACCATAACTTGCTTCATTTTGCAGACCGTCAAATCACCAAAGCGTGCAAGGATTAAGGGGAAGTCCTCAAAAAGCCTAGCTAAGAAGCCTTGACCTAGTTTCGAGGCTCCCTTGATGACAGAGGACTCCGTCATGAAGGCATCAGCCTCCCACATTTGCAGTGAACCTTTCCTTGTACTATATGTGTTCTTCAAAATGCGTTGTAATGTAATTTGTAATTAAAGTGGTTATGCTGTGAATGTTGTGAATTTGTAGCTGAAAACTTACGAGATGTCCAAAACTTATCAGATGTGCAGAATTTAACTGTAATTGTATATCAGATGTTGATTGAATATCAATTGAATGCATGGTTTGTTTTTTCTTGTTACACATAGTTGTATTTGATGGAACGCGCTCCGAGGCGCCCGCTGGGGCGGCTACCGGGGTCGGCGGAACGTGGGAGTCCGTCGGGTCCGGCCCTTTCGCGCCCTGGCGGGCCCTGAAGCGTGCATCAACATTTCTTTTATGTGGGTGTGCCAGATTTTCTATTTTACTTGGAATTGCAAGTGGTAATCCGGAGATCAACCTTCGCAAGTAAAAAGGAAATCAACTTCTTTCAAGTTTTCCATTGCACAAATATTTAAGAAAAGAGACATTTTCTTGATTTGCCGTGAAAGGCGATTTTGTTTGGCATTTATAGCCGATTTTGGCGTTTATAGCCGATTTACAATTCTTATCAATAATGAAAGACAAGAGTTGTGATTTTTGTCTCTTTAGAAAAATACAAATTACAATGAAAAGCAAGAAAAGGAAGATCTAACTTTTCAGGAGATTGTGGGGGACTCGTTCAGATTGACGGTCGCAAGCCATGTATGGGCTTCGCCATCATCCATGCAGATGAGAACAGAAGATGCTCTTGACTCGCTTGGCTTGGCTATGACCTCAGGTTTTTAGAGGACAAAGACCAAGAGAAGGTCCTATGTCCAATAAAAAGCTAAGTAGACGGGCTGAAAAGCCACGTCTAAGCCATTGGAGGCAGCAGGAGAAGGCAAGGACCTTGGGGGGGGGTGCCCCCCAAGGGACTTTTGTCACCTTGTAGTGGTGGCCGGTGCAGAACTTCAGCAGAGTTTTTCTCTCTTTTTCTTTCTCTCAGATCTCTTTCTGATCCCTTTTTTTCTGATCTTCTGATTTTCTCCTCTTTTTTTCGATCCTTTTCCGATCTCAATTTCAATGGAATGCTCTCCTATTTATAGGCCTTTGGTAGCCATTTAGGAGGGTTTATGAGCCTTAATGGCTTTAATGGGAGGAGTTACAAGATTTATTTCTTGATTTTGTAACTCCTTTTTCCTTGAATCTGATTGGCCGATGGAGATTAAGGGCTTTTAATCACCTTAATTACCATAATGGGAGGAGTTTCATGGCTTGAATGCCATGACTTAATTGATTTGTAACTCCTGGATGCTTGCTTCTGATTGGGCCGTCCAAAGAAATGAATTAATGACTGCAATAAAGCTAGTCAATTAACCACATTAATTGGTCGCCGAGCAGTCGAAGAGTCGCGGGCCGTGCCGTGTCTTCTGGAATTCTTCTGGCGATGATCATCGATGGATCTACATGCTGATCGACATCGGATGAACATGTAACTTCAGACATTGATAGCTAAGAGTGGGCCGGTGACATCTGTCTTGTCGATTTCACGATCGGTCGGACAGAAAGTGCACTTTCTTGGTCGACCGGTTGGCGATCTTGGAGCGATCAATGATGATTTTATGCTTTTGACGGCGGATCCGAGATGTCGTCGGATATGAGTCAATTTAGAGCACTAAAAATCACATTTTCAGGAAACCACAGGGGCCAAAGTACGCGAAACGCGAAAAAAGACGGAAAAACGGGTCACCGGCGGAAAATCCGGTGACCCGGACCTCCATGGTCGCCGGCGACCATGGGCCATGGTCGCCGGCGACCATGGACCGGCGACCATGGGCCATGGTCGCAGGGGCCTGCGACCATGGGCCATGGTCGCAGGGGTCTGCGACCCTGGGGGATTTTTCCCCTTCGGAGCCCGTTTTGCGGTCGTTTTGAGGTCTTTTTCGTCGCCGTTTTATTCTGTATTTTTCTTGACATTTCTTCTCATTTATTGGCTTGATTTCCCTGTAGAAAACTTGATGAGAACCTTGCATTTTTAGAGTGCAAAGTTTCCAATTTTCCGGGAAAGCCGAAGACTTTGTCGCGTAGAGCTGCTGATTTTCCGCCAGAAGCTGAAACTTGGTCAAACGATGTCGGAATGACCTGAAATTTGAGGTGAAGCCTCCTGAGCAATAAATAAGACCAACCATAGGCTTTTGTTTGAGTTTTGAAGCCGTTTGGGGTCCCGTCGATGCTTCACTTGATTTTGCTGCGGGGAAAATGCCGAGCTTTGATATGTGGTCAAACGATGTCCGATTGACCTGAAATTTGACGGGGAGCCTATTGGAGTCATTTTGAGACGTTCCATGGGCTCCGTTTTGGATGTCATGGTCCCGGGTTGCTCCGCCGCCGGTAGGCTTGATTTTCTCTCGGAGCATCGAAACCTGGTCAAACGTTGTCAGAATGACCTGAAATTTGACGTGCAGCCTTTTGGAAGCATGTTGAAGCCACTCATACACTTGGTTTGATGAGCGAAGGGTTCGGTGGTTCCCGCCGCCGGGAGGCTTGATTTTGCTGCTCGAGCATTGATGGAGGGTCAAACGTTGTCGGTTTGACTTGAAATTTGGCATAGAGCCCTTTTGAGACATGCTGGAGTCATCTGTAGGCTTTGATCGAAGTTTTGACGTCTCCGATGATGTCGCCGCCGGGAGCTCCCGTTTAGCTGTCGGAGAAGTGAAGTTAGGCCAAATGTTGTCGAAATGGCCCGAAACTTCATGTGTACTCTTCTCTTGGCTATCTTGAAGGATCTTGCAGTTTTTGTTTGATTCTGACAAGATTTGAATTTTTGGAGAAATTGCATTGCCTATTTATGGCAGGTTGCGACTCCATGCAGCTTTCTTGATGTTGAAGAGGCAAAGTGACATTTTTGGTGTCAACAGTATTTTGATGTAAATGTCATATTCCCAGTATATAATTTTTTTTCCTTCTTCATACAGCGTCATCATCGACCCTGTAGCACTCCAAAAACTTGAGGATGTATGAAAAAATTACAACTTTTGGTGTGCAAATTTATGAAACCTGCGTCGGTGATGACCTTAGTTACATTGCTAAGGTCATCACCGACCCTGTACCAATAAATCCTCCAGGAAAAGTTACAACTTTTTGTTAAAAAATGGGGAAACCTGCGTCGATGATGACCTTACTTTAACAAAGGCAAGATCATCGCCGACCCGTACTTAGAAATTTCGCCACTAGCCTCCTAGAAAAGTTACAACTTTTGGTTAAAAAATGGGGAAACCTGCGTCTGTGATGACCTTACTTTTATAAAGGTAAGGTCACCGCCGACCCGTACTTAGAAATTTCGCCACAAGCCTCCTAGAAAAGTTACAACTTTTGGTTAATAAATTGGGAAATATGCATCGATGATGACCTTACTTTAACAAACGTAAGGTCATCGCCGACCTGTACTTGGAAATTTCAACACCAACGTCCTGGAAAAGTTACAACTCTTGGTTAGAAAAAAGGGAGACCTGCGTCGATGATGACCTTATTTTACAAAAGTAAGGTCATCGCCGATCCTGTAATCAATTTTTTTACTACTCCTTGTCAGAAAAATAGCTAGGCTGCGTCCGTGGTGACCTTATTTAGCACTAATAAGGTCATCACCGACCCTGTAATGACACATTCCACGTACATTAAATAAAAATCCATGCAGAATCGTTACGTTGCATAAAGGCATTACATCATCTTCCACAACAAAATATTGGGTTCCGCACCTCTTTTCAAAAGAAATGATAAATTATATAAAAACATCCAAAAGTGTAAAACATCGTTTCAAAAGAAATGATAATTTATACACAAACTTCAAAAAATGCAACAAAAAACAATATTTCCATGTTAAGAAGATAACCATAAACATACATACCAAAAAAAACTATCAAAAAACATACCCAAAACAAAATAATTACATGAGTGGCCCCAAACAAAAATCCATCAAGGTCATTGTTGAATTGGCAGATTTTTACAGCTGCCACGATTTTGACCGCTCTCTCTACAACACGAACAAGTTACCACTCTTCGCTTGCTATATCGATCTTCAACTCGGATCTTGTTCTTCTTTGGTCGACCCGGTTGCTCGAAAAGATTACATGAGTAGACCCAAAGTAATCCATCAACGTCATTGTTGAATTGGCGGATTTTTACAGATCCCACGGCTGTGACCCCTCTCTTTACAACACGAACAAGTTACCACTCTTCGCTTGTGATGTCGATCTTCAACTCAAATCATGTTCTTCTTTGGTTGACCCGGTTGCTTGCTAGCCAATGGTGGGAGGACTCTCTCTGTGGTTAAATTCTATTCACATTGCTTTCTATCGCGGGTGGCATGAATGACATCACTATACGTTTTCTGGTACGTGCTTGTGAGGTACCAGTGCTCGCAATACTCATATGGATTCATATTCCACGCTTTCAAGGCGGCAACTGCATGGCAACATGGAATCCCAATCACGTCCCATTTGCGGCATGAGCATGGCCTGCGATCTAGATTAACTACATCAACATACTCTGAAGATTGCACTTGATATTCATTCAATACCGCTATCCGTACCATCAGCCTTCACGATTCTTCCATCTCTGTGGCTAGGTACTTCTCTGCATACAGTGTTAGTAGTGAAGTGATGCTTTGTACTTGAGTTGACCGTCTCTGAAAGAATTCCATGATTTTGCACGTATCTCTTCCACTTGTTTCGTAATGGGGAGCACTCGGGTGTATTTTAGGAGACTATTTGTGCACTCTGCAGCATTGCTGGTAAGCATGCCATACCTATGTCCATGAGCAAATGCCGTTGCCCAGAACTGACGGCTATCGCATGGATGTAATTATATACATGCTCATCTACACTTTTTATGTGGTCCATGCAAGCATCGTACTCACAAGGTCGGTATGCCCTCGCCACGCTCCAAAACTTTCTTATAATGTCGTGGTCATTGAAAGCCGCCTTTATATTTTTTGCTATATGATGGCAACAAAAACAATGCTTTGCGCAAGGCATTATGGCTTGTACTGCAGGAATCAGACATTTCTGACGGTCGGATACAATTGTCAGATTTTTTAGGTCACCCAATGACAAGGACAAGTGTGTAAGAAACCACTCCCAACTATCACACCGCTCCGCTTCAGCAAAGGCAAATGCAATGGAAAATAGTTGATGATTTGCATCATGTGTTACGGCCACCATTTAACACTCTTGGATATTTGCCACGAAGGTGTGATCCATCCACCGCTATCAATGGCCTTAGAGAGGTTTGGAATGAGCTTAAGCATGGACCAAAGGACCAAAAGAAGCGACTGAATCAGTCATCCTCCCTAATGTCCAACGCAGTGTATGAACCGGGGTTGGTTCTATGAAGCTCGTTGCAATAGTACGGCAATATCATAAAAGACTCCTCGTATGATCCACGCACTTTGCACAATGCAAGCTCCTTTGCCAGATGTGCTCTCCTGTATGTAATGCAGGTCTCAAACTCAATCTGACATTCATTGATGATCTCCTTGGGCTAAAGATCGTTATTGCATCGCACCTTCTCTTCAATGAACTCTGCTACTAGCTTCACGGTTGCTTGCCGATGTGCAGTTCCCATGAGTGGTTTAGAGCAACAATGTTTGGAATTATAGTTTCGAACTCTAAAGTGTGGACCAGAATCTACCATGGAGGCATGTATACGCCAGGGACAATCTACTCCTTTACAACTCACTATCACCATCTTCATGTTAGTCCTCTCGTGTTTCAAGGTGAAGTTGTTGTATATTGTGTACTTTGCTATAGCTCTTCTAAAAGCCTCACGATCAGGAAACTCCATACCTAGCCACATCTCCCTACCGAACCAGTCCCTTCTTTGGGCACGACATTATCAGGGACCATCGTGTCCATGAGGGGAGATTTTGAAAAGTTGTCTTCTTCATTTTTGCTTGTAGTATCTCTTTCGACACCTGATTTAATTAGTTCGGTAGCTGCTGAACTTCCATTCCCAACCACATTAGTTGTGGGAGTACCGATGAAGCTGTTCACACTTTCGCTTTCATGCACATGAAGCATTTCTACATTGATTTCTTCGAACATGGAGTCATCATCGTCTGCAAAATAAGACAATGTCGTTGGAAATTTTATATTGTGATCCTCCAGTATATCGATCGTGGGAAATTCTTTAAAAAGTGGAGACAACGGTGGTAGCTCGCATTTAATTTATTATCAGGCTTTCCAATGCTAGGAGCGTCTCAAATGATTTCGCTCCTTTCATCCTGTAAAGACCTGCAATATATAGTTATGAAAAAAAATTTACTTTCGATCCGGGCTGAAACTGTTGAAATATAGTTTTAATTTTTTAACATACCTATTGTCACGGGTGTGTTGGAAACTGTCTTCATTGCATAGCCTTCTTGAAACGAATAATAATATCCCCTTTGCTTCGCTTCTTGATGATTTTAACAAACCATTGATATCATTATCATTGTCGATATCTATCAACGAAAAAAATTTGTCATTGTGTAGAAGATACTTTAGAATTATCTCATCGAAAGTTGTTGCCCAACTCGATGCTTCCAAAGCCATTTTGAACGGCTCCTTAAACGTAACATTGCTCGAAAGATATCTCATTTTCTACCTTCCACCTTTGTACTGAGGACGATTGAGCTCAAATTTAAACTCACCGTCATAGTGAAAGATTATGAGGTGCTCAACGTCTAGCATGCTATTAGAACATCATGAAAAACATAAATTACTTAGACCATCCTTCTCACGCAATAATACATGGGGTGTATATTAAATTTGTGAACTTTCCTCCTTATTAGAAACTAATTATATATAAAGTACTTTGAACAGTGCAAAACAGTAAATAGGGCTCATGTGCAACGTATACCATATTGAATGAAACAGGTAATAAATACCATACAATGAAAGAGAACATGTATCCATGCATTGAATGATAGTATATGTATTATATGTTGTCAATAGAAAGAGGAGATTGATTTCTAGGGTTTCATCATGTGAAGAGAAAGATTTTCATTACCTCCTTTGTGTAGACCCTATCAATAGCAAGATGAGATCGACTGAAAATTAATGGTGACATCAACAGTGGAAAAACACAGTAGTCGTCATGTCTCGCAGCTATACAATATTGAAGGAAGGTGGCCTCTGCGTTTTTGGTGAAGTGTCACGAATGAAGCTCGAAATCAGATCATATAGAGTTCGCGGACAGGGTCATCGTCGACCTTATTCAGTGTAAATAAGGTCGGCGCCGACGATGTGACAAATTGGTTAAAAAGAAAAAAATGAAAATCGGGCCTAATTGCTCTAATTGGTGCCCCACTTGCTAAAGTGTTTGATTGCGTAACACGTGCGGATAAAGTGTTTTTTTCGGTTAAATCCTTTTATTATTATTTTAGAATTCATTTAAAGGTCTTCCATTTTAACAATTAATTACTGTTTTTAATAGGGCCTAGGTTTCTTTATGATTTATTTAATTCTCTCTTCTATTTCTAAAATATAATTCGATATTTTGAGTTTACCAACTTGGAATATACTTTGGTTGTTTTTTTAGGGTTTATTTAAAGGGATTCCATTTCAAAATCAATTGGCCCGGTCTGTAAATGGGCCTGATCGGGTAGTATAAAGAGATGCGCATGAGCTCCATGTGGGCTCTACCGTGTAACTTCAGGTAATGCTGGCCCAACTTTGGACTCGTGTTTCTTGTGAACGAAAGACACAGATGACCCAAAACCCAATGCCCATGGGCGGCACCATGTTGTTCACAGTGGGGTCAATTGACTCCACTGATATCTGAAAAATATTCATAAAAATTATGTGAACGTCTGAGTGGGAAGCTGTTGACCCACTGAGATCTAAAAAAAAAAAAATCTAATGGGAAGTTTTGACCCAACTAAAATCTGAAAACAATCTTATGGGAAGATTTTGAACAAACTTAATTTAAGAGTTTGACCTGGAGGAGAGAATGGCTTATAAATTTTTGACCCTTTTGTAACATCCAATTAAGACAAACCATGTACTTTGCGTCATGGGCAGCCCAATAATTTTGAATGGCTCATAAATTTAAATGGATATGCACTCATAGGAAGCTCAAATAGTATTTTTATCTCAGGTCCTTTTATTTTTATCATTTTTCTTTCATTTTTCTGATACTAAATATTTGAAGGTAGGGTAAGGGCCTAAAAATTACAGGCCCCTCATGTGAAAGTCAAAGGTTTTTGCTCGGTTAAGCCCGGGCCGCAAATGAGAAGGTAGGATAAGAGTTTAACCTCGATCCAGCTTGGGTCCGACCCTTTGTGGCAGGGTTGCGGAAGATAAGTATTTTTTGACCCCACTGACTTGAATTCCTGGAGTTGCCCCGGCAACGCCGTTGGCGAACCAAAGGCGAACCTAGGCGTAACCACGCGGGTGTGGTCGCACCCGTTAGACCATGAATGTTTAAAAGAATCCAATAAAAATTGTGGGTCCACCCTCAAAATCCAAATAAAAAATCCTCCATTTACCCCTACAACCACAACTATCTATTAAGGTTCACACCCCTCAAACAAAGTTCATTGGTCCATGCCCATTTGCCATTTATATGTTTTATCCTTTCGGTGGCCTCGACCCGATTATCCTAACATTGGCACTGAAGTCAAAAGTATTTGAAAAAGTCTTCTTGTCCCGACATCAGTCCCGATGTCGGGACCGATTTACATGGGAGGAGGGCAGAATGGGTAAAAACAAAATGCCTACTCCCATGTGATCGGTCCCGACATCGGGACTGATGTCGGGACATGTAGCAGCTCTCAAAGTACTTATCAAACCCGTTCAAAGTTCCAACGTGAGTTTGCATGAGATCAATATTATTATACGGGATTGGAGATAAGGGGCTTCCCTCTCTGTACTCCTAGGCAGGCAACAACTCTATGGCAATTAGATTCATCTTTGATGATGGTGGGCCCCTCCATAACGATGATCTAACTAAATTAGCCACCCCAGTTTGTGTATAAATTAATCCTTGCACTACTTGTAAGATATGTTTTACAACTTAAAAGTTATGTTTTCAGCCAAAAGAATTCTTTGTGAGGCCTATCTGAATCAAACAGATGGGATGGATGGGTTTCTTTTTTATTTCCCCCCCATGGATAGATGTTCAGTGCATGGGGTGGGTGGATGTGTTAATCTTATAGTCCTATCAAACAGTGACAACCCTTAGTTGGGTAGGTGTGTTAATCCCATAGTCCAATTAAACAGTCACGGCCCTTAATTTGCTCTCCTCATAGTTTAATTAGCTCGCATCGTGAAAATTAATTATGATATCATCTAGGGCCCTCATTTTTTTCTATGGCCTTTGGAATTGACTGCGTATGACTTCACAGTCAAATGGGTTCCAACAAATATTATTGAAGAGGCGTGGGTGAAAGATATAAGGTTCAAACATGCAAATAGAATGTTCCTAAGGTAGCATTTTGATAAACCTGCCTTAACACAGGCGGAGGTCACAATAACCAAATCTCTATTAAATATCAATCCACACGTGACTAAACTAATAATTAGTCCTAAATCATATTAAAAGTAATCAAACCACACAATGAGAAGGACACATGATTTATACGTGGAAAACCCTACTCAGGAAAAAAAAAAAACCACAGGCCTTACTAAAAAGATGTAGGGTCCGGGATCTCTAGATTGGTTTACTCAAACAATCAACCCAAAAGTGTGCAGAAATAAACAATATGTAGCGGAAATAAAATCAACAAGCACACACCACAAGGACACCAAATTTAAGGTGGAAAACCCTAACTGGGTGAAAAACCATCGATCCGAACTGGATCAAATAAAACTCTATGAATCTCGTAATTACAAGAAACTCAGATCTCTTCCTTGATATCCCCTACCCAACGACTGAAGTTACCTTGTATCGCTTCACGCTTCAACGACTTCACACCGTTGATTGCAACAGATTCAATCCAGCTCTTAACTCCTCAAATCTTCTCATAAAAAGATAATCTTCTATAAAGGATGCAGAAGAATTGGCTCTAAAGAACTTGGCAGCACAACTTCATAAAAATCTCTAGAGAAGAATTCTCTTAGCAATAATCTCTAACTTAGAACTTCAAGAGGTGAGGGTCTTGTCTTTGAATAGCCCTTGAGTCATTTTAAATAGCCCTTAGGACGTGCTTAAGGTTGCCTAAGATGATTATGACTTAAACAAGAAGTTTGGGCACAATTAGAAATCAGTTTGGGCTCTAGAGAACTTGGCAGCACAACTTCATAAAAACCTCTAGAGAAGAATTCTCTCAGCAATAATCTCTAACTTAGAACTTCGAGAGGTGAGGGTCTTGTCTTTGAATAGCCCTTGAGTCCTTTTAAATAGCCCTTAGGACGTGCTTAAGGTTGCCTAAGATGATTAGAACTAAAACAAGCAGTTTGGGTACAATTAGAATTCAGTTTAAATAAACCAAGACTCTGCCGCCTTGTCCGCTCGAGCTGACCCACCATCCGCTCGAGCTTATGAGGTTCTATTTCAGCGCTTGGCCATTCTGACTCTATCCACTAGAGCGGATGATGTGGTCGCTCGATGGACCCCATTCTGGTTGATCCAGAATTTCCGCTCTTTTTCTCCAACTTTCCTCTTTTAAATTTTTCAGAATTTCTTCTTCTGAGTCCTTCTAATCTTCTGTCTTCAGAGTCCGTTCCTAAATAAAAAATACAACTCAAAAGAACTAAAGTTTTGTCCAACCCATGAATTTAGCAACCTAACAATCTCCCCCTTTGGTAATTCAGAGATAAAACTCCCTAAGACAATACAAATTGATCTACCAAAAAGAAACTCAAAATACATTGAAATTAAAAAAATGGTAATCATCACAAAAATTTGCGATCAGCAAATGTAGATCTGCATTGTCTGACTCAGTCTGAACTTCTTGTTCTCCCTCTTGATCTATCACCTTTTAATTTGACAAAGCTAAAAATAAGAACATGCAGCTATTTGTCAATTAGGATCAACAACTCCCCCTCGAAAACAACTCCCCTTGAATGTATCTTTGTAGCAGCGCTGGGGGTGGGAGCTTGACCTTTTTTATCAGGGCTTGTTACATGCAGCCACCCACACTTGTGTGGTTTGATCTTTCAGTAGAGTGTGAGTAAACTCGTTAGGCAAATCATATTTTCTTACTCAAATTAAAGTCGTCTTGGGTAGAGAAAAATTCTTCCGCCATTGCTTGGTCTTAGGTAGACTTTGCAACTTCTTGCAATGGGGGCGAATGTGTCCTTGCAATGGGGGTGGGAGCTTGACCTTTTTTATCTGGGCTTGTTACATGTAGCCACCCACACTTGTGTGGTTTGATCTTTCAGTAGAGTGTGAGTAAACTCGTTAGGCAAAACATATTTTCTTACCCAAATTAGAGTCGTCTTGGGTGGAGAAAAATTCTTCCGCCATTGCTTGGTCTTAGGTAGACTTTGCAACTTCTTGCAATGGGGGCGAATGTGTCCTTTTAATCCACAATAATGACAAGTGGATGTGCATGCAGCGTGTGAAACATTCTTTATCTTGAAACTACTCGAATCATTATTTGAAAATGCAATATGTGGAGTAGTATGTGCAACACTTGAAACAAAAATTGTTTTACCTTTAGCATTTGAAGTTGATTCCAAGACCGCTTTTTTCAAAAGGAGACTTCTGACTACACAAGATGTTTGTAATAGTCTTCGAACCAATGTTCAACTTGTTTAGAGAGGTCTGTTTGACTTCTAGCTCAAACAGAGTGATCTTTAGTCTTTCGTACAGGTCTTGATTTTCAACTTTCAATATCACCATCTCTTCCTTTTGATTCACTACCTTTTCTTCAGCCTTCTCAAGTTTTTGATCATCAATAGTCAAATTTTCAACCAAATAGTTTTTCTGAGTTTTCAAGAGATGAACCTGTTTAAGCGCTTGCTCTAATTCAATCTTTAGTGTAGAATTTTCTCTTAAGCAGCCTTGTACTTAATAGTGATCTGGTTACCATACTTGGTCATCTTGACACAATCAGCATAGGTAGCATAGTACATCTCTTCCCAATCTTTCTCTTAGTCTGATGGCTCATCTTCATTATCTTCATCAGTATCAATGTCAAACACAGACACAGTCATGAACGCCACAAACTTGCCATTCACATTGTCAAAAATATCATCCTCATGTTCTTTTGCTTTTTTCTTTTCTTCTTCAAAAGATTCGTCGTCCCAAGTGATGTGAGAGCCTTTTTCTTTGTACCATTTTTCTTGTTAGCGCATTCATTAGCATAGTGACCATATCCTTGACACTCAAAACACTTTATCCCTTTTGCAGGATCCTTCTTCTCGGATTTGGAATTCTTTATATTGGCTCATTTTGTCTTCATATATATTTTTTGAAACATTTCATAAACTCAGCGATATCATCTTCAGCCTCAGATTCAGAATCGGACTCAATTTTCTTTGCAGGCTTCATTCTTGATTCTGAGATGGCTTTCAAAGCAATATCCTTCTCTTTTCATTTTCCTTTATTCAAATGGTTTGCTTCAAACGTTTGAAGATTTTCAGCCAGTTCATTTAACTTGAGGGTATCCAGATTCTTAGTTTCTTCAATAGCATCAACTTTAGAATCAAACCTTGAAGGTAGAGACCTCAAAATTTTCTTGACAATCTTGTGTTCTGGTATTTCTTCCCCCAAAATGAAAAAAAAAATTGACAATATCATTCAGCTTTACATTAAATTGATCAAAGGTCTCATCTTTTCTTTATTCAGCCTTTGCAATTTGGCTTGCTTCACCGTGTCTGTACTCTCATAAACTGTCTGTAAGACTTCCCATGCTTCTTTTGCAGTTTTGCAAGTGGAAATCCTTTGAAAGTCATCAGCAGACACTCCATTGTATATGCAATTCACAGCCTTATTATTACAATTGGATCTATGCATCTCATCCTTAGTCCATTGGGCTTTATATTTAGGAATAGTTTGTCCATTAACCACAATTGTAGGTATGGAGTAGCCCTTTTCAACAATATCCAAAACATTATCATCAATGAACTTAAGGAACCTAATCATCCTTTGCTTCCAATATGCATAATTAGAACCATCAAACAAAGGATGCTTGGAAGTTGATTTCCTTTCTCTATTGAGCACCATTCTAGAAATCTTGCAGGATCAGACACAACAAGATAGGGCAACCTGCTCTGATACCAATTGAAGAAATTTAGGGTCCGGGATCTCTAGATTGGTTTACTTAAACAATCAACCCAAAAGTGTACAGAAATAAACAATATGCAGTGGAAATAAAATAAACAAGCACACACCACAAGGATACCAAATTTAAGGTGGAAAACCCTAACTGGGAGAAAAACCACCATTCCAAACTGGATCAAATCAAACACTATGAATCTCGCAATTACAAGAAACTCAGATCTCTTTCTTAATATCCCTACCCAAGGACTAAAGTTATCCTGTGTCGCTTTACGCTTCAACGACTTCACACCGTTGATTGCAACAGATTCAATCCAGCGCTTGACTCCTCAAATCTTCTCACAAGAAGATAATCTTCTACAAAGGATGTAAAAGAATTGGCTCTAGAGAACTTGGCAGCACAACTTCATAAAAATATCTAGAGAAGAATTTTCTCAATAATAATCTCTAACTCAGAATTTGAGAGGTGAGGGTCTTGTCTTTGAAATAGGCCTTGAGTCCTTTAAATTGCCCTTAGGACATGCTTAAGGTTGCCTAAGATGATTAGGACTAAAGCAAGCAGTTTGGGCACAATTAGAAATCAGTTTCTAAATAAACCAGGACTCTGCCGCTTTGTCCGCTCGAGTGGACCCACCATCCGCTCGAGCGGATGAGGTTTTGTTTCAGTGCTGGGCCATTCTGACTCATCCACTCGAGCGGATGATGCAGTCGCTCGAGCGGAACTCATTCTGGTTGATCCGGAATTTCAGTTCTTTTTCTCCAACTTTTCTCTTCTAAATCTTTCAGAGTTTCTTCTTCTGAGTCCTTCCAATATTTTATCTTCAGAGTCCTTTCCTAAATAAAAAATACAACTCAAAAGACCCAAAGTTTTGTCCAACTCATGAATTTAGCCAACACTCAAAAACCTAACACTTACCGTCTAGGCCAACAGACAACCAAGCACTATTAAAAACGAAAGTTACAAGAAAACTTACAACCCTTTCCCAGTCGTTAACTCAACCTAAGGATTGCTTTGATCTTGTCGACTGCCCGTCGTTCACCTTCTCCGTGCTTGAACAAACCACCTTGAATCCGTCTTCGAGATATTTCTACTTCGAGAGAGTGGAATGGAATCAGACCCAACGCTTGATCTTTAGCACACGTACTAAAAGCTTTGGAGGGAAAAGATGGATCTCTCAAAATATTTTCTGTGGTTTAATCTTGATGAGAAGTACTTTGGAATAGAGAGAGAATGGCTATATATAAGCCTAGACTCGTGCCTCAAGAGTTGTGATACGAATAGGATAGAACTTAGCATCTTGAAAGAATTTAGGAGAGAGTTTCGTACAAGTTTCAAATTTCATGCACAGATCCGCTTGAGCGGACAAACCTCTGTTTTGGAGAAAATGAACTGTAGAAAACGTAGCTCGCAGCTAGAAGAACAGGTCGAGCGTTAGAGCCTATGTGAGGGTCCGCTCGAGCGGGTGAGACATCTGCTCGAGCGACTACTGCGAGAAAATCTCTTGAGAAGTTTCTTTTCCTTGGTTAACTTGAGCAACCCTTTCTAAGAAAATTACACTTTATAAAGAGTCCCAATTTTGTCCAATTCCCAATGAAGTAGCCAAAACTCGTAATACCTTACAATCTCCCCCTTTGGCAATTCATAGACAAAACTCCTAGATACAAGAAAAATCTACCCAAGCCCGGAAAACACAACCAAAAAAATAACTACAGAGTTCTCTTTGACCTGTAAACCCCCTACAAGACCTGTCACTAGATCAAGAAAACACATCTTTGAATTAAGATCAAGATCAAGATAACCATAGAAGTAAAGAGGATAACATATAAGATAACATCTCTCCCCCTTTTTGCTCCGAATTGACAAGGTTAACAGAGTAATAAAAGTTCATAACATCAAAATTAATAGTGAGTTCCAAAATATCAGTTTCAGACAGACACCAAAAGAAGGGCAGTGAAATCATTGATTTCCAAGACAAGAGAGAATAGCATCCGGAGCTTCATCAATTTGATTGAACTGACCATCTACTCCATTGAACCTGGCTTCAATATTCGCATTCAGTTGTTGCAATTGTTCGTCAACTCGAGCAAAACCTATACCATTGATTGGGTGCTCCCCTTGCGATGCTTCTCCTTGAGCAGCGACATCCTCCTCGTCCTCATCATCCTCATAGACATGAGCATCATATTGACCAAGAGTCCTCTGGTTGATTGGATTTCGAATCCGCTTTGTCACATCATTTTTTGTTTCTAGCATAGAAACATAAAATAAGTGACTTACCTCATCGCATACCTGTTTTCTGGTTTTCAATTGGTATCAAAGCGAGTTGCACTATCTTGTTGTGGTTGATCCTACAAGATTTCTAAAATGGTTCTCAATAGAGAATGGACATCAACTTCCAAGCCTCCTTTGTTTGATAGTTCTAATTATGCATTTTGGAAGCAAAGAATGATTGGGTTCCTTAAGTCCATTAATGATGATGTTTGGGATGTTGTTGAAGTGGGCTACTCCATACCTACAATTATGGTTAATGGACAAACTGTTCCTAAACCTAAAGCCCAATGGACTAAGGATGAGAAGCATACATCCAATTGTAATAAAAAGGCTATGAATAGCATATACAATGGAGTGTCTGCGGATGAATTTCGAAGGATTTCCACTTGCAAAATTGCAAAAGAAGTATGAGAAGTCTTACAGACAGTTTATTGATGGAACGCGCTCCGAGGCGCCGTTAGGGCGGCTACCGGGGTCAGCGGAACGTGGGAGTCCGTCGGGTCCGGCCCTTTCGCGCCCTGGCGGGCCCTGAAGCGTGCATCAACATTTCTTTGTGTGGGTGTGCCAGATTTTCTATTTTACTTGGAATTGCAAGTGGTAATCCGGAGATCAACCTTCGCAAGTAAAAAGGAAATCAACTTCTTTCAAGTTTTCCATTGCACAAATATTTAAGAAAAGAGACATTTTCTTGGTTTGCCGTGAAAGGCGATTTTGTTTGGCATTTATAGCCGATTTTGGCGTTTATAGCCGATTTACAATTCTTATCAATAATGAAAGACAAGATTTGTGATTTTTGTCTCTTTAGAAAAATACAAATTACAATGAAAAGCAAGAAAAGGAAGATCTAACTTTTCAGGAGATTGTGGGGGACTCGTTCAGATTGACGGTCGCAAGCCATGTATGGGCTTCGCCATCATCCATGCAGATGAGAACAGAAGATGCTCTTGATTCGCTTGGCTTGGCTATAACCTCAGGTTTTTAGAGGACAAAGACCAAGAGAAGGTCCTATGTCCAATAAAAAGCTAAGTAGACGGGCTGAAAAGCCACGTCTAAGCCATTGGTGGCAGCAGGAGAAGGCAAGGACCTTGGGGGGGGGGGTGCCCCCCAAGGGACTTTTGTCACCTTGTAGTGGTGGCCGGTGCAGAACTTCAGCAGAGTTTTTCTCTCTTTTTCTTTCTCTCAGATCTCTTTCTGATCCCTTTTTTTTTCTGATCTTCTGATTTTCTCCTCTTTTTTCCGATTCCAATTTCAATGGAATGCTCTCCTATTTATAGGCTTTTGGTAGCCATTTAGGAGGGTTTATGAGCCTTAATGGCTTTAATGGGAGGAGTTACAAGATTTATTTCTTGATTTTGTAACTCCTTTTTCCTTGAATCTGATTGGCCGATGGAGATTAAGGGCTTTTAATCACCTTAATTACCATAATGGGAGGAGTTTCATGGTTTAAATGCCATGAATCAATTGACTTGTAACTCCCAAATGCTTGCTTCCGATTGGGCCGTCCAAAGAAATGAATTAATGACTATAATAAAGCTAGTCAATTAACCACATTAATTGGTCGCCGAGCAGTCGAAGAGTCGCGGGCCGTGCCGTGTCTTCTGGAATTCTTCTAGCGATGATCATCGATGGATCTACATGCTGATCGACATCGGATGAACATGTAACTTCAGACATTGATAGCTAAGAGCGGGCCGGTGACATCTGTCTTGTCGATTTCACGATCGGTCGGACAGAAAGCGCACTTTCTTGGTCAGCCGGTTGACGATCTTGGAGCGATCAATGATGATTTTATGCTTTTGACGGCGGATCCGAGACGTCGTCGGATATGAGTCAATTTAAAGCACTAAAAATCACATTTTCAGGAAACCACAGGGGCCAAAGTGTGCGAAACGCAAAAAAAAACGGAAAAAACGGGTCACCGGCGGAAAATCCGGTGACCCGGACCTCCATGGTCGCAGGGGTCTGCGACCCTGGGGGATTTTTCCCCTTCGGAGCCCGTTTTGCGGTCGTTTTGAGGTCTTTTTCGTCGCCGTTTTCTTCTGTATTTTTCTTGACATTTCTTCTCATTTATTGGCTTGATTTCCCTGTAGAAAACTTGATGAGAATCCTTGCATTTTTAGAGTGCAAAGTTTCCAATTTTCCGGGAAAGCCGAAGACTTTGTCGCGTAGAGCTGCTGATTTTCCGCCAGAAGCTGAAACTTGGTCAAACGATGTCGGAATGACCTGAAATTTGAGGTGAAGCCTCCTGAGCAATAAATAAGACCAACCATAGGCTTTTGTTTGAGTTTTGAAGCCGTTTGGGGTCCCGTCGATGCTTCACTTGATTTTGCTGCGGGGAAAATGCCGAGCTTTGATATGTGGCCAAACGATGTCCGATTGACCTGAAATTTGACGGGGAGCCTATTGGAGTCATTTTGAGACGTTCCATGGGCTCCGTTTTGGATGTCATGGTCCCGGGTTGCTCCGCCGCCGGTAGGCTTGATTTTCTCTCGGAGCATCGAAACCTGGTCAAACGTTGTCAGAATGACCTGAAATTTGACGTGCAGCCTTTTGGAAGCATGTCGAAGCCACTCATGCACTTGGTTTGATGAACGAAGGCTTCGGTGGTTCCCGCCGCCGGGAGGCTTGATTTTGCTGCTCGAGCATTGATGGAGGGTCAAACGTTGTCGGTTTGACTTGAAATTTGGCATGGAGCCCTTTTGGGACATGCTGGAGTCATCTGTAGGCTCTGATCGAAGTTTTGACGTCTCCGATGATGTCGCCGCCGGGAGCGCCATTTTAGCTGTCGGAGAAGCGAAGTTAGGCCAAATGATTCTGAAATGGCCCGAAACTTCATGTGTACTCTTCTCTTGGCTATCTTGAAGGATCTTGCAGTTTTTGTTTGATTCTGACAAGATTTGAATTTTTGGAGAAATTGCATTGCCTATTTATGGCAGGTTGCGACTTCATGCAGCTTTCTTGATGTTGAAGAGGCAAAGTGACATTTTTGGTGTCAACAAATGCCCCCTCGAGGTACAGCGACGAGTTGCTTGACTTTTGTAGTCGATGTGCCTCGAAGAGATTTTTGAAGGAGAGCTTGTGTCTTGACCAAGAGTCTTTGAGCAATCTTTCCTTTGGTAGAGTAGCCTTTGAGCTTCCAGGGGAATTTTATGGTAATGAAAGGAATCAAATACCATCTCGAGGCAAAGTTTTGAAGATGACATCATGGATGTGGATTTGGGCTTTTGTTTTTGACCTTGTGACCTAACAAGCTGTATGTGGCAGGTTAGGGGGTCGGGTTTTGGTTTTGACCTTGTGACCCAACAAGCTGTATGTGGCAAGTTGGGGGATCATGATTTGGTTTTTGGTTTTGGTCTTGTGACCTAACAAGCTGTATGTGGCAAGTTAGGGGACCAGGATTTGGTTTTTGGTCACTCTTTGGGACTGTGTGGGTCCATTGGAGTGGTTTGGATTTTTGTGAAATGTCAATTTCAAGATTTTGGCTCAATTTGGTTTACGAGGCTGGATGGTTTGATTTTTGGAAGCTCATGGGGCTTGGAATTTTTTGTATGGTTCAATCAACTCAAAAGAGGCATGGAACCATTTTTGTATGCTCTTGGTAAGAGGGATTTTTTCCTGACTAAAAGCCCAATTTTTTTTTTTTTTTTATAGTGCCAGGTGGTCAAACCTGGCTCATATGGGCTAGCCCATGGGACTTTAAGCTTTTTAGGATGGCTTAGATCACATGTGGGGCCATTTTTGTAAAGAATATCTAAAGATATCTCATTTGGATAGAGAATATCTAAAAATAGCTTTATGGGAGAGAATCTCTCATATTCCCTTAATTTGGGAGAGAATATCTCAAGGTATCTTTCTTTTTGGGAAGAAATCTCCAATATCCTTTTTTGTTGGAGAGAATCTTTCATTGATTGATTTTGGGAGGAAATCTCTCAAAGACATCTTTCTTTTTGGGAAAGAATCTTTCTAATTCCTTCTCTTTTTGGTAAGGTTACTAATTAGTAACACTTACCTTTCTTCTTTGTTTCCTTCTTTGATTTGCTCTCTTCTATAAAAGCAATGAGGGTTGGATCTCTTGCTCTTATTGCTTTCTTTTGCAACAATCTCAAGAGAGCTCCAAGACCAAGAGTTTTTCTTCTTCAAGGATCTTCAAGCTTTTTCCTTCTTCTTCTCCATCAATGGCTTCAAGTAAGTTTTCTCTCTTTTTCTTTCAAGAAAACTCCATGTAGAGAATAGGATGGAAAAAAAGTGTCTTCTCTTTTTTTTTTTTCTTTCTTCTCTTTTTTTTTTCTTTTTTTTTTCTTTCTATTCTTCTTCTCTTTTTTTTTTTTTTTTTTCTTTTCCACGTGATTTCTGTTTTTTTTTTTTTTACGTGTGTCTCTTTTTTTTTTTTTTTTTTTTTTTTGATTGGTTCTGAAGCTGTTCGGGAAGTACCTGATGAGGCTTTGGAGCAGCTAGAACAGAAGGAAGCTGAACTCGACGCTTGGATGCAAGCGGCACAGAGACGAGCTTCCGTGGAGTCTACTGGCAAGAGCAGACCATCCAGTGAGGAGTCAAGTGAGAAACCTGACTCTGATAGTGAGGCGGGTTCTTCTAGGAAGCGAACCCGTAGAGGTAAGAAGAGGAGGAGTCATCATCGCAGCGAGGGGCCACATGAGGACTCTCCTGACATGGAAATCCCTCTTACCATCAACGAGGAGGTGCCAGAGGCTGTCGACGAGCCTCCAGAGAAGAGGAGTCGTGGGGAAGAGACCATTGGTGAAGGTATGATTCTTCCTTTTTCTTTTTCTACTTCTTTCATGGGGCTTTCCATGTTCTGATTTGTTTTCTCACCCTGCTGCTGCTCTTTTTTTTTTTAGCAGAGGATGAAGACTTGCCGATGCCTGAGGTTCCGACCATGAGGCAGTGATGGAGCCGGTTATGGCATCTGAAGAAGAACCGAGGGACTCTGGAATGACTCCGGAATCTCCAATTGGTATAACTTCTTTCGCTTTCTCTTTTTTTTTTTGCCTGCGACTTGATTTGCTAACAGTTTTTTCTTGTCAGCTGACTTGCCACAGGATTCCGATGACTTTGAACCATCAATGGACGCAAATGTCGATGATGCTTCTGATGAGTTCATGGAGGAAGAGAGTGTTCCGCCAGTCGTCGAAGAAGGTACTTTGTAGTGATGACCCTGATGATTTTTTTTTTGAACAGGATCATATTCATACCTTTTTGTGTTTCATTTGCAGGTTTTGAAGTGACAGAAGAGAGTCCATCGCTTTCTTCAGAACCAGAGCAAGGGATGCCAGAGGTCGATCCGGAGGTAGAGACCAGTTCAGACATGATTGAGGAGATGCCTCGTGTTGAGATTCCCTCTCCAGTGGCTCCAAGTGAAAAAAGTTCTTTTGTTACTCTTCCAATGGGACATGACATGAGCAGCCGATCAGCGGAGAAGGGTGAATCTTCATCCAGTTCGTCTCTTCAATTTGCGAAGAAGGTGCTGGCTCGGGTTTTGAGTTCTTGGGTCAAGACTCTCCTTTCTGGACACTTGGAAGCAGGATTTGGCATGATCCCACATGTGCAGGAGATTCTCACTGATACCGAAGAGGTTGGTCTGGATGTCACAGGTGCCAGGGCGATCGTTGATAGGATCATTGCACTGGGTGACAAGTGGTTTGAGACCATGGGTTTCCCTGACGACCAATTCTTCAAGGAGATGTTCTTGGACCCTGCTGATAAGGCTAAGTCTGACCTGAATGAGGCTACACAAAGCAAGAAGCAGCTAGTTCGGGAGAAGAACAAGGAAGAGCTAGCCATCATCGGATTGAGGCATGACCTTAACGTCCTTGATAGGGAAGTTGAGGAGGCCAGGAAACGTCTTGAGCATTTGAAGGCACAAGTCGATGCGAAGTGGGCTGCTATAACAGAGGCTCGTGACAGGGAGAGTACTCTGATTCGCAGGGTTGCAGATGCCGGTCAAGTTCTCGAGAGGAGGACTCTAGAAAACGAACGATGGCAAACTGCTGGGGAAGAGCTTCCCGGTGTAAAAGAAGGGTTACGGCATTCGCCAGCATCTCATGGCAAGTTCCTGAAGAAGCGTGCCTTGGAAACTCTGACGGCTGAGGCCAAAAGTTTGCTTGAGGAGCTGAAGCTTTGGCTGGAGACCATTTTTGGCTAAGCTCCTGATTTTTTATAGCAGAAACCATTCTTCTGTTTTTGGTACCACATGTATTTTTTGGTACTCTTTTTTTTTTGTAGTGCTTATGAACACTTTCTTTTTTTTGGTACCACATGTATTTTTTTGGTACTTTTCTTTTTTCTTTTTTTTTTTGTTTTGTAGTGCTTGTGAACACTTTCTTTTTTTTTCTTTTTGGTACCACATGTATTTTTGGTACTTCTTTTTTTTTTGTTTTCCCTACGCTCACTCAAATCTTTTTGTGATGAAAGCAATTGCTAAATGGGATTTGATCAAAAGATTTGTCATTTTGTGAAAATCTTTTGTCAAATGGTTGTTTTGGTAGGGGAAACGAATTTGGCATGAAAGCCGGATTTTTGTGGCATTTACAGCCAGTTTGGTGGCATTGATAGCCAATTGGTGGCATTTATAGCCGGTTTGGTGGCATTGATAGCCAATTTGTGGCATTTATAGCCGGTTTTGACATGAGAGTCAGGTTTTTTTTTTGTGTGTGGCATTTGTAGCCGAGTTTTTTTGAAAACCGAGTTTTGTTTTATTGGCATGAAAGCCGATTTTGGCGTTTATAGCCGGAAATTTTTTGTTTTGGCATTTATAGCCGGATTTTGGCATTTATAGCCGAGTTTTGGTTTTCAAAATGCAGGTATCGACTAAATGTCGCCTTCCCGTTGAATGGTCTTGCAAGTATCGATGGAATGTCGCTTCCTTGCTCATTCGGTTTTGCGAGTATCGATGGAATGTCACTTCCTCGCGGGTTAGGTTTTGCAAGTATCGATGGAATGTCGCTTCCCTGCGAATTGGGGTGCAAATATCGACTAAGCGTCGCTTCCCTGCTTTTCCCAAGACTTTTGGTTTTGCTGGTACTGACTTGATGTCGTTTCTCCGCGATTTTTGAAATTTGAGGTTTTCTCGAACCATTTGTAATTTTGGGTTGTGGATAGCAACTGGTATGTTGCATCTCCACGATTTTTGAAATTGGGTTGTGGATATCAACTGGTTTGTTGCTTCTCCACGATTTTAGGTTTTCTCAAACCTTTGAAATTTGGGTTGTGGATATCAACTGGTTTGTTGCTTCTCCACGGTTTTTGGATTTTACAAGTATCGACGAAATGTCGCTTCCCTGCGATTTTGGGTGCAAGTATCGATGGAATGTCGTATCCTTGCTTTTTTTCAAAATTTTTTGTTTTGCGGGTACTGACTTTGATGTCGTTTCCCCACGATTTTTGAAAAACCATTTTTTTTTTTTTGTTTAAAGACACGAGGGTCGTAAATTTTGACCTGGAACCATTTGGCGGTAAAAGGTAAGGTGGACTAGGGTAGAAATCCCTGAATCCGGATTTTTGTTTCAAACCATGAATTTTGGTTCAAGGATCGAAAGTTTTGGTCAAGTCAGAGAGAGGCTCCTAAACTTGGATTTTTTTTGTTTTTGAACAATGAAACAATGAAAGTAAGCATTGTTTTTGAATCTCTAGAAATTTTGACATTTGATATGAAAATTCTAAAGAGAGTGGGTTTGACGAGCGAGTACCTGAGAACAGGTTTTGGCCATACAGGCATTGCTCTTACCCAGTTGGGTAAGTCTTCAAGGGTAGTACCGCTTCAAGAACTTGCCGTTGATAGGCAGCATACATCTGTCGCCTTCCCTGTTTAGGAGGGCATATGCGCCGTTGGAGAAGACTTTGTCGATGACGCAGGGTCCCTCCCATTTTGGTTCAAATTTGCCTTTGGATTTGTGTGCGAAGACCATTGGTCTTTTTACCGCAAGAACCAAGTCACCCTTTTGTCAAAAGATCCTGCCATGCATGCTTGGTAAAGTTCAATGCTTTGTCGAGCTTCGAGCCGTCTCTCGTCGAGATTGTCCAGCTCATGGAGTCGCAATTTGACATTGCTTTCTTGAGTCATGTCATTTTGTAGAGATACCCTCAGAGAAGGAATTTGTACCTCTAGGGGCACGACAGCTTCGCATCCATAGACCAAGGAGAATGGTGTGCTATGGGTTGGTCCTCGAACGGTGGTTCGATAGGCCCACAAAGCTTCAGACAGTTTATCGCTCCAGTCTCTTTTGTGACTAGAGACCATTTTCTTGAGGATTTTGCAGAGTGTCTTGTTGAAGGCTTCTGCTAATCCGTTTGCTGCCGAATTGTATGGAGTCGAAGGACAGCTTTGGATTTTGTATTTGTCGCAAAACCTGTAGAATCGATGATCCCGGAATTGTGGTCCGTTATCATGGACGAATCTCTTGGGTATGCCGAAACGACAAATGATGTTGGTGCGTAGGAATTGAAGAACTGATGAGGTCTTCATTTCGTTGAACGCAAATGCTTCTGACCACTTGGAGAAATAATCCGTTGCGGCGAAGATGAATCGATGACCTTTGCTTGAAGGGGGAGAGATAGGACCTATGATGTCCATGCCCCATGCTTCAAAAGGCCATGAGATTGCTGTAGGATGCAGCCATTCCGGAGGCATGTGAATGTAATCTCCGTGAACTTGGCATAGCTGGCAGCGTTTGGCAAATTGCATTGCATCAGCAACCATGGTAGGCCAATAGTAACCTAACCTTTTTATCTGATCATAGAGCTTAGGACCTGCCTGATGGGCTCCACAAAGACCAGCATGAACTTCTTTAAGTGTTTCTTCGGCCTCTTGTTGTGACAAGCAGCGTAGAAGTACTCCGTTGAAGGATTTCCTGTAGAGGATTTTTGAAGGAATATCCAAATGAAAGTTTGGGGCTCGCCTTTGTATGCTTACCCGTTCTTTTGGATCTTCAGGTAGGATTCCGAACATAGTGTAATCAATGAACGGATCCCTCCAGTCGACGATTGAAGGTTGAAGGATAGAGATCCGACTTCCAACCACTCGGTGGCATTCGGCAACTGCTTGGTGTGTGTTAAGAGGAGGGAGGATCCTTCTCTCGCACACTGTAATTTGCATGTTTTCCCCTTCCTGGATCGCCATTGATGCGGCAAGTCCGGCCAGGGCATCTGCACGGATATTTTCACCTCTACGAATGTGGGTGATGTTGCAGATGTCAAACTTTTGCAGAAGCGATTGTGCCTTGTTGTAATAAGGCAGCAGATCGGGCTTCCTGACTTCATATTTCTGATTCATCTGGTTGACGATCAGTTGAGAGTCTCCAAAGACTTCCAGCATAGTGATACCGGATTCGATGGCGAGTTCCAATCCTAGGATCAGAGCTTGGTATTCAGCTGCATTGTTTGTGCATGGTTCCAGTAGCGAGAAAGCGTGTGGAATCATGCATTTGTCGGGGCTAACAAAGAGGATGCCAACTCCCGAGATCAGCTTTCTGTTTTCATTTGTCCTGGTTGCACCGTCAAAGTACATGTCCCAGGAGGCATTTGGTGAGGAAGTCTCCACGTTGTAGACAGGTTCGTCTGGGAGATCATCTCTGAGTGGTGAATCTTTAGGCAATGGATGCTCTGCGAGGAAATCTGCTAGAGCTTGGCCTTTGATTGCTTTTTGTGGCACATACCTAATATCAAATTGTGACAAGAGGATGGACCATTTTGCCAGTCGGGCATTGAGAGAACCGGCCTTCGTGACAAGGACCTTCAAGAGGTTGATCCTCGAGACCAGGTAGACTGTGTTGGAAAGCAAGTAGTGACGTAGCTTTTGTACGGCGAACATCACTACAAGGCATTCTTTTTCGACTGGAGAGTAGCGATGCTCTGCACCTACTAGCATGCGACTGAGGTAGTATAGAGCAGCTTCTTTTCCCTCACCATTCTCTTGTGCAAGCAAAGCGCCTACAGAATGATCAAGAGCTCTTGTGTACAAGATGAATAGTTTTCCAGTGGCAGGGGCAGCTAACACTGGAGGTTTGGTCAGGTATGACTTGATATCTTGAAATGCGGCTTCGCAGTCGGTATCCCAGACAAAGTCTACACCTTTTTTCATCAATCGAGAGAATGGACGGCATTTCCCCGAAAGATTGGAGATGAACCGTCTAATGTAGGCCAATCTCCCTTGAAGCCCTTTTAGTTCCCTTAGGGTTCTTGGAGAGGGCATTTCTAGAATAGCCTTGACTTTTATGGGGTCAAGTTCTATTCCAGCTTTCCGAACAAGGAATCCGAGAAACTTACCCGACGAGACGCCGAAGAAGCATTTTAGAGGATTCATCCGCAGTTTGTGTTTGCGAAGTCGGAGAAAGACTTCCCGAAGATCTTTGAGATGGTCTTCTTTTCTTCTGCTTTTGACGGCGAGGTCATCAACGTAACATTCGACCGTCTTGTGCTGCATATCTTGGAATATTTTCATCATAGCCCTCTGATATGTGGCACCAGCATTTTTCAAACCAAATGGCATGACAGTGTAGCAATACACGCCAAATGGAGTTCGAAATGAAGTGTGTTTTTCATCCTCGGGATGCATCTTTATCTGATTGTAACCAGAGAAGCCATCCATGAATGTCATTCGCTTGAATCCGCAGGTATTATCAATCGTCACCTCCGGTATGGGGAGCGGGAATTCATCTTTAGGGCAAGCGCCATTCAAGTCTCTATAGTCAATACAGACCCTGATCTGCCCATTTTTCTTTGTCACGGGGACAATGTTGGCCAACCATTCTGGATGTTGTTCCTCACGGATGAAGCCAACGCTTTTGAGTTTTTGAACTTCTTGTTCAATTTTATCCATCACATCTGGACGGAATCTTCTTTGGCCTTGTTTGACAGGCTTGACGTCTTCTTGAAGATTGAGTTTGTGGACTGCTACTTTGGGGTCTAAACCAGGCATTTCAGCATAGGACCATGCAAAGCAATCAACGAACTCACGAAGAAAAGCGATATACTCGGGTAACTCATCATCCTTTATATTCTTGCTTATGAATACAGGACGTGGGTTATCAGGTGTTCCCAAGTTTATCTTTTGAACAGGATCTTCTGTCGGAAGGTTCGAAGGTGGTTCCTCCACAATATTTTCGGAGGCTTCCAACTCAACGAAACCTTCTGGAGTTTCAACTGCATTACCAGACCAAGGCTCTGTTCCTTTCCATGGATTTTCTTGATTGGTGATCTCCTCAAGGCTTGCTATGAGATAGTCCCAATCGCCTGTTGAGTCTGGTATTTCTTTTGGAGACGAGGGTTCTTCTGGGTCAGGATGCCACAAGTCTGTATTATCGGACGATTCCTCTTTATCATCAGAGAAATCATACCAATTGGATGAGCTTCCTGGATTTTTGTCAGGTAACTCTTTAAAGAGATATCCAGGGAGATCGATGTCTTCATGGACTTGAGATGTTGAGGCTTGGTCGGTAAAACGACTTTTAAGCCTTTGTGTCAACTGTCTCAGAGGAGTATCAGGATCATACCCTAACCCATATGAAGACTTTTCTACATGACCGTAGAGTCTCCAATCTTCCAGCTGGCTTTTGGTCAAGGCGGGCTCCAATGGCGTGAGAATACCGCGTCTTTCTCCCAAACCGACTGGGTTTTGAGCGTCAAAGCCCATTTTATTCATAATTGCTTGTGCCACAGGACTATATAGAGATAGCTGAGGCATACCTTCATTTTGAAAAGGTTCCAGCATGGAGTTTGATGAAGAAGCGTCCGATCTATGGAAGAAGATCGGCCTTTGCTTTGGTGATGTTGCCGGAACAACAAAGGTAGCTGACGTAGGATCTTCTACATCAGCAGGTGTCTCCATCGGAGTGAGAGCAGGCTGAACTTGCTGAGTGTCAGCTTGGCTTGACGATGCATCGTCTTCTGGCTCTGAGTCCGAGTCTGTGTCTTGCATGATAGACACGAGAGAAACAACAAATTTGCCCCCAGGCTTTTGTTTCGCCTTCTTCACTTTAGTCATGATGACCAAAGGTTTTGAATTCTTGAGGGAGATAACGAAGGGAGATTGACTACTCTCTTCTAATTTGCCGGAGGGTTTGTTTTCTTCCGGTGATTTTTTAGGAGCCTTGCCTTTATCTTTCTGGAGATTTTCAGCAGGGGGTGCTATTTCCTCTTCTTCTTTTTCTCCTTCATACATTTGGGAGTCTGCGAAGTGGACTTCTTTACCTTTGAAGGGTTTCCTGTCCGCAAAGACTCGATGTACCATGCCGTCGTCGCCGACAAACTTGATGCATTGATGTAGAGTTGAAGGAACAACACCATTCTCGTGTATCCAAGGACGTCCGAGAAGGATGTTGTAGCATGAGGGGGTTTTTATTGCATACACAGTGACCTCAGAGATAAGATCACCGATTTGCAATTTGAACCTGATTTTGCCGATAGGCCTTTGAGTGCTCCCATCGTATCCAAAGATAGATACAGATGTGTGGCTTAGCTTGCTGGGTGGGATGCCCAACTCTTCAAGAGCCGAAGTGGAGATAAGGTTGAGTGCAGAACCTGGGTCGATCTGAACTCTATGTATCGACATTTCTTTGATGTACCCTGTGAAGTACAGGGGTCGGTTGTGCCTTGCTTCGCCAAGTAGGAGGTCTTCCTTAGTGAAGGCGATGGTTGCACTGGCTGCGTTTTGAACCGAGAGGCATTGGATGCATGATCCCTCAGTTTTCTTTTCTCCCTTTGAGGAAGTTTCAGAGTTTTTGACCCGGTAGTCCATTTCAATTTGGAGGACTTGCGGGGCATGTTTGTCGACATCCTCATTCAGTTTTTGTAATTCTGAGATGAGATTATCACGAGTGCGTGGAGACATTCGTAATAAATCCAGGATGTGAAGACGTGCAGGTATGTGTTTGAAGTGCTCAACCAAGTCATACTTGAAAGCCTCCTTGGGGCTTGCATGTTCATCATTGTTGCCACTGGGGGCGCTTACAACATCTTTTCCCGAAGGATTTACATAAGTAAAGGAAGATTGGTTGTAATTTTTGTGGTAGTCCCGGCCCGAACGGGTGCCTCTACCAACTTCGAGAGCTTCTTGAGAAGGATCTTCGTTTGGAAGATTGTCTTCAGGATCAAGAGGCTGTCGTTTTTCATCTACTGGGGATGTATCTGCAGCAGAGTTGCCATCCTCAGTGATTGTGTTGCACGGAGCATTTTCCGGGAGCAAGTCCTGAACAGCATCCAGCAGCTTTTCTTCTTCGTTGACCCATCCATCACCCCAAGTTGGGTTTTCTTCATGATGATGAGTCGGGAAGAATGTGTATCATGAAGTCACAGTCTCAGGAGAAGAAACCTGAGAGGGTGTCATCTCTGTGAAAGTCACGTGAGACGAGGTAGCTCCGAGGATACATTGCTAGGCGTCGTCGGAGTGTAGGTAATCTCATCAGACGACGCTTCAGAAGAGCTATAATCCTGATATATTACATTACAGGAAGCTCTGATAGAAGATGTTGCCTGCTCGGAGTCAGACTCATCCTCGGATGTAAGAGGATCGTCAATCCAGCAATGTTCTCCATTTTCAGGAGTTGAGGGAGGAGGTACCTGATGGGCTTCAGGGACTTCCGGCTCTGGATTGTGAGGAATCTCGTTGACGCGGTCTTGCTCTTGTTCTAGAGCGAGACGCTGCAAGATCCTTGCATATTCTTCAAGATCAGGCATGGGAGCCAGATCCTCTTCTTCGTCTTCTCCGTGTGGCTCAACATAGTTGATTTCCACTGGAGCAATGACAGGTGCTGGGTTAACAGCATCTTCTTGTGCAGCCTCTTGGTCTTCTTCATCATCAGACCAGGATCCTTGTGGTTGCAAGGGGTTATACCAGATTACTGGCATAAGGTGAGTTTCAGGAACCCATTCTTCATCGGAGAGATATTCTCCTGTTTCGAGAGATTCCTCCCACTCATCGGTGTAGTTGGGCTCGAATCCATCGTCGGTGTCGCTGGACTCGTATCCATCAATGGAGAATCCAACTACCGAGTTACAAGAGTATGATGCCCCCTGCATGGCTTCTTTTTTGAATAGAGGTGGCATGAAATCACTGAGAGTGAAGTTTCTTACCGCCTTTGAAGTCTCTGGAAGGGACGTTTCTGTTGCCCCGAGTGAAGTGGTAGAGGAGGCCTCTGCCTTTTCATGGACTTCTTGTTTTGGCTGGGTCTTCTCTTGCCGTTTGAGCTTGAGGAGATGTTTCTTGGCTTGCCTTCGCTGCTGAGCGGTCGGCTTTGTTTTGACGATCTCCCAATTTTCATCTTCCAGGAGATCGGGATGTACCCATATGGGTTGTCCATCTGGTGTCGGGCAAGGAACCAACACTTCGGACGTTTGAATTCTTTTTATCACCTTGAAGGAAGTAGTGATCTTCTTCTTCGGTGATTTTGGTGTTTGTCCACATGACACCATGTTGACGGAGGCAGTCCCATAGTTTTTGTCAAAGGTGATGACTCCGTTTTTCCACATCTCGTTTATCTTCTCTCTCACAACAAAGCATTGATTGAGAGGATGCGAGACCATCTGGTGGTATGGACAGTACCGAGGATCATTGGTTTTGCCAACGTCTCCAGGTCTTTTGGGCTCTGGCAAAATGAGTTTGCCATTTGCTAGGAGAGCCTCAAAGATTTCTTCGACGTCTTCATCGAACGGATATTTCTTTTCTACTCGCTCTTTGAAGGCATCAGAGAGTTCAGGTCTCTTACCTGCAGCTCTATTTTCAGCTTTCTTTGGCTGCTGAGGAGCTGACTTAGTCTGCACATTGAGAACCTCCTTCTTCTTTGGTTTAGAGGTTGCAACAGCAGTCGGCTCTTTCTTTGATGATTTCTGACTGTTGAGGTCTTTGATCACCGTTTCAGCTTCCATGGAAGCTTCCAGGAGTTCCCCCAGGTTCTTTGATTTATTGCCGATGATCATGGAGCGGATTTTAGCTCTCATGTTGTTTCGGCAGATGTCGACTAGCGACGCTTGTGGCAGTACATCTGAGCATTTGTACGCCATTGCTTTCCACTTGTGAATGAAGTCATAAGTTGACTCATTCTCTCCCTGTTTTAGGCTGCAGAGCTGAGCCATAGTAACAGGATGATCCTCACCTTGGAAGTGGGTCAGGAAGCGTGTCTCCAGCATAGCCCAGTTCTGAATGGAGTTCTCCGGCAGAGTGGAGTACCAATCGAAGGCCGTACCTTTTAGGGTACTTGCAAAGAGGCGGATCTTGAGTGCATCTTGATCCGCGATAGCTCCCGTCAAGATCTTGAAGTGGATGACGTGCTGTCTGGCTGATCCTTTCCCCGTATATGTTTGGAGAGTAGGATGCTTGAATTTTGTGGGGAACGGGACCGAGTCCATCCATAAAGGATATGGTGGCTTGATCTCATGCTCTTTGAGTATATCCTCTTCTTTAGCTTTGGCGAGGATACTGTCTACGTCCTTTTTGGTGAGGGCGCGTGACTCATTTTCTTCTCCATTTCCCTCGTTATTGCTATGATTTGGAGGAGGCTCATTGTTCACCTGATTTTGGACGACAAGGAGAAGGTTTTCCATCAGAGTTTCAATCCTCTGCTGGCCTTGTTCCAACTGCTGGATGCGTGTGAGCGCATCATCTCGAGGTGGATTCTGAGGTGGCGGCTCAGAACTTGTAGCCAAGACGTTCATCCCTCGGGATTCGAACGAAGAAATCGTCCCGGTGACCGAGCTGGGGCTCATTCTTTTTGATGAAGAGCTTGATGAAGGATTACTCTCCCGTCCTTGGCTGGAAGGGGCAGGAGATTCTTCGGGATGTCTGTGTCCTGGTGATGCTACGGGTCACCGGACGTCGGACATGGATTTTTGATGCTGACCTTTGGCGTCTTCTGGTTTTTCCAACCATATGGACGGCAGTAACTTGGTCGGGTCTTTCTTTTTCGACCCATTTGCGGGAGACTTGAAGTGTAGGAGGCTGGGTCCTTTGCTTCTCTAGTCTCTTTTGTCGATATGACGCACGGCGGCGTGCTCGACGAGCGATTTGAGCTTTGGTCAGCTCCGGCTGGGCTCTGACGATGAAGGATGTGCTCCCTCGGGCGCAGCAGCCGAGCTTGTCTTCTTTGTGGTTGGGCAAGGACAGGATGCGGACCCGGTCCTTTGCCTGTTGCAGCGAAGCTTTAAACCTTTCGAGTTCGGCCCCTGTAGAGATAAAGGGTCGAACTGAAGGGGTGTAGGCCCTAGCAGGTGCTTGTAGAGGCCTAGTGATGCATGATCTGATTTTGGGCCTGTAGGAACAAGCCGGCTCATGCTGGGTTGACTTGGGAGTCAAGTTGGAGATGGGTCTCTCCTCTTTCATGTAGGCAAGAGGGTAGAACTGGTTCTCCTTGAGTGGGGCCAGGTATGCTGGCTTGGTGGAAATTTGAGACCTTCTTTGTTTTGGGGAAGGTCTTGGAGACCAAGTCTTGGGATAGACCTGGTTGTTTGTGGGTCGAGGCTTCGCGGGGGTGCCGCGGGCTTCAGGCTTTTGGGCGCTCGCCTTTGGTGTCACGGGAGTGACACGTTGAGAGGCGATCTTCTGCCTTTTGGCAGGCGCAGTTTGTTCTTCGGGAAGTGGGAATGGTCCCAGTGTCCCGAAGACGATGGTCCGGGGAGTCGAGGTCGACCCGGAGTTCAGAGAGTTGCCGAGGGAGTTAACGCTTCGGCAGCTGACAGGGCGCTTATGAGTGCGCGCGCTTTGCTTCTGTTGAAGCATGAGTTGGTGCTTGTTCTCATCGAAGATAATGGTTAAGGCTGCCATTGTTAGTTTCGAAAAAGTTCTGAAAACAAGACTACATCCATTAGTAATCACAAGAATATAATGATCATAAATGGGAATTTCTATGGTTGTCTTTTCAAATCGCTTAAGGGATATGACCCAAGCGACATGAAGAAGGCAAAAAGCCATAGATGGTACAATTGTTCTGACAGCAAGTATGGTGAGCCCAGAATGAGCGTTCCAGTGACTGCTAGAAGCAATTGTAAACCTAAATTCGACTTATCGAGAAGCAGGGCTTGCTCGAGATAAGAAGAATATAAGGTAGGAGTTACAAATGTGCCGGTCACAGATACAGTAGACCCTGAAAGGGCGTACCAGTATTGCTATGCACAAATGTTGGAGATCGCATCCATGAGATGGGATTCTTTGTTTTGAAATGTCAGAAATGGATTCGTCAAAGAGAGCAGGTGGCATTCCGATTCAAATACGGGCTCAACGATTTCCGCGAGCGCCAGTACTCAGAAGGGAAGAGACCACAATTTCTCGAATCTGAATCCAAAAAGTGACGAGTTTTTGGAGATTTTTTTTTTTGAAATGATTTTTTTTTATTTTATTTTTATTTTATTTTTTTTTATTTTTTATTTTTTTTTTTAAATATTTTCTTTTTATTTATTTTTTTATTTTATTTTTTTTTTTGAAAATTTTTGTTTTTTTTTTTTTTTAAGATTTTTTTTTTAAAATCTTTTTTTTTATTTTTATTTTTTTTTTTAATTTTTTAAGATTTAAAGACGAGAGAGTACACATAGGCCTCCTAACCCGGTCTTATGAAACCTCAATTGATAGAATTGCCCCCAGGTAAGGGTAGGATTACTTAATGAACCCGTTTGGAGGACCCTTGCCTAGAACAGTCAAGCTGTCTCCACACTCTGGACAAGGCTTTTCTTGAATCAATCGTGATCAAAGAACGCAATTGGTTTAACCTTAGTGGTCTATGTCCCTTTTTTTATAAAAATCCCAAATAGACTCATCGAAGAGAAACGATGGCCCAAAACCTTAGTCGAACGGGCTCAACATTTCTGCAAGCACCAAAGAACGATAGGATAGGAACAAAGTTTCTCAATTTTGAATCCAAACTAAGAAAACTAATTTTTTTTTATTTTTATTTTTTTTTTAATATTTTTTTTTTTGAAATCTCTAATGAACTCATCGAAGAGAAACGATGGTCCAAAACCTTAGTCGAACGGGCTCAACATTTCTGCAAGCACCAAAGAACGATATGATAGGATCAAGGTTTCTCAATTTTGAATCCAAACTAAGAAAACTGATTTTTTTTTTTTTTTTTTTTTTGAAATCTCTAATGAACTCATCGAAGAGAAACGATGGCCCAAAACCTTAGTCGAACGGGCTCAACATTTCTGCAAGCACCAAAGAACGATAGGATAGGATCAAGGTTTCTCAATTTTGAATCCAAACTAAGAAAACTGATTTTTTTTTTTTTTTTTTTGAAATCTCTAATGAACTCATCGAAGAGAAACGATGGCCCAAAACCTTAGTCGAACGGGCTCAACATTTCTGCAAGCACCAAAGAACGATAGGATAGGATCAAAGTTTCTCAATTTTGAATTCAAACTAAGAAAACTGATTTTTTTTTTTTTTTTTTTTTTTGAAATCTCTAATGAACTCATCGAAGAGAAACGATGGCCCAAAACCTTAGTCGAACGGGCTCAACATTTCTGCAAGCACCAAAGAACGATAGGATAGGATCAAAGTTTCTCAATTTTGAATTCAAACTAAGAAAACTGATTTTTTTTTTTTTGAAAAGAGAAAGAATGGAAACAAACTCAAAGAAATAGAAATTTCCAAAAAATCCCATCTCATGTTTTTTTAGGATGCAAAATCCAACATAGGCTACCAGCTAGAAAGTAGCCAAGGAATCCGGAAAAGAAGTATAAGCATAGAGCAAAAAGTATGATATGTAAATATTTCATTTCCAAGCACCGTGTTCTCAAATGAACGAGTCCCACCGGGTGTGCCAGCTTGATGGAACGCGCTCCGAGGCGCCGTTGGGGTGGCTACCGGGGTCGGCGGAACGTGGGAGTCCGTCGGGTCCGGCCCTTTCGCGCCCTGGCGGGCCCTGAAGCGTGCATCAACATTTCTTTGTGTGGGTGTGCCAGATTTTCTATTTTACTTGGAATTGCAAGTGGTAATCCGGAGATCAACCTTCGCAAGTAAAAAGGAAATCAACTTCTTTCAAGTTTTCCATTGCACAAATATTTAAGAAAAGAGACATTTTCTTGGTTTGCCGTGAAAGGCGATTTTGTTTGGCATTTATAGCCGATTTTGGCGTTTATAGCCGATTTACAATTCTTATCAATAATGAAAGACAAGATTTGTGATTTTTGTCTCTTTAGAAAAATACAAATTACAATGAAAAGCAAGAAAAGGAAGATCTAACTTTTCAGGGGATTGTGGGGGACTCGTTCAGATTGACGGTCGCAAGCCATGTATGGGCTTCGCCATCATCCATGCAGATGAGAACAGAAGATGCTCTTGATTCGCTTGGCTTGGCTATAACCTCAGGTTTTTAGAGGACAAAGACCAAGAGAAGGTCCTATGTCCAATAAAAAGCTAAGTAGACGGGCTGAAAAGCCACGTCTAAGCCATTGGAGGCAGCAGGAGAAGGCAAGGACCTTGGGGGGGGGTGCCCCCCAAGGGACTTTTGTCACCTTGTAGTGGTGGCCGGTGCAGAACTTCAGCAGAGTTTTTCTCTCTTTTTCTTTCTCTCAGATCTCTTTCTGATCCCTTGTTTTTTCTGATCTTCTGATTTTCTCCTCTTTTTTCCGATTCCAATTTCAATGGAATGCTCTCCTATTTATAGGCTTTTGGTAGCCATTTAGGAGGGTTTATGAGCCTTAATGGCTTTAATGGGAGGAGTTACAAGATTTATTTCTTGATTTTGTAACTCCTTTTTCCTTGAATCTGATTGGCCGATGGAGATTAAGGGCTTTTAATCACCTTAATTACCATAATGGGAGGAGTTTCATGGTTTAAATGCCATGAATCAATTGACTTGTAACTCCCAAATGCTTGCTTCTGATTGGGCCGTCCAAAGAAATGAATTAATGACTATAATAAAGCTAGTCAATTAACCACATTAATTGGTCGCCGAGCAGTCGAAGAGTCGCAGGCCGTGCCGTGTCTTCTGGAATTCTTCTGGCGATGATCATCGATGGATCTACATGCTGATCGACATCGGATGAACATGTAACTTCAGACATTGATAGCTAAGAGCGGGCCGGTGACATCTGTCTTGTCGATTTCACGATCGGTCGGACAGAAAGCGCGCTTTCTTGGTCAGCCGGTTGACGATCTTGGAGCGATCAATGATGATTTTATGCTTTTGACGGCGGATCCGAGACGTCGTCGGATATGAGTCAATTTAAAGCACTAAAAATCACATTTTCAGGAAACCACAGGGGCCAAAGTGTGCGAAACGCGAAAAAGAACGGAAAAACGGGTCACCGGCGGAAAATCCGGTGACCCGGACCTCCATGGTCGCCGGCGACCATGGACCGGCGACCATGGGCCATGGTCGCAGGGGCCTGCGACCATGGGCCATGGTCGCAGGGGTCTGCGACCCTGGGGGATTTTTCCCCTTCGGAGCCCGTTTTGCGGTCGTTTTGAGGTCTTTTTCGTCGCCGTTTTCTTCTGTATTTTTCTTGACATTTCTTCTCATTTATTGGTTTGATTTCCCTGTAGAAAACTTGATGAGAATCCTTGCATTTTTAGAGTGCAAAGTTTCCAATTTTCCGGGAAAGCCGAAGACTTTGTCGCGTAGAGCTGCTGATTTTCCGCCAGAAGCTGAAACTTGGTCAAACGATGTCGGAATGACCTGAAATTTGAGGTGAAGCCTCCTGAGCAATAAATAAGACCAACCATAGGCTTTTGTTTGAGTTTTGAAGCCGTTTGGGGTCCCGTCGATGCTTCACTTGATTTTGCTGCGGGGAAAATGCCGAGCTTTGTTATGTGGCCAAACGATGTCCGATTGACCTGAAATTTGACGGGGAGCCTATTGGAGTCATTTTGAGACGTTCCATGGGCTCCGTTTTGGATGTCATGGTCCCGGGTTGCTCCGCCGCCGGTAGGCTTGATTTTCTCTCGGAGCATCGAAACCTGGTCAAACGTTGTCAGAATGACCTGAAATTTGACGTGCAGCCTTTTGGAAGCATGTTGAAGCCACTCATGCACTTGGTTTGATGAGCGAAGGCTTCGGTGGTTCCCGCCGCCGGGAGGCTTGATTTTGCTGCTCGAGCATTGATGGAGGGTCAAACGTTGTCGGTTTGACTTGAAATTTGGCATGGAGCCCTTTTGGGACATGCTGGAGTCATCTGTAGGCTCTGATCGAAGTTTTGACGTCTCCGATGATGTCGCCGCCGGGAGCGCCATTTTAGCTGTCGGAGAAGCGAAGTTAGGCCAAATGATTCTGAAATGGCCCGAAACTTCATGTGTACTCTTCTCTTGGCTATCTTGAAGGATCTTGCAGTTTTTGTTTGATTCTGACAAGATTTGAATTTTTGGAGAAATTGCATTGCCTATTTATGGCAGGTTGCGACTTCATGCAGCTTTCTTGATGTTGAAGAGGCAAAGTGACATTTTTGGTGTCAACATTTATGAGGGTACAGACACGATGAAGCAAGATAAATTGCAAATGCTGAATAAAAAATTTGAAACCATCGTGATGGAAGAAGATAAGACCTTTGATCAATTTAATGCAAAGCTGAATGAGATTGTCAATTCTATTTCCATTCTGGGGGAAGAAATACCAGAATACAGGATTGTCAAAAAAATTCTAAGGTCTCTTTACCTTCAAGGTTTGATTCTAAAGTTGATTCTATTGAAGAAAATAAGAATCTGGATACCCTCAACGTAAATGAACTGGCTGGAAGTCTTTAGACATTTGAAACAAACTATTTGAATAAAGCAAAATCAAAAGAGAATGATATTGCTTTGAAAGCCATCTCAGAATTAAGAAAGAAGCCTGCAAAGAAAATTGAGTTTGGTTATTAATCTGAGGCTGAAGATGATATGGCTAAGTTTATAAAATGTTTCAAGAAATACTTGAAGACAAAACAAATCAATAGAAAGAATTCCAAATTTGAGAAGAATGATCCTACAAAAGGGACAAAGTTTTTTGAGTGCCAAGGCTATGATCACTATACTAATGAACGTGGCAACAAGATAAAGGGTACAAAACAAAAGGCTCTCAACATAACTTGGGATGAAGAATCTTCTGAAGAAAAAAAGGAAGCAAAAGATCTTGAGGATGATCCAGTTGGAATTAGATGGGCCTTGTGGACAGATTTTCAAAACTTTTAACCCACTTGACTCAGGGATAAAGAACCCATAAGGCTAAAATCCCTATCTAGGATGCAATCTCTCAATCTCATTAATCAAGTATAGCAATAAATACTATCTTAAAGATAGAAATCAGCAACACCATGCAACCAAATAATCCACAACAAAAGGAGAAGCAGATTATACCTTTGGAGCCGGGTAGTGCTCTAATGGAGAAGAAGACAATTAGCTTTGACAATAACTCTTCTTGAAGCAATTTCGGATCTCCAAGACCTCGTTGTCTTCCACGCTATGACCCGCTATCTGATCTCTTTTCTCAAGAAGATTGGTGGAATCTCCAAGAGAAAACCCAACTAGAAACTCAAAGGAACTAGAAGAGAAAGAGAGGAGAGAGAAGTGTGCAACAGTTGCACAAAATAGGGGGCCTAGACATGTTCTCCAATGGTGGACGTCCAGCCCCTTTATTTCTCTTTTTATAGATCAACAAACCTCCTCTTTTCTTATTTGAAATAGAAGTCATACTCCCATTATTAATTAGTAACTTCCTCCCTTTCTAATTGCTATAGAAGTCTCACTTCGACAACAATTAGTAAGTATCTACTTCAAATAGAAATAGTAACTTTCTAATTCCTTCCATATAGAGTTCAAATAGGATTAGTTCTTTCTAACAACTTGGGCTAGTGTGGAGACCACTAAGGATTCCATAGAAAGCTGGCTCCAACTGAGACACCGTGACCCCATATCTCATGTGCAATCCGGGCCCACAGTTAATTGAAAATAATACCACTATATAAATGTAATTGCACTCTAGTCTTAGGAATAAATTACAAAGAAGACCCTAAATTTTCCAATTACCACAAGTAGGCCCTTCTATCAATATCCATGGATCAATTGGAATAAATCTGTCTCTTCCAATCCTAGATCCACATCTTATTATCCTTGAGCCCCCAATTAATCACAGTGATCATCAGTACCATCCAATTAACTCTTAATCGAGATGGGTGCGCACTTACTAATGACAAATCCATTAATTGGCACAAGAGGATAATATAGATAGATTCCATCTTGACCATTAGATGTTCCCATAGTCCTACTACCACGTACCCAAGACACTGATGTGTTGACCTATAGTTGTACTCACTCATTGGTGACTCAAAGTAAATGAATAGATAAAAAATTGAGTTCATTAATGTCTCAGGATTGAGAGCCTATTGCTATGGAATTATGAGAACAGGCTTAAAATCAAGACAGTATTCCATAAGGTGCTTCTCATGATCCTTCAATACATCCAATGTACCAGCATCGTGATCCAGAATCTTTTATTCTGATGATCGAGACAAATCACACTATCTCATAGTGATCAAAGTACTGCAACCTTATCAGATGAGATGCCCAGTCTCATCACTGGTTGTGAAGATATTTAAGTAAAAGATTTGTGACATATGTCTCCCGTGTGTGGATCCCATCCATACACATATATCACATCTAATATACTAATGGGACCCGGTTCAACTCATGAACCGACGTGTCAAGTGTATTGGTCATGTGCAATAAGTAAAAAAATACCATTCATCTCATGAAAGTAAAGCATGATTTTATTAATAAATAAAGAAATTAATCAATTTATTACATCAACTGATGGATTGAGTCCATATAATCTAACAGATCCTTCAGATAATGTGAATGGAAAGTTTGTAGCGTTCATGGCTGAATCTGTGTCTGACAATAATACTGATGATGATGATGATGAAATATCAGACCAAGAGAAAGATTGAGAAGAGTTGTACCATGATACCTATGCTGATTGTGTCAAGATAACCAAGTATGATTACAAGATCACTATCAAGTACAAAGCTTCTCAAAAAGAAAACTCTGCACTGAATATTGAATTAGAGCAAGGGCTAAAACATGTTCATCTCTTGAAAAGTCAGAAAAACTGTTTGGCTGAAAATTTGACTATTGATGGTCAAAAACTTGAGAAGCCTGAAAAGGAAGTAGTGCACCTTAAGCAAGAGATAGTAATATTGAAAGCTGAAAATCAAGACCTACGAAGAAAACTGAAGATCACTCTTTTGAGCTTCAAGTCAAGCAAGCTTCTTTAAACAAGATGAACACTGGTTCGAAAACTCTTACAAACATCTTATGCAATCTGGAGTCTCCTTTCGACAGAAGCGGTCTCGGTTTTAATCATGGTGCATCCACTTCAAATGCTAAAGGTAAAAAAGAATTTGTTTCAAGTGTTGCACATGCTACTCCACATACTGCACTTTCAAATAATGTGTTAAGTAGCTTCAAGAAAAAGAATGTGCCACGCGCTGCACATACATCCACTTGTCATCATTGTGGTTTAAAAGGACACATTCATCCCTATTGCAAGAAGCTGCAAAGTCTACCTAAGATCAAGCAAAGACGGAAGAATTTTTCTCCACCCAAGACGGCTCAAATTTAGGTTAGAAAATCTGATTTACCTAAGGAGTTTACTCACACTCTACTGAAAGATCAAATTACACAAGTGTGGGTGGCTACATGTATCAAGCCCTGATCAAAGAGGTCAAGCTCCCACCCCAACATTGCTACGAAGATACATTCAGGGGGAGTTGCTTTCGAGGCAGAGCTATTGATAGTAATTGACAAAAAGCTGCATGTTTTTACCTTTAGCTTTGTCAAATTATGGACAAAAGGGGGAGAAAGGTGACAGATCAAGGGGGAGAACAAGAAGTTCAGACTGACTCAGAGACAATGCAGATCTACATTTGTTGATTGCAAGTTTTTGTGCTGATTGCCATTTCTTTTGAAAAAATTTCAATGTATTTTGGGTTTCATTGTGGCTAGATCAAATTTTATTGTCTTAGGGAGTTTTATCCATGAATTGCCAAAGGAAGAGATTGTTAGGTTTTTGAGTGTTGGCTAAATTCATGGGTTGGACAAAACTCTGGGTCTTTTGAGTTGTAATACTTCTTTTAGAAAAGAACTCTGAAGATAGAAGATTAAAAAGACTCAGAAGAAGAAAATCTGAAAGAATTAGAAGAAAAAAGCTGGAGAAAGAGAGCTGAAATTCCGGATCAACCAGAATGGGGTCCGCTCGAGCGACCACATCATCCGCTTAAGCGGACAAAGTCAGAATAGTTAGACGCTGAAACAGAACCTCATTTGGAGAGAGTTTCATGCAAGTTTCTAATTTCACGCACAAATCCGCTCAAGCGGACATGCCTCTGTCTTGAAGAAAATGAACTACAGAAAACGTAACTCGAGCGGCCAGAAGAACAGGTCTGGCGTTAGAGCCTCTGTGAGGGTCCACTCGAGTGGGTAAGTCGTCTGCTCAAGCGACTACTGCGAAAAAATCTCTTGAGAAGTTCCTTTTCCTTGGTTAACTTGAGCAATCCTTTCTAAGAAAATTACACTTTATAAAGAGTCCCAATTCTGTCCAATTCCCAATGAAGTATCCAAACACTCATAATACCTTACACGTTTGGTTCGCTAAAATGATTTTAGGCTTGAATGGAATGGAGAGTGGAATGATTCTAGAATGGAACGAGGTAGGAATAGTCATTTCCATTCCAACATTTCGTTTTTAAGAATCAATCCAGTAATAGAATTCTTATTCATGTTCTTGCGTTTGGTACGTTGAAATACTACCTGAAATGGAATAAAATTTACATAAAACTGACTAAGACTTAGTTGTATTACATTTAATGATTTCAGGTGTTTTAGGTGAAGAGAAGGAATTCAAAGCTAAACTGAGAAAGATGGAGCCAACTCACAAAGAACTGGGACTTGCTGCTTCCAGCTGGACGCCAGACCCCAAAAGTGACGTGGAGACTACTACCTCCGGGCATCCGAACGCCCAACCCGGGTGGACTCCGCCTCTAGCGCGTTTTCGAAGGAAAATTGGTCTAAAAGTCTATACAAAGCAAGCCAAACTCGTTTTCCATTGATTCACATCTTGTGAGAAGATTTGGAGGCTGGTTTGGGAGCTTTGGAAGAGCGCCAATGGGATTTCGTCAAGGATTCTTCGTCAATCTCTCTCCATGAGCAACTAACTCTCTATCTTAGGGTTGCGATGAAACCCTAATCTTGTATTTTGGCGATGTATATGTTCTTGGGTTTCACTTTGAACACTTTTGGTTGTATGACATGAAGTTATCCATTGATTGGATTTTATTTATTAATGCAATATCTCTTTTTGGTATTTTAATCTTATAGATTCAAATATTAGTCATACACCAATGCTTGAGTGAATGTGTTATTAGATATAGGATAATCTATGCCATAGAGATAGGTTATGTCCCGATCTACATCCACATCCCTTTATTTGTTGACTCCAAAGGTTTGTAACCAGAACGAGTCTTTTTAGCGTTGATAGTGAAACCCTAAGTCTATACTTGCCATTGTGTGAGTTTAGAGTGGACTCGTACCCTGAGATCTTTTCTCTGATTGAATCAAAACCTTGTCTTTACTTTCTAATTTAGGAATCAAACCCATCAAACCAACACTTCATTTTCTATTAGGATTAGTTTAGGAATTTGAAAACCAATACAATTTAGCATTTTTGTCCCAGTGGATACAACATTCGATTAAGATCTTTACTGTCACAAGTAGAGATAGTAGCTAGCTATAAATTATATTTGCAAACCTTATTTTGGGATGATCAAATATACCCAGTAACTTGCTGGTTTCTTTTAAACTTTGCCAAATAAGTTATTAAATTGAGTTCAATTCCGCTTACCCGGATGTACTCTAGTTTATCGCTCAACTCAAAGGATTGCCGGACTTGGGCATCATATTTATGTAGAAATTCCTCATGTTGCTGTAAATTAACAGACTATAAAATTAAAAACATATATACCATTCCAAACGAACCACCGTGGCTCATGTCATATATAAAGAGCATGTAAAAATACAACACGCCTTCATTAATTTCTAGCGAAGCTCCCATTTGCTCGATGTGCTTTGTCATTGCCTACATCTCACCAAGCAACAATCATACGTTGAGAAAGGTTGTAACAGTAACTCACATAAAAGAGGTAAAGATAAGTGATAAAATGAGTAGCCACACTACAAGAATGCTTAAATGTATCACATTTCGCTCATATTTGGATGGGTCTGGTGTTAGATTGTATGGACTCAATCCATCAGTTGATGTGATAAATTGATTAATTTCTTTATTTATCAATAAAATCATGCTTTACTTTCATGAGATGAATGTTATTTCATTACTTTATGCACATGACCAATACATATGACATAATGGTTCATGAGTTGAATCGGGTCCCATTAGTATATTAGATGTGATATATGTGTATGGATGAGATCCACACACGGGAGATATATGTCACAAATCTTATACTTAAAATATCTTCACAACCAGTGATGAGACTGAGCATCTCATCTGATAAGGTTGCAGCACTTTGATCACTATGAGATAGTGTGATTTGTCTCGATCATCAGAATGGAAGATTCTGGATCAATGTGCTGGTACATTGGATGTATTGATGGACCATGAGAAGAACCTTATGGAATTCAGTCTGTATAATAAGGTATGCTCTCATAATTCCCTAGCAATAGGCTCTCAATCCTGAGACATTGATGAACTCAAGTTTCTATCTATTCATTTGTTTTGAGTCACCAATGAGTGAGGCCAACTATAGGTCAACACCTCGATGTCTTGGGTATGTGGTAGTAGGACCGTGGGAACATTGAATGATCAAGATGAAATCTATCTCTATTATCCCCTTGTGCCAATTAATGGATTTGTCATTAGTAAGTGCGCACCCATCTCGATTAAGAGTTAATTGGATGGTACTGATGATCATAGTGATTAATTGGGGCTCAAGGATAATAAGATGTGGAACTAAGATTGGAAGAGACAGATTTATTCCAATTGATCCATGGATATTGATAGAGGGGCCTGCTTGTGGTAATTGGGAAGTTTAGGGTCTTCATTGTAATTTATTCCTAAGACTGGAGTGCAATTGCATATATATAGTGGTATTATTTGCAATTAACTGTGGGCCCGGATTGCACATGAGATGTGGGGTCGCGTGTCCCAGTTGGAGCCAGCTTTCTATGGAATCCCTAGTGGTCCCCACGCTAGTCCAAGTTATTAGAAAGATACTAATCCTATTCGAGCTCTAAAAGGAAGGAATTAGAAAGTTACTATTTCTATTTGAAGTAGGACTTCTAATAGTGGTAATAGTATACTTACTAATTGTTGTGGAAGTAAGACTTCTATTTCAAATAAGAAAAGAGGAGACCTAGGAGATTATAAAAGGGAATCCACCCCTCTTGGACGTCCATAATATTGGAGTAAAAAACGTCCATCCTTTTTGTGCAATAGTTGCACTGCTCTCTTCTTTCTTCCTCTTCTAGTTCCTTAGAGTTTCAAGTTGGGTTGTCTCTTGGAGATTCCACCAATTTTCTTGAGAAGAGAAATCTGATTCAGGTCATAGTGTGGAAGGCTAAGAGGTGTTGGAGATTCTGATCTTAGTTTGTGGAAAAGTTCTACATCAACGAAAGTCATCAACTTCTCCATTAGAGGGCAACCGAGCTCCAAAGGTATAATCTACTTCCTTGTATGTTGTAGATCTTAATGGATGCTTGTTCGCTTCTGTTCTATCTTTTAGATAGTTTTACTTACTGTACATGATCATGAGATTGAGGGTTATGCATCCTGAATTGGGTTTTTGGCCTTATGGATACTTGATCCCTGAGTCAAGTGGATCAAAAGTTTTGAAAATCTATCAACGAGGCCCACCTACTTCCAACATTTGGCACCTCCTATGTTGGTGGATTTTTGCTGCGTGGCGCTCCCTAACAGCTTGTGCTTTTGGGATGAATTGGTTAGTCGGCCGTGATATGGTATCACAACCATGGTTTAAAATATTGGCTAATACCGGTTCGTATCAGCTGATACGTACCAGTATCGGCCAACACCGGTCCGATAAATTGATACTTATTGGTATCGGAGTCTGTCCTTGAAGATATCGCAGGTATATCGGTTCATATCGGCCGGTATTGGGCGATATCTTGAAGATATCGGTCAAAACCGATATATCGCCGATATTTTCAAACAAGCATTTTTTTTCTGCTGAACATTTGCGTTTTCTTAATTGGAGAGAAAGAGAGCGAGAGAGAGCACATGCAGTTGATGCAAAGTCACAGAAAAGGGGGAAAAAGAAAGAAATGTAGTTGTTGAGAGAAAAAGGAAAAAAAAATGAAGAAATAGGCCGGGGTTGAAGATTGAGGAGGACATGTACCTGGACGCTGGAGAACAGGCGCATCCGCCGCCCCCGCCTCATCTTCCTCTCCTCCCTTTTCTTCTCACGCTTCTCTTTCCCCTCTGTTTCCCCCCTCGTTTCTATATGTCGTCCCAGAGAAACCTTAAAGTGGTCTTTTTTGTTTTGAGTCTAGAAGCTTCCACTCATTTGAGTTTTGACTTTTATCCATTTTTGTTTTTTTTATGCCTTTGTCCTTGGACTAATTGGCACTAAGTAACACACCGTTATAACTTGGTCACCATTTTCAACTATCACACATTCACACATGACATGATACTCCATGGGACTGATTGGCATTATGTATAACACATAGATGTGAAGTCCGCAATAAAATAATCTATCTTTTAATGTAAAATGAATTAAGAGGAGATTAAAACTAATTCACTAAGGTGATGGTTGGGTATTCAATTCCCATCTCCCTTTAATTTATTTTTTAATTAAAACCTAGATGTGATCATGTGAACGATCAGGCCCACTTTTGTCTTTGATGTGAATGATCAAGCCCATTTTTTGAAAGTCTCATTGAAATGTTATATTTCTTTTCTTATATTTTACACTAATAAATTGATCATGAGCCAAAATAATTGTTGCATTATATGAAATGCTGGAGAAGACAGCGAACTGCAACATAGAAAGGACTCGTAACTTAAGGTGACCGATATTTTGATTTATCGTTGTTACAAATGGGGGAAAAATATTTTTTTCCAACATTTTCTAATATTCTGGATTTTTCGGATATTTTTGTGAATTTTTTTGGATTAAAAAAAATTCACACCGCGACGGACCGATAACCGCGACCGATAACAATATCATATCGGTTTTTCGGCCCGGCCGATACTGCGACCGAAACCATGATCTTAAACCATGATCACAGCCACTCCCCAAGGTCGCATGGGTAGGCACATATCGCGCAAGTAGGCATGTGTGGGTTGCGAGTTCAAACTGCGTCCCATTTGAGGGGGTGTTACGCATATTTGTCTTCCACTTCCTAACGGCTTATAAGCATTTTGGATGTAGTCTAGTCGAACTTGATAAAGAAAAGAGGTATTACAGCTAAAGCCATCTCCCAAAGGTGTTACTAGGGCTGTCAAAGGCCATCTCCCACAGGTGTTACAGCTAAAGCCATCTCCTCAAGGGCCAGGGCCGAGCCAGGGCTGAAAGAAATAATTTTCTCAATATTATTATATATAATAATTTTTCTATGCTACGATTCTAGCCCTCATTTATTTGAGCTAAGGACATATGCAGTACAAAAATCAATCTTTTTGTGTCATTTTAAAAAGAATGCATGAAAGAAGTTACTTTATCCTAATATAAAAATATTATTTATGATTAAACGAGAAAAGCTAATTTGATAGTATTGTGACATGAGATTTGTACATTGATGACACTATTAAAGACCTTAGCACACTAGCAAGTAGTTATATAGTTTAATTAATGTACTCAATTTTGTTTGTTGTCAGGCTATTAGTAAGATTGTTGCAAATGAAGTTAAGCTAGTTGTATTCTTTTTTACTAGTTCACGTACTGCAGTTTTTTATCAAGTGATATAATGAACCATCGGAGCTTGTTGGACAAGTCTCATATGATTCAATTAGATTTCTTTATTGAAAAAGGCATTAGGACTTTTCAAAATAAATTATTTAGTATATGTGGTTCAAATAAACATTAGGCTACTTTTGAATTAGTATTAATTAACCCTAACTTGTAATTCTTTACAACATCACCACTGGATTTTATAACAAAACAATTAAACTTGGACTACCTAAGATGAATGACAAATGATTTGATGCATTTGAACATGGGTCAGAGTCACAAACTTTAACTTCATATGTGAGGTCCACTTGAATGAAACAACAATCATGGAAGTAAATGGATAGAAAGAAATTGGCATAAGTCAGTAACTAGTGGCTAAAGCTCAACCCCACTTAATGATGATGTTGATGGTCATCCATCTAAATCTCAAACATTGGTGGTTTATAGTAATGGTGAAAATCATTCTAATCTGTGGCAACTTGAATTTCCAAAGAATAAGCTGGTATGGGGCAAATTTAGAATCAAACACAGGTGACAATATTATGATCTATGAGGATATCCATAAAAAAAACAGTTACCTAACATTTGTTTATTATTTTTTTTCAATATTAAGGCAATTGTCATTAATTGCCAATTGAAGGGGTTCTTTATAATTGTTTATTTTTTATATAATAATAGACATCAAGCCGGCAAAATCAAGCCGTAGCTCGACCCTCAAGGTTGCTGGCCTTTCAAAATTGGGCCCTACGCTACCATCGGGCTTTAGAACAAGAAGAAAAGCCCTCGCTTCGCGGGCTTTTAAGGGCTGAGCCGATCCTAGCCCCCTCATCAGATGGCCAGAATATTGACAGCCTTAGGTGTTACACTCTTCTTTATTTATTATTCTAGAGATTCTTCTCTTATTCATTTCTTCTAATTAATTTTAAAACCGATCATATAAAATTTCTATTTACTAAATAAGTAATTAAAAAGAAAAAAAAAACATTAGGTCAAATTAAGTTAGGGTGTAATTCCTTAAAAAAAAATTAGCATATCTTTTTCCTATGCTACCCATTCTTGATAAAGATATTATGACTATAATTGAGGAAAATAAATTCATGAATAATCTTATAATTTATTTCAAAATGAACTCTTCATAGTTATTGAGAATATTGTCACAAGCACAAGGTAAGAACTCAAAATAGAATCTATATAACTAAAAAATAATAATAAACATAAAAATAAAAAAAAAATAGAATCAAGTAATTCTTCATATCTAAAGTCATTTCTATAGATTTCTTGCTCTTACGAAAACATATTCCATCGATAAGCTTAATTCAGGCCACATTTGTGACCTTATTCAACTTTTAATTTACTTATAATTATAAAAATGGAGAAACCTAAGTCCCTCTTTTTAAAGAAAATTAATATACTTTGATTTAAATCTAAATTATGCGACTAGCTAAATTGATTAAAAAGTACAAGAAAATTATAAAAGATCTCTTTTATTTTACATAAATTATATGTTATTTTGTGAACATATGTACATAATTTAATGCATGCATAAAAAGTATATAAGTAAGAATAAAACCTTTGAAATAAAACTTGTTATTAATAAAACCTTTGAAATAAAACTTGTTATGATTTATGTACGTTCCGACATAGACTTAGGCATCACTAGCATTAGCCAGCTCAATTTGTCATGGCAACACGACAATAATAATTTTTTAAGAAAATAAAATAAAACATTGGTAAGAGTGGAAAACCAATACTTGAAAATGGAATGAGAATTGTCGATTGGAAAGGAAGAAAACCAATACTTGAAAATGGAATGAGAATTGTCGATTGGAAAGGAAGAAAACATCATATTTATATATGCTAAAAAAGTTATAGATGATTGACAAATGTCACTCATCTAAAACATCACTCGAAAAGGATGAAAACAAAGTGTTAATATGTTACATTCCTATTAAGTTGTTGTAGGGTCAAAGAATTAGGCAAGTTGGGTTAGGTCTAAAAGTTAAATATCATATTTTGACTTAACTCTAACCCAATCTATTGATTAATCAGGTTAAAATTGTTCACTCAAATCTACAAGAAAACAAGAAAGATCAACTCTAATTTTGAATAACCAAATAGGTCTCAAATTAGGTGATTGGTTGGGTCAAGATTGCTATTATTGCTATCAATATAGTCTAGAACATTCTCCAATTAAGGGATTGCAATTATTTCTTGAATGACCGTATGCAAAGTTCTTATTAATTATCGTAACTTAAAAGAGTTTGTAAAACTGTCTCACTTTAGCTTGATTGGAAGGTGACCTACACCTTTTTCCATTGACCCATTTATTATATATTAGAGATGTAGGAGTTGATTTCGCAATTGAGACTCAATTTCTCAGTTGACTACAAAATTGGAACTCCAATTTCAATTTCAATTTTGAGTAGCAACAAATCCAATTCTCAGTGGACTCTTTATGGATAGAGATATTCTCACATGATGCTTCTTTTTCCTATTTTGTTGCAAATCTCAAATCTTATCTTATTTTATGTTATGGTCTCTCTAGGTATGATTTTAGATGCATTTTTATCCTTTTCTATTTTGCAAGAAGTCCAAAATTCTATATCTAACTTCCTCATAATACCTCTCAAATGAAAATGCTTAACACAAATCCCCTATTAGTTAGGGAGATGATTACACTATCATTTATAGAAGAGTTTTGCACTTAAAACCTTGACATCTTAGGGTAGATATTGTGGGACTCACAAACAAGGTGATCTAGACCGTTGGATGGATAAGCTACTCTTGGATGGATCATCATCATGTCTTTCTCGGCCCCATCTAATTAAGTAACTGCGCAATTGGAAACTCTCATATTTGGTTTAAATCACTATTTCACATCTTTGTGGGCCCTATCTAACCAATCAAAGTGAAATCTTTGAAATATGGTAAATTAGAGAAACGTTGTACATTTTATTCTCTGATTTATTTATTTTTTAGTTTTTTACTTTCCTTTATCATTTCGCACAATGGGCCCACCTAATCTTTGAGTTGCAACATCCATTCTTTATCCAAACTTTAGGACAAGCAATACTCTCTCAATTACTAACCCTTCCTTTAATGAGGGTATTGATAATGGGCACTACTCATGTTGCTCAGTTCAGCCAATCATTTAGAGGATCCTCCATGGGCACACGTTTTCTCATGCTTTTTTATTTTTAGCCTAAAAATCTAAAGTGTGACCCACTTATATTATTATCTATTAATTTAAAGCCATAAAAATTATTTTTATGGGGTCCACTTAGTGTAGATTATATTGGCCTAAAATTTAAATTTGCACTAAGTAGGCCCACTAATGTTATTCTCTATCAATTTCAAGTCTAAAAAATTTTCTTACCTGGTCCACCTCTTTCAACATCCTGCCTATAATGAATTAGCATGGTTCATAAAATCTCTCTTACCTCCTAATATATCTCCTACCTTATCTCCATTTGATAATACAAATCTCGTAAAAACTCAGGCCTATCTATCAAATCTTATATACTATGAAGGTTTTACATAATAAGCAATTGGCAAATCTTAAAATCCGGAAGAAAATTCATTAAAAGGTGTTTCATCAATTGTTCTCCTATATCGATTATCATAAAATCATAAGATTAAAACTATAAGGGAGATTATTAAACATTATTGGTGACTAGCACTTTCTTCTATCCTTTGTTTTTCTGCATTATTTTCGAAATATTGATTGTTGTTATTTTGCTCTTGATTACTTTCTTGCTATTAGTAGTGTATTTCTTTTCACAAGCTGATTCTTTTCTGGGCCATTATGGTAATATTAAGGATACTCATTTACTATTTAGAAGTTTTTTTCTAATTTCTATTGTATGGATCTTTTATATGGAACCAGCAAGTTTGTTGTCAAGATTGTACATTTAAAATTTTTCTTTTTTTGAGCTTTTGTGAGATTTGTTGTAATTTTTTTTCTTCATGCCAAAATCTATGATCTTAAACTTAGTTTATTCATTATAATTTCTTGTAGTTTTTCTAGAAGAAGAAGGTTATTGGATTAGATATTTATAAAAGGACTTAAGAGTGAGTGATCTTGATTCACTAGGCAGCATTTACAACATACCATCATAATTCTCACCTTTATGAGAAATGAAGCTCACTCTTCGTATATGAATTGAATACAGGTTACATAATCATCATTTACTTTCATTTTTAGTTTTTCTTTCTTTAAATTCATTTATATTTCACCTTGTTTTTCAAAAACTTTCTTTAGTTATATTTTATTTAATTATTGCATAAAATATTTTAGTTATTCATGCACTAATTATTATTTAAAAGTTTATTATTTTTAATATTATCAACTATATTGCCCATGCTTAGCACAGGTGATCAGCCCGGCAAACTTAAGAGCCATCCAATTGAAGTCTATTGGAATGCAACAAGGTATAAAATAATCAAGATATCGCATTCGAGCATGGATATCGGAGATAATCCGAAATTAAAGCATGGACAGAAAACTAGCTTTGGTTAAACCCTGAAGGCCTAGAAATGAAGTCCAAATCCAACCCCATGTGGGCAGTCTCAGGGCCCCCCAACCACGAGTTGGATGATGGATCAACTTGAATGTGTCATTCTTACAACCCATTTGTCTAAAAAAGGAAGCAAAATCAGATCAGAATACCAAAGATTAATAATCCAAATTTGTAACTCCAAAACTGTCTAATCAAATTCAAAGTTTCGTAGCATATGTTCCGTTGAATAAAGGTTATCCAAATCAAATCCTCTATCTATATAAAGGGAAACCACCTTCCCATTTCTACCGCAACATACTCTTCTCTCTCTATATCTCCTTGTTCTTAATATCTCTCTTCAATGGGGTTCACGAATCTTGGTTTCTCCTTCTGGGTTATCTTCTTCTGTTCTTGTTCTCTTTCTAGAGATGTTGTAGATGCCTCTCATCAGGTCTTCTCTCACCTCCAGTCTGTTCAAGCTTCCTCTGTCACCGATAGATACAGAACTGGCTATCATTTCCAACCACCAAAGAACTGGATCAACGGTAAGATCTTCTTTCCATGATCATATATTCATCCCAAATCGGCTCGCATCGCCGGCTTTCTGTCAAAAATTTTTTTTTTTTCTTCCAAGTTTTTCTTTTGATATAAGTCCAAAATAAATAAATGAATATAGTAGCTGAAAACCGATTTATCGGCCGATATGTGAACGGTTTCTGCTGAGAGTATTACAATGTCTCCAAAACCATGTCTTTCTTCTTCTATTTCTCCCCCGGTAAAACAGGAAAGGGAGGGAGATAACGTGCGCTGGAGATGCATTGTGTGCTAATGTGCGCCTCTTGATTGATTTCAAGAAGCATTTCTGGGTGTTGTCGAGTTTGGTTTATCCGCCCTTATCTTAGTTGCACTCGCCAACGGCGGATATCAAGCGGCGTATTTTTAGCCGTCTGGTCAACGCTAAAATGCGCATCTCCATAACTGAAGACGGTTTTTGTCTCTCCCTCTCTATTCATTGTCTATAGGAACTTTTTTATTTTCCGCTGGTCAATCCCTCTGTCGTTCTAGGTTTTCTGTTCGGCCGAGAGTGTTTATTTCTAATGGTGGTCCATCCCCAAAGTGGTCCACCAGAGCATCTTAGTTGAGGGCTTGTGACATGCTAACCTGGTCCACTCTTTTGATGTGACCCAGTTTCTTTCGGTTTTGTGCAGATAATTCAAAACATTTATCCTTGTGCTGCTACTTTGTTCAATGGTCTAGATCTAATTTCTACTTTCATGGGCATTAAGATTCAGACCCATTTGGATCTTGTTGATGTGACCGTTAAGTGGGGGCTTCATTGGCATTCTCTCATACGATGCGCCCATAGTATTCGGATCACTTAATATATTTTTTGATACAGAACTATTTAGTATATTTAATATATCTATTTGATACAGGTCACAGTTGATGTTATTTGATTTTTTAGTACAAGGGAATTATCTAACTATCTAAACTAATCCAAATAACGTGTTCCACTTGCACTTAATTATACTGGTGTAATAATGATGACCGTCCATGTTTGTGGTCCAATCAGAGATGTGACCTTTAGTGGCAGAGCTTACACCTGTCAATGGAATAGTGTGGCTGCAAGGGTTTGATTGGACCTTCTTCGAAGTGGAACATGCAATCAGAGAAGTAGTGGTGTGAGTGTTGTCGTACTGTAATTATCAGATCTGCAGACCATTACTATTTTGAAAATGATGATAATAAACCTCACCTATGATATTGACACATGAGTCCGCTATTATATTTATTTTTGTTTCTATGTTGGAGAATCCCATATCTTTATGTCTATTTGGGAGAGTGTAAGTTTTCTTAATAGTAATTGTTGTTAGTGTTGATGTGGTGGTTTTTAATATGTTTCTAACCTCTCTTTTATTTGTGTGCATGTGATTCAAAATTCCGAATTGTGGCCGATTATCTTGCAAATAGACCCAAATGGTATGTTCCTGGTCCCAAATCATAAGTTAATAAAAATTAATTTTAGTTCTTTTTATGGTTTATATTTAAGTCCCCATTTAATTCAAGAATGATATGATTGGAAAGATTAAATTATTGATTGAAAAAGATACTTTTTAAGGTCTATCTTTAATAAGTTCCCATTGGATTGAAGAATGATATGATGTAAAGATCATATTCTTCATTGAAAAAAGTCTTGGTGATGGTATTATCTCATTGCCTTATGAATTCAATGATGGACAAAAATATAGATAAAGAGAAGAAGAAAAAGGCTGAAATTTTGCTACATTAGATAATTCTTCAACTAAACCGGCTTTTGGAACTGATATTCACACAAATTGACTTATATACATTGCACCCTGTTGTATACACTTTTGCTTTCTGAAAGGCAATTTACAGAAAAGTGAAAACAGAGGGTGCATGTATCCCATTCAATGAGTGCAAGAATTGCACTCCTTTGTTAGGTGGAAATGATCCAACAAATACAGCAATGGTTTTGTATGACTGTTTTTGTTCTTCTGAGGCCAACCCAATAGGTTTGTCCCGTGATCAGCGGCACATACTTCAAATAACAGTCGTATATTAAGTGTTTCCTTTCAAATAACAGTTGACTCAAATTTCTGCAATCTAATGCTTAAAATCTTTCAATTACCAGGCCCCATGTACTACAATGGCATCTACCACCTCTTCTACCAATACAACCCCAAAGGTGCAGTGTGGGGCAACATAGTATGGGCACACTCGGTCTCCACTGATCTGATCAATTGGACCCCATTGGATCCGGCCATCTACCCGTCAAAGCCATTCGATATCAATGGGTGCTGGTCCGGGTCGGCCACGATCCTCCCTGGCAACATACCCGCCATCCTCTACACTGGCATCGACCCCTCAAACCGACAGGTCCAGAACGTCGCGTATCCAAAGAACATATCGGATCCAATGCTTAGAGAATGGATCAAACCCGATTACAATCCATTGATGGCACCAATCAACGGCATCAATTCAAGCTCGTTTAGGGACCCCACAACTGCATGGCATGGTCCAGATGGTCATTGGAGGGTGATCATAGGCAGCAAGAAGAGGAGAAGAGGAATGGCCATCTTGTACAGGAGCAAGGACTTTGTGCATTGGATGAAGGCCAAGCACCCTTTGCACTCCTCAAAGAATACTGGCATGTGGGAGTGTCCAGATTTGTATCCGGTCTCAAAAAGTGGGAGAAATGGTTTGGACCCTTCAACAAATGGAAAGGGTATTAAACATGTACTTAAAGTTAGCTTGGATGATAGGAAATTTGAGTATTATACAATTGGGCAATATGCATTTCAGACAGACAGATATGTGCCTGATGATACATCAGCTGATAATTCAACTGGTTTGAGATATGATTATGGTAAATTCTATGCCTCAAAGACATTTTATGATTCGGGGAAGAATCGAAGAGTGTTGTGGGGGTGGATGAATGAGTCGGACAGCACATTGTCAGATATCAATAAAGGGTGGGCCGGCATCCAGGTATGAGTCAATTTGATGTAGGTGAATATAATCTATCTGAAACAAATTGCATTTGGATAGGTGTGAATTTGGCTTTTCATGAATTCATGAATCTCTAGAAACTGTGAATTTTGTGGTCAAAGTAAAATCCACCATGATGCTAGTTTGAAATACAATCCTGAAAAACAAAACCTTTCCGTTCTCTTATTATTATTATTTGTCTATCAATTAATATGAAGTTTGTGTAGGTTCATGTATTTAATGTGATAAGGACTTTATAGAAGTAATCCTGTGAAAAAACCATGCCGTGCTCCTTTTCTTTTTGGCAAGCAAACAACTTTTTTGAAAAGGATGGTCTCCTATTTGAAGTTTGAGTAGGCCCATGTATTGAATGTGCTAGAGATTTTATAGTTTTTTTGTAATTAGTGAAGATAGAAATCCAGCAACCTGCATCCAATCAAATCTTTGGATTTAAATGAGCCCTTGAATGGCAAGGATGATACTAAAATAACATTCATTCCAATGGAAAATGCTCCATTTTGCCCAATCTATCTATTGAAGAATGGATGATATACCATTACTAGGTGTATTGCAGTTCAAATGGCACTAACTTTTTTTTTTTTTTTTTTTTTAATTTATTGGTGCAGTGTATTCCTAGACAGGTGTGGCTTGATTTTAATGGAAGGCAACTAGTGCAATGGCCAATCAAGGAAGTCGAGTCACTTAGACAATATAAAGTTCAATTTCGAAACATAGTCCTTGCAAATGGTGATCTTTTTGAAGTAAAAAAAATAACAGCTGCAGCGGTCAGTGTCCCAACTCTTTTATTCTTTTGCTTTAGAGAATACAAATGCATATACCTCACATGGGCTACTATTGCTTAACTTGAGCCGACTTTGAGTTTTATATGTCAGCATTGATTCAAGACTACATAATTTTGACTTTTTGAATGTGAATGGATATTTAGAAAGTTTGAAAGGTTGTCTTAGATTGCAAGACGCTACCTAGAAACACAGGAAGGTTTCTTGAAAAATTGAAAGCATACTTACTTAAAGATATGAAAGGTTCCTTTGATAAATAAGGAAAATATTCATATGCATACCTCCCTCACCGTGCAATATAGTGGGACCGCGATTCGAACTATCCACATACAGGGGACCCTCTGAATTACACTAGATTCCTCGAGTTTTTACCTATCTGAATTGGACAGTACTGCTGAATTGAGGGTCAACAGATGAAGGGTTAGAGGCATGGGATTGACCCCCCCAAACTTTGTATGTGGGCCCATCCAAGATGTCTCTTTCCATCCCCTTAGTCATGTGATCAATGGGGTCCTAGGTGAGCTCCATCAAGCTGTCCCTCACCATAATACGGTGAGGGACGTATGCATATGAATATTTCCCAACTAAGATAACTAAGCAATTCTAGCAACTTTTTTTTTTATATTCGATGAACTTTTTGGGCCTTAGTGATTCCCACTTCAACAAACTTCCTAACCTTTTTTTCTCTCTAAGTGCAAAGCCCATCCTATCACAACGTTTCAGAGATACCGACAGAAAATGGGCTGGTTGGGGCCCAATACCTGACCTGTAGAGTACTGAGTTTTGGCACTAAGCCACACATCCAAATATTATGTATAAATAATGTATTCTTAGAATTTAAAAAGAAAAATATCAGAAAAACCTGTATTCTTTTACAATGGATATCAGAAAAATATTATGTACAAGTCAATTGCCGATTATCTATCAAATAACAAAATCCAACTCATTTTATTTTATAATGATTACTAAGCCCACTAGCTCTCTATGTAAAGTAAACGATGCAATCAAACTGGGAATCCAACTTTTTCATTAGTTCTTTCTCTCTGATGCACATGATATGAACTAACTGCCTTTACAGCTAGCTATTGGATAATGTAAACCATTCATGTGGTTGTTGATATTTCTACACAGGCTGATATCATGGTTGATTTCCAATTGGGAAGCCTGGACAAGGCTGATACTTTTGATCCAACATGGACCGATCCTCAAGTTCTATGTGGCCAGAAGGGAGCCAATGTTCAAGGAAGGATTGGGCCTTTTGGGTTGCTGGTCATGGCTTCCAGCGGCTTGGAAGAATACAGTGCCGTCTTCTTTCGGATCTTTAAAGGCCAACATAAACCTGTTGTCCTCATGTGCTCTGATCAAAGCAGGTTGGTCTATTAGCCTTGTTTCTTCAATTGTAACTTTATTTTGTGGGCTCGTCTTCTTGGTATTTTCCTATTAAGAAAAGTCTCTTTTGGCGGGCTAAAGGGATTTTCTCTCACACACGGAAAAGTCACATGCCCAAAGTCACACGGAAAAGATATTCTCTCATCATCACGATGAGAGAGAGAGAGATTTTTTTTTTTTTTTTACCGTGCTTGTCCTAACATAGGGGGAAGAATATGTGACACCAAATGTACCTTGGAATAGAACCCTCAATCTCACTTTTTAGTACCACTTGAGATGCAAGTAAAAACCACAATCAAGCCTACCCTTGATAAGAGCAGTTTGGGGCAGGTCGCCCATCTAACCGGAACCTTTCTCATCTGAATTTGATTGGAAATGGTTACCCACCTTTCGCTCAAGTAAATTACATCATTTTAGATATCCACCTTAGATCTATTTTGTTTACCTCACTTTTCTTTTACACTCCTCAAAGCAGGGCCCTTACCTGTTTGCATTTAAATTACCCATTACACTTGCATTTTAAAAAAGAAATTGCAATTCGACCTTATGGGTTGCTGCATAGTGCATGGGATGCGGAGTAAGTGACTTATAAATGCATCTATACATGTCGCTATCTATGCAATTTTATATGTATCCATGCATGTACATATCTCTGTATGTATGTTTAAATATCTCCCTACCTACTCCTACATGTGCATGAATATATTTATTTTGGTCAATCACATGACATCATGTCTAACTACGAACTTTACAGTTTGCACTAACTTGGAGGATTCCTCTTGTTATTTGGACAGGTCTACTTTACAACCTGATGTAGATAAAACAACATATGGAGCCTTTGTAGATGTGGACATTGATGATGGGAAGCTATCTCTAAGGAGCCTGGTTAGTTTAGGATCTTAAACTCCTTATCCTATAATTTTGTTGCTTGCAATCAGAAGGTTTGATTGGGTGTTCTCTCTTATGGTGGGTGCAGATTGACCATTCTGTCATCGAGAGCTTTGGCGCATTAGGAAGGACATGTATCACAGCTAGGGTGTATCCTACAATAGCCATAGGAAACAAGGTCCATTTATATGCATTCAACTTGGGGACTGAGACGGTGAACATATCAAATTTGAAGGCATGGAGCATGAGAAAAGCTAAGATCAACTAAAAGAGAGTGTGTGCATGTGATTTAAGGGAGTGATTATTTTCTTAGTTTTACAGTGTGCTATTAATAATAACAACTCTTCTAGGATTAATGCCCTCCTTGTAAACTCTTTTTTGTCAGACAGTTCTTTTTGTTTAATGATTTTTAGCTCATAGAGAACAGAACAGCTTTTGAGTCTGACTTCTTCTCTTGTTCCTCTTTCGTGTGTTATATGATATGAGCAGATTAATGACCAACAATGTTTTGATCTTTGGAAAGCTTACTTAAAGTTGAAATCTTTAAAAAAACGAATGAAATATTAAGAAAAATTCACTTATTTCATAGATAAAGGGCTCTCTTTTACAAACATGTAAATGAGCTATAGTGTCATTTCATTTAAAATGTTCAAATCTTGGATGCCAAATTTAAAGTTTGAAAGGACACCCCCAAATAGGAGTGTTCAACGCCCGAGGCTAAGGAATATCTAGGACCAAGCCCCGCTTCAAAACCGTAGGAGCTGAACTTAGGCTTGAATGGGGCCACAACTAGTTAGTTGTTTAATTTCATCCTTCTCTGTCAAATAAATGAGAGATTTGACTCACTTTTTCTGAATTCTGGCTTGATTCTTCTAAAAGTACATGAAGGGAGGAATAAAGTAAGGAATAAATAAGGCACTGATCCTTGGATCAACAATTGCAATAGTACTTTTACAAACTCAAGTCGTATCTCATCTCTGTTATTGGGAAATGTACCTTATCTCTTATTCCCTTGTATAAAAGGACTTTTTAGCCACGACACGGCCTTTAATCATAATGCCATAAATCTCATTCAAAAGAATCTTTCTTTTAACACTTTATTGTGATTATATAATTATAAGAGGATTTAACCAAAAAAAACACACTTAATGTACACATGTGATGCGATCAAATACTTTATATGGTGGTGCACCAATTAGAGCAATTGGGCTGAATTTTCAAATTTTTTTACCTATTTGGCACATCGTCGGCGCCGACTTTATTTACAGTAAAATTTTAACTTTTTCAGGCGTCCTCGGGAAAAAAATTCTAAGTCAGGGTCGGTGATGACCCTAGCAGTAAAAAATAAGGTCATTACCGACGCAGGCTTCCTATTTTTTTGACCAAAAATTGTAACTTTTCCAAGAGTTTTTGCGAAAAAGTTCTAAGTCAGGGTCGGTGATGACCTTAGCAGTATAAAATAAGGACGCACGTTTCATATTTTTTTGACCAAAAGTTGTAACTTTTTCTAGACATTCTCTGGAAAAAAATTTAAGTCAGGGTCGGGGTCGGTAATGACCCTAGCAGTCTAAAATAAGTTATACAGCGTCGGTGGTGACGTTATATAAATTTGAAAAAAAAATCCTAAGGAAGGGGACCAATACATTTACGTCAAAAGCCCCATATGTGCTTCAAATACAATATTTATGAATTTAAATACAAACAAAAACATTTTATACATTCAATTAGCATTCAATCAATCCATCAACATCCTATATACATTTACGTAAATTGCCTGCACATCTCCTAAGTTTAAAGTTAAAAATTGACAACATCCACAACATAACCACTTCAATTACAAGTTACATAAGGACCAATATCCAAGAGCACATCTAGCACAACAAATGTAGGAGGAGGTTCACTGTTAGTCAGGCGGCAAGACCGGGAGTGGAGGGATGTTAAGATAAAGCACTCAAACATAACCACCCCTGCGAAAAATGACAGTTTGAATAACTTTAGCCATAAATCAAAACGAAATTCAATTGATTAGTGGTTGTGTGGAAGAGAGTATACCAAACCGCGTTCAATGGCGGCGGAAATGTGATCCTCTTGCTAGCACAAAAGTTGGGCTAGTTGTGCATTTGAGGTACTAGCCTCGTTGCAGGGTAATTCGTCCTTACTTGTATACTCTTTAGACATCTGTGTACATTCAAATTAGACATGATAGCATGGAATGTAATGAAGGCAAACATACATAAAAAGGCAAGCATACATAAAAAAATGTTCACAAGAAGGAAATAATGAACACTAAAAAAATTCATGCTTATATGGAATAGTGAACACTAAAAAATGTACATTTCATAACAATCCAATACTAGAGATAGATTACGCCACTTGAAGTAAGAGAAAAACAGCTTTGTCTAACACCACAATAGTTAAAGTTCATGAAGGGTAAATTGTTGATTTTGCAAAGAATTGTTGATTTTGCAAAGAAGTATAGGATGTATTATCGGTTATTTGCAACCAACTACATTTGTTGATACTGTTAACTTTACTTATTAATTGCATTGTATAAAAAAATATTCACTAAAAAATTGGCGAATCTCCAATTTTTACTCTTTACAATTTTCATATTACAAATTTAGTTGGTTGCTTGCCCGTGCTCGGTATGGATTTCTCTTTGTTAGTAAAGTATAAGACCAATATCATTCTAGTTAAATTATCCTAACATTTTTATTATTTAATCTTCATCTTTGTATATGAACCATTCCTTTGATAAATAGTCCGATGAAAAATGGTTTCATTATTTATCCAATGGTGGTTCCCCAAATAATAGTTTTAGACCAGGTTCAACTAAATTTAGTTTCATAAAGAAACTAGTGACAATTTTTGGAACACGAAATGGCCTAGTTTTGGGTCCCTTGACTAAGACATATTTTCCACATGGATCTCATACATTTGGGCTGCATCAATGAGGCAGGTTTTGGCAACAAACAAAAAGATCAATCAAATAAACGGAAATTAATCAAACCATAATCTTAATTTAATTATAGATCCAACTGAACACCAAAAAACAGAATGAATCTGTCGTCTCAAAGTTTTGGGACCAAAATCAATTCAATCCATTTCACCAAAAAGAGAAATGAGCAAGAAGAACAAATTCATTCTAACTGCCAAAGACGGTAACTGCTCCGAAACCATCGTCCTTCTCAACTCAGAAAACCCCAAATTCGGAATCCTACAAACCCTACTCCATTCAAATGAACAATTTACAAATCCCACAACGACGTTGAAGCCCATGTACCATGCACTTCGATATCGTATGCGGAATGACGGGAGAACCAAAAGGAAAGAAAATACAAAAAACATAGAGAAAGATTAAAAAATGGAAGGAGATAGATACCTCTGCAGTCAAGGTGGAAAAATTGATAGGGAGCAAAGAGATGCAGTTGAGGAGGAAGTTTGAAGCCTGGTGTAAGTGGAAATGGCAGCTACCACGCAGGAGCACTCGTCCAAGGTCGGTCTCGGCAGTCTGCGGGAAAAGAAAAGAAAAGAATGAGAAGAAATAGGGTCTCGATCCCTAATAGGGTTCGCGGACTGAGTCGGCACCGACCTTATGCAGTGTAAATAAGGTCGGCGCTAACGATGTGCCAAATATGTAAAAAAAAAAAAAAAAAAAAAGGAAAATTCGCTCCAATTGCTCTAATTGGTGCACCACCATCTAAAATGTTTGATCGCGTCACACGTGCACATTAAGTGCTTTTTCCGGTTAAATCCTCTAATTATAATGCATAGGGAGATGAGTTTTTTTTTTTTTAATCACTTTTTTACAAACTTTCAATGAAGCCTACTCTACTTGCACTGCTCCAAACCTTCATATTCTGTTTCATTTGTTATCATAAATTGTCAATCACAATTTATGAATAGTGTATTCTTTCGTAAAAGGCCAATGAATAGTGCATGCAGCCAACAACACTCTCCTTAATAATAGTAGTGTACAAGCTGAGGTTTAGGCTTTTTAACTCATGAAAAATATTCTTGAGACCACTTATTAAGAATCCAAGTTGCTTGAAATAAATTGTGTCCATAAATGGGATGTCCCGAAATTTTACTCTAATAAGAGTTGATCCCACCTTAAGACTGAAAATATAATTAATAATGTAATAATGAAAATAATAATTAGAATATATAAGACTATGTCAATAATTTTATCAATTGAATACTAATCTTATAGTGAGACCAACTTCTATAAAAGACAAATTTTGTAGGGCATATCATGTATAGGTAGCATATTCAATTCAAGTGGCTCAAATTTTTAATAGGTGGGTCCCAACTGTGGAGTAGCACTACTTCCACTCTGATAAAGCCTGAGTGTGACGAGGATGTAGACTTTCTACTAGGGTGTGTTTGTTCCAAAGGATTTTTAATGGGAGTTGCATAAACAATGTCAATTATATGACCATTTAGAAGGAAATCTTTGTCCCGTGCACTTTCACTATTGCGCATCATTGCCATCTAATTAGCGGGAACTCATAAATATCACATGAGTCCCATGTGACAAATGGCGTCGATGCACATTGCATAGCGTGCACGTGCATAGGAGAACATGGTCCCCATTTAGGATCTCTTATATGATGGGATGGAATGCGAGAAGTCCAATCTTTTAAAATGTCACTTTGACCGATCAAAATTTTAAATATTGAAAGGCCTTTCAAAAATTTGAAATCCCAGCATCACGATTGTAGAATGCATTGAAGGATTTGGAAAACTTGCTGGTAGCAGCATTTAAAGAATTCAACATTCACGACCAGCAAACAAATAGGCCTTAGAAAAAGATGAATGCTCCCATTGATTGAGTTGTTACTTATTAGTGAGGTGAATCTTGAATATCCCCTCAATGTAAGACACCCAATTTCATTATTCGGCACATCATCAGGTTTTCTTCTCTTTACTCCTAACTCAAGCCCTAACTCTCATATAGACAAGGTAACCTACCTCCCTCCCTCCCTCTCTCTCTAATGTGCATGTGAAGATTTAGCATTATGCTATTGTGATCTAGGGACTGCTAGAATACTCTTGGTCATCATGTCTATTGGATTATCTGCCGTAACAATCTTAATCATTGCAATAGCACCCTTCAGAAATGAAATCTCAAATGAAGTGTGCCCTAACATCAATGTGTTTTGTCTTTTCATGATACTTAGGATTGTGTGTCAAATCGATCACACTCTAACTATCGCGACCGGGACCGGGTTAGTGCACAAAGGCACTCCTAATTCGGGATTGGCAACGCTAATGCATTATGTGCATTTATTTATTTTTCCTCATTACTACGTACACGGATTTAGAGAGAACATAACGTCCGTGCACATGACTTCCCACAAGTTTCCGCGGTGAGGATATCATACACAAGTCATTCACAATCGAGGTGCAGAAGCATGTAGCAAACCAAGTTTGTAAATTCATTCCATAACACAAGATTGATAACACAATTACATGTCATATGATGTCAGAGTGAGCAACGTTCATATAGCATTCCCAATGTGTAAAGTTAAGTGTTTATACAAAAGATGAATTAGTTAACATTCCCCAAAAATAAAGGCCAACAAAGGCCAATACAACCAAAATCCAAAATGTATCAAATCAACCTCCCAAAAGATGTTTCGTAATTCATCGCCTGACCGAATGTCTAAACGAAATTGTCAGCTTGCCATTCTCCTACTCGTTGTGGCTCTTCGGCCGCCTCCTCCGGCTCCTCCTTTGGGATGAGGACATCTGGACCTGAGTACCAAAATAGTGGGTCAGACACGACAGTCTAGTAGGCGGATGAAAAGATATAAATAATATAATAATTTATAAGCTACTTTGAAAAACAAGTAAACCTGTTTAAACAACAATTTTCATGAAATATGATGCATAATTTATCCGAAAGCTCATGATCAATATAAAACATGTACAGGTGCCAATGGATAGGAAAACTGGCAAGATAGCAACCACACGAAGCTAAATCCTCCATCACTAATGTGATGAGAGCACACTAGAGGCGTTGGTCTCGGACACGCGAAGTGACGAGAGCCAACTATATACATATACTAGACAAGACCACGGCCGCGGAACCGGGTAGCGGGGCAGGCGAGAACCCAAACTGCAGCTGGCAGGAGTTATAAGGGTACTCCAAATCGGTAGATAAAGCAAACGAGGTTATCCAAGCTTAGTGGTGCCGACACATAGGTCACATGAAGAAATCAGAACTAATATAGGTGTATAACACCTAAACAAACTAAACGGGGTGCTCATGGGCAGATATATCACACCAATATCTCGTCATGAGTACACGGGGCTAGAAAGATGCTCAAATGGCATAATTCATTATTTCTGAAGCACGACTAGTAATGTCACATGAAAACTGAAGAGTACATATGTAATTCGAGTAAAATGAAACACAAATGGATTTCTATATACTTTCAGACCATACCTTGAGGCTTCAAGATTAAAATCAATGTGTATAAGGGTCCCGCATGTCAGTTTTATTTTTCGCTTGGTACTTCGAAAGATTGAGGACATTCCAAGGCCCCTATACACATTGGCAAGTAAAGAATCCTCAATACATTTCCGTGATGGGGTTTCTTTCTCAACTGAGCCTCATACATCACTTCGTCAGTCCCACCATTGCATTGGGGTTCCAAACAGACCTCCCATATAAGCCTTAAAACATCATTTTTCAAGTTTATACAGCAAACCCCGGCATGAGGAACAATTGGCTTGAGCCAACCACTCTTTGGGAGGGTTCGCTCGAGCGAACCTGGGTTCGCTGGAATAAGGAAATGGAAAATTATTGTAGCAATCACAAAATTGCTGGAGAAGAAAAAAAAAGCATTGTTCCATTAAATGGAGCAGGATTTGCAGCGATGAGGACTTTGACTGCAGGATATCTGATTCTTCCTTGGATTGCTTACTTATTTTTCAAGAGAAAAACTCATCTTATGACTGCAACTGGGCGTGGCCGCCCCGGTTCCATTTAGGTTGGATTTGGAGCAAGTTTGTAGGCCTGCAAGGAGGCAGTAGCCTGGTCTTTGTAAATGCTTTGCAGAGGGTACTAGGCCTTAGCCAATCCTGCATAAATGACTGACTGGGTGACTCAAGGTGCCTAAATACTATCGGTTTATCTGACTGAAAGATTGAACAATAATTGATTACTACTAAGCAGGTTGTAACAGGACAAGCTTTGAGCCAAGCTGGCCTTGCGTCGCTGAGAGGAGGGAACTTACACAATTTGCTTGGTTCATATTGGCAGTGGGACCTTTGCATCCAAGTAGTGGAACCCTCCATCTCAGTTTGCCACCTACATGACGAGGCACTGCCCAACCCCAGATTAATTGGTGGCCCATGTACTCTAGCTCGGTACGGTTTTGACATAAGCTAGACACTGAAGAGGGTCTTTTATAGATACTAAGTATCCCTAAATTAGGGGTGACCGAGGGGTTATCGACGAGGTGACTGCCAGGGTGACCGACGAGGTGACCGAAGTGTCTGAATGCATCAGAACTTGCAAGGTTCTAGAAAGCTGACCGAACATGGTTCGGCTAGCCGCCAGCCAGAATTCGGCTAACCACTAGGTAACCGCCATTGAGAAAAATTACAGATTGAATTCTGATTTTTTTCTGAATTGAAAGCCCAATCGTTGAGGCTAGTGTTAGTGATGTCTAAACCTTCATATGTGTGAACCAAGGTTATCATTATGTACGAATTTAACTAAAGTAATGTCATCTACAGTAACATGTACATTGATAACGAATGCTTCACTCAATTGTTTAGTTTAGCTAATTGTCTAGAAATGGATTAGGATTAGAAGTCTGAATAGAATGATTGATTTAGTTTGATTTATAAGTCTGGCACTACATAGTGGTTTCTTAAGCTCATTGTAGAGTTGAATTGAATAATGAACAATTATTAAATGTAACGTTGAGTAAAGAACAGTACTAAATGTCACACTTAATTAATGAACAATCCTACTACAGTAGATGGAATTGAGGGTGTTTCGGGGCTCCGTGGTGATACCAGTGATCTCTGATCAAGACACTGGGAGATCCCACCTTATTGGACCGAAAGGTCATAGACTGAAAAGTCACTGAAAAGCCACTGATCAGCCATATCATAATATTGGACTGAAGAGTCCCACTGATAAGTCATCTAATAAAGGCTTAATGTAATTAATGAATTGAATATGAATACTGATATGAATGAAGATGAACTGACTGACTGCTTCCTTAAAAAAGAAACTGAATTGAATGAAACCAATACTATTGTAGTTGCCAGCATAGTAATTGTTATTATTTATTTATTGACTATGCACATTTACGCATCATTTTAAGATGAATTAGGGGTTTAATTAGGTGAATTGCATCATTATTCATCTAATTCCATCAGCATTTTCGCCTAGGAACCTGAATTTTCATACTTTTCATACGTTTTCTACATTAACTTAGAATGTTTTACAAATTTTCTCCGAAAAGTCCTAGTTGGAATAGAACTCTATCCGGATAGGTCCCGCTTCAATATAGGCTATTCAATATTTGATGTGTTGAATTAGAATGTGTAGAAAATGAGAATTGCAGGCCTCTGTCACGGAACCCACTTTCAAGCACACATAGTCAACTTGGGCCCTGCATTGCTGAATTGAAGCTTGAAAAGAAGTAAATTGAAGAATTCACTACGTGGACCCCACACAAGCCATGTACAAATCAATCAAATGAGGGGTCCACTCGTCATGTTAGTTAAAGATTCTTAACTATAGTAGAAGACTTCTCATAGGGCCCACTGTTCAATCAGATGAAATGTCCCACATGGCAGGGTCCATAGTAGTTGTAGATTTGAGATTATTAATGGATAATTCAAAGAGTACAAGTCTGATTGGAATAAAAGAAGAGTTTGAATCATCCACATATGATCTCCTTTCAAAAATGAAAGGTGTGCGGAGATAGTAGGGGTGTAAAAAAACCCGGAAAACCATCTAACCGAATCGAACCGAACCGAACCACGGTTAATAACCATATTTCACGGTTCGGTTACGGTTAATAAAATCCAAAAACCGCACGGTTTGTGATGGAACGCGCTCCGAGGCGCCCGCTGGGGCGGCTACCGGGGTCGGCGGAACGTGGGAGTCCGTCGGGTCCGGCCCTTTCGCGCCCTGGCGGGCCCTGAAGCGTGCATCAACATTTCTTTTATGTAGGTGTGCCAGATTTTCTATTTTACTTGGAATTGCAAGTGGTAATCCGGAGATCAACCTTCGCAAGTAAAAAGGAAATCAACTTCTTTCAAGTTTTCCATTGCACAAATATTTAAGAAAAGAGACATTTTCTTGATTTGCCGTGAAAGGCGATTTTGTTTGGCATTTATAGCCGATTTTGGCGTTTATAGCCGATTTACAATTCTTATCAATAATGAAAGACAAGAGTTGTGATTTTTGTCTCTTTAGAAAAATACAAATTACAATGAAAAGCAAGAAAAGGAAGATCTAACTTTTCAGGAGATTGTGGGGGACTCGTTCAGATTGACGGTCGCAAGCCATGTATGGGCTTTGCCATCATCCATGCAGATGAGAACAGAAGATGCTCTTGACTCGCTTGGCTTGGCTATGACCTCAGGTTTTTAGAGGACAAAGACCAAGAGAAGGTCCTATGTCCAATAAAAAGCTAAGTAGACGGGCTGAAAAGCCACGTCTAAGCCATTGGAGGCAGCAGGAGAAGGCAAGGACCTTGGGGGGAGGGTGCCCCCCAAGGGACTTTTGTCACCTTGTAGTGGTGGCCGGTGCAGAACTTCAGCAGAGTTTTTCTCTCTTTTTCTTTCTCTCAGATCTCTTTCTGATCCCTTTTTTTCTGATCTTCTGATTTTCTCCTCTTTTTTCCGATCCTTTTCCGATCTCAATTTCAATGGAATGCTCTCCTATTTATAGGCCTTTGGTAGCCATTTAGGAGGGTTTATGAGCCTTAATGGCTTTAATGGGAGGAGTTACAAGATTTATTTCTTGATTTTGTAACTCCTTTTTCCTTGAATCTGATTGGCCGATGGAGATTAAGGGCTTTTAATCACCTTAATTACCATAATGGGAGGAGTTTCATGGCTTGAATGCCATGACTTAATTGATTTGTAACTCCTGGATGCTTGCTTCTGATTGGGCCGTCCAAAGAAATGAATTAATGACTGCAATAAAGCTAGTCAATTAACTGCATTAAATGGTCGCCGAGCAGTCGAAGAGTCGCGGGCCGTGCCGTGTCTTCTGGAATTCTTTTGGCGATGATCATCGATGGATCTACATGCTGATCGACATCGGATGAACATGTAACTTCAGACATTGATAGCTAAGAGTGGGCCGGTGACATCTGTCTTGTCGATTTCACGATCGGTCGGACAGAAAGTGCACTTTCTTGGTCGACCGGTTGGCGATCTTGGAGCGATCAATGATGATTTTATGCTTTTGACTGCGGATCCGAGATGTCGTCGGATATGAGTCAATTTAGAGCACTAAAAATCACATTTTCAGGAAACCACAGGGGCCAAAGTGCGCGAAACGCGAAAAAAGACGGAAAAAACGGGTCACCGGCGGAAAATCCGGTGACCCGGACCTCCATGGTCGCCGGCAACCATGGACCGGCGACCATGGGCCATGGTCGCAGGGGCCTGCGACCATGGGCCATGGTCGCAGGGGTCTGCGACCCTGGGGGATTTTTCCCCTTCGGAGCCCGTTTTGCGGTCGTTTTGAGGTCTTTTTCGTCGCCGTTTTCTTCTGTATTTTTCTTGACATTTCTTCTCATTTATTGGCTTGATTTCCCTGTAGAAAAATTGATGAGAATCCTTGCATTTTTAGAGTGCAAAGTTTCCAATTTTCCGGGAAAGCCGAAGACTTTGTCGCGTAGAGCTGCTGATTTTCCGCCAGAAGCTGAAACTTGGTCAAACGATGTCGGAATGACCTGAAATTTGAGGTGAAGCCTCCTGAGCAATAAATAAGACCAACCATAGGCTTTTGTTTGAGTTTTGAAGCCGTTTGGGGTCCCGTCGATGCTTCACTTGATTTGTCTGCGGGGAAAATGCCGAGCTTTGATATGTGGTCAAACGATGTCCGATTGACCTGAAATTTGACGGGGAGCCTATTGGAGTCATTTTGAGACGTTCCATGGGCTCCGTTTTGGATGTCATGGTCCCGGGTTGCTCCGCCGCCGGTAGGCTTGATTTTCTCTCGGAGCATCGAAACCTGGTCAAACGTTGTCAGAATGACCTGAAATTTGACGTGCAGCCTTTTGGAAGCATGTTGAAGCCACTCATGCACTTGGTTTGATGAGCGAAGGCTTCGGTGGTTCCCGCCGCCGGGAGGCTTGATTTTGCTGCTCGAGCATTGATGGAGGGTCAAACGTTGTCGGTTTGACTTGAAATTTGGCATAGAGCCCTTTTGAGACATGCTGGAGTCATCTGTAGGCTTTGATCGAAGTTTTGACGTCTCCGATGATGTCGCCGCCGGGAGCTCCCGTTTAGTTGTCGGAGAAGTGAAATTAGGCCAAATGTTGTCGAAATGGCCCGAAACTTCATGTGTACTCTTCTCTTGGCTATCTTGAAGGATCTTGCAGTTTTTGTTTGATTCTGACAAGATTTGAATTTTTGGAGAAATTGCATTGCCTATTTATGGCAGGTTGCGACTCCATGCAGCTTTCTTGATGTTGAAGAGGCAAAGTGACATTTTTGGTGTCAACAAATGCCCCCTCGAGGTACAGCGACGAATTGCTTGACTTTTGCAGTCGATGTGCCTCGAAGAGATTTTTGAAGGAGAGCTTGTGTCTTGACCAAGAGTCTTTGAGCAATCTTTCCTTTGGTATAGTAGCCTTTGAGCTTCCAGGGGAATTTTATGGTAGTGAAAGGAATCACACACCATCTCGAGGCAAAGTTTTGAAGATGACATCAGGGATGTGGATTTGGGTTTCTGTTTTTGATCTTGTGACCTAACCAGCTATATATGGCAGGTTAGGGGATCGGGTTTTGGTTTTGACCTTGTGACCCAACAAGCTGTATGTGGCAAGTTGGGGGATCATGATTTGGTTTTTGGTTTTGGTCTTGTGACCTAACAAGCTGTATGTGGCAAGTTAGGGGACCAGGATTTGGTTTTTGGTCACTCTTTGGGACTGTGTGGGTCCATTGGAGTGGTTTGGATTTTTGTGGAATGTCAATTTCAAGATTTTGGCTCAACTTGGTATATGAGGCTGGATGGTTTGATTTTTGGAAGCTCATGGGGCTTGGAATTTTTTGTATGGTTCAATCAACTCAAAAGAGGCATGGAACCATTTTTGTATGCTCTTGGGTAAGAGGGATTTTTTTTTCCTGACTAAAAGCCCATTTTTTTTTTTTAGTGCCTAGGTGGTCAAACCTGGCTCATATGGGCTAGCCCATGGGACCTTAAGCTTTTTAGGATGGCTTAGATCTCATGTGGGGCCATTTTTGTAAAGAATATCTAAAGATATCTCATTTGGATAGAGAATATCTAAAAATATCTTTATGGGAGAGAATCTCTCATATTCCCTTAATTTGGGAGAGAATATCTCAAGGTATCTTTCTTTTTGGGAAAGAATCTCCAATATCCTTTTTTGTTGGAGAGAATCTCTCATTGATTGATTTTGGGAGAAAATCTCTCAAAGACATCTTTCTTTTTTTGGGAAAGAATCTTTCTAATTCCTTCTCTTTTGGTAAGGTTACTAATTAGTAACACTTACCTTTCTTCTTTGTTTCCTTCTTTGATTTGCTCTCTCCTATAAAAGCAAAGGAAGGTAGGATCTCTTGCCCTTATTGCTTTCTTTTGCAACAATCTCAAGAGAGCTCCAAGGCCAAGAGTTTTTCTTCTTCAAGGATCTTCAAGCTTTTTTCTTCTTCTTCTCCATCAATGGCTTCAAGTAAGTTTTCTCTCTTTTTCTTTCAAGAAAACTTTATGTAGAGAATAGGATGGTAAAAAAGTTTCTCTTCTTCTTTTTTTTTCTTTCTTCTTTTTTCTTTCTTTCTTTTCTTTCTATTCTTCTTCTTTTTTTTTTTTCTCTTCTCCACGTGATTTCTTCTTTTGTTTTTTTTTCTTTTCTTTTTTTTTTTTTTCACACGTTTTTTTTTTTCTTCTTTTTTTTTTGTGGGCCGTACGGACAGATCCGTACGGATCTGGTCCGTACGGCCACGTGGCCTAATTTTTTTTTTTTTTTTTTTTTTTTTTTTTTTCGAGAAAGTTTCTTTTTTTTTTTCTTTTCTTTCTCCCTTTTTTTTTTTGAGAAAGATTCTTTTTTTTTTTTTTTTTTTTTTTTTTTGCTCATCATGATAATGCGTTTTTATGCAAATCTAGATGTTCATGCATGTACTTTTTGTAAATTGAATTGAGTAGCATGATGTGATAGCATACCTGAAAATCTTTGCAAATTTGGGAATTTGGAGCTCGCAGCGATGTTGAGCCCTTCTTGATTTTGCGGAGATTTTGAGGTTTCGAAAGTTTGGAGTTTCGGAGCCCGCAGCAATGTTGAGCCCATCTTCAAACTTTCTATTTCCGTCGGGGTATTTCCTTTTTCTTTGGAATCGCCCCGGAGTCATGCCAAAATTTCGCCAGATTTTTGGTGGGACAAAGTGACCCCCTTTTTTTTTTTTTTTTTTTAGCGAAATCCTGTCATTTTGATGACGATCTTTTTCTTTTCCAACCTTTGTAGGTGGTTCCTCCAGAGCGAACAAGGGTAAAGAGCCTGCTACAAGCGTACCTCGTCGATCTGCTAGATCTTCCAATGTGGCCGTTCAGCAGGCCTGGGAGAAGGTCCAGTTTGTTGAGAAGAACTTGGAAGAGTGCGATTCCCTCAATCGCGATGAGATGAGACAGCGATTGATCGCTCTCAAGAATGAGGAATTCTATAAGATCATGGTAAGCAACCGTCCTTGGGTTATGGACGATCTGAGGGTTTTACCCAAGCCTACCTTCTTCTTTGGAGATGCAGTCCCTGACGACTTGTCATACCAAAGGAGATGTTTTCAGTTCTCTTACACAGCTGATGGTGAAGAGAGAACTATTTCTACCCGGTCGTCTTTTGATCGTACCATCTCGATCATGAGCCTTGCTTCCACGTGCTCTAAGAGGGAAGATCCTCCGAGCTGGGTGAAGAGGGCCAGTGTGATCAAGACCGGGGTTTTTGTTGGTGGACCCTCCGGATATGCGGAGAAGCCACCTATCCGTATGGACATGTTGATGCCAGCCAGCGGCTACCAGGGCTCTGATTATCCGTCGGTCGATTTGAGACCGGTGGGCCTTGGCGTTTTCAGCGGTGACGGCAGTACTTGGGTGAAGCCTTTTCGACTTCGTGGCCGTTTCAATGTTGACTCCGATTGGAAGTCATGGACTGACCACACCTTGCTGATTGGGGGCGCCGTTTTGAAGGAAGCCGGGATTTTTGACGCGGTCCGCGCTTTTAGGGAGACCGTGACTTTTTCCGATGATGCCTTCATGGCTATGTTGGAGTCTTTCCTCCCTCAGACCAATACCTTCGTTGTCACGAATGGTGAGGTTGGTTTTTCTCTGAAGGAGTTAAGTGCTATTACTGGATTGCCCATCCTTGGCAAACTCTACGAGGAGTTCATGCCGATTGACAGCGTCCTCGAGGAGCAGTCAGAGGAGTTCAGGCTCCTATACTTTCAGCTCGTCGCCTTCTATGATTTTTTGAAGGAGGGCTCGAAAGTGAGATCCAGCAGTTGGAAGAGTTATGGCTCTTCATTCTTCAACTTCTTTGACAGCAAAGAGTCTTCTGATAGCATGACCCGGGAAGACAGGAAGAAGACTTCGGTCATGCAGGAAGAGTTGAAGGGTTTCTTCGCGAGCACAGATGCCATATGTTCTGACATTGCATTGCGGAGAGATCTTGCTTTTTACCTCACTTTTTGGCTAGGTGAGGCTATTTTTGCTGGTGGAGATGGGACGCACATCAGGCCGCATTGTATTTTTCCGGCTTGTCAGATGGCGTTTGGAGAGCGGCTTGCTCTGGTGCCCGCTCTTTACTCCTACCTGTGTACCGAACTGCAGGCTGCTGCTTTCTTGGTTCGGCTTGGGCTCCCTATGAATAGGGTATTTTCAGCCCATATCTTTTATTCGTGGTTTGTATACCACTGTCCTGGCTTCCACCAGCTGGGTGCTGCACAGGATGATGATCCTCTGATGATTCGATTGGCTCAGGGAAGAGCCATATCCGAATCACTTTTGTTTGCCCGCATGAGGATCCGACGGTTCAGGGACGTCGAGATGGGGCAGTCTTCAGTTAAGCTTTCTCCGGAGTTGCGGAAGAAGGCTTTTGATTTTGGTGCCTCCCGAGACTCTACTAGAGCAGGGTCGGGAAGGCATTACTCTTTGACCAATGCAGAGAAGGAGTGGCTTTTCAGCATACGGGTCGACACGATGGTGTACCGTAGACATCTTTTCGTCGACATCCAGCCGTATGTACCTTCGTGGGGAAGAGACCATTGGTGAAGGTATGATTCTTCCTTTTTCTTTTTCTACTTCTTTCATGGGGCTTTCCATGTTCTGATTTGTTTTCTCACCCTGCTGCTGCTTTTTTCTTTTTTTTTTTTAGCAGAGGATGAAGACTTGCCGATGCCTGAGGTTCCGACCGATGAGGCGGTGATGGAGCCGGTTATGGCATCTGAAGAAGAATCGAGGGACTCTGGAATGACTCCGGAATCTCCAATTGGTATAACTTCTTTCGCTTTCTCTCTTTTTTTTTTTTTGCCTGCGACTTGATTTGCTAACAGTTTTTTCTTGTCAGCTGACTTGCCACAGGATTCCGATGACTTTGAACCATCAATGGACGCAAATGTCGATGATGCTTCTGATGAGTTCATGGAGGAAGAGAGTGTTCCGCCAGTCGTTGAAGAAGGTACTTTGTAGTGATGACCCTGATGATTTTTTTTTTTTGAACAGGATCATATTCATACCTTTTTGTGTTTCATTTGCAGGTTTTGAAGTGACAGAAGAGAGTCCATCGCTTTCTTCAGAACCAGAGCAAGGGATGCCAGAGGTCGATCCGGAGGTAGAGACCAGTTCTGACATGATTGAGGAGATGCCTCGTGTTGAGATTCCCTCTCCAGTGGCTCCAAGTGAAAAGAGTTCTTTTGTTACTCTTCCAATGGGACATGACATGAGCAGCCGATCAGCGGAGAAGGTTGAATGTTCATCCAGTTCGTCTCTTCAATTTGCGAAGAAGGTGCTGGCTCGGGTTTTGAGTTCTTGGGTCAAGACTCTCCTTTCTGGACACTTGGAGGCAGGATTTGGCATGATCCCACATGTACAGGAGATTCTGACCGACACCGAAGAGGTTGGTCTGGATGTCACAGGTGCCAGGGCGATCGTTGATAGGATCATTGCACTGGGTGACAAGTGGTTTGAGACCATGGGTTTCCCTGACGACCAATTCTTCAAGGAGATGTTCTTGGACCCTGCTGATAAGGCTAAGTCTGACCTGAATGAGGCTACACAAAGCAAGAAGCAGCTAGTTCGGGAGAAGAACAAGGAAGAGCTAGCCATCATCGGATTGAGGCATGACCTTAACGTCCTTGATAGGGAAGTTGAGGAGGCCAGGAAACGTCTTGAGCATTTGAAGGCACAAGTCGATGCGAAGTGGGCTGCTATAACAGAGGCTCGTGACAGGGAGAGTACTCTGATCCGCAGGGTTGCAGATGCCGGTCAAGTTCTCGAGAGGAGGACTCTAGAAAACGAACGATGGCAAACTGCTGGGGAAGAGCTTCCCGGTGTAAAAGAAGGGTTACGGCATTCGCTAGCATCTCATGGCAAGTTCCTGAAGAAGCGTGCCTTGGAAACTCTGACGGCTGAGGCCAAAAGTTTGCTTGAGGAGCTGAAGCTTTGGCTGGAGACCATTTTTGGCTGAGCTCCTGATTTTTTATAGCAGAAACCATTCTTCTTTTTTTTGGTACCACATGTATTTTTTGGTACTCTTTTTTTGTAGTGCTTGTGGACACTTTCTTTTTTTTTTTGGTACCACATGTATTTTTTTGGTACTTTTCTTTTTTTTTTGTAGTGCTTGTGAACACTTTCTATTTTTTTTTTTTGCTTTGGTACCACATGTATTTTTTTGGTACCTTTTTTTTTGTTCCCTACGCTCACTCAAATCTTTTTGTGATGAAAGCAATTGCTAAATGGGATTTGATCAAAAGCTTTGTCATTTTGTGAAAATCTTTTGTCAAATAATTGTTTTGGCATGGGAGCCTGATTTTGGTTGTGGCGTGAAAGCCGCTTTTGAGATGGCATGGAAGCCGAAATTTTATGGCGTAAAAGCCAAAATTTGGGTTGGCATGGAAGCCGGTGTTTTTGTGGCATTTATAGCCAGTTTGGTGGCATTGATAGCCAATTTGTGGCATTTATAGCCGGTTTTGTGGCATTGATAGCCGGGTTTTTTTTTTTTAAAGCCAAGTTTTGGTTTGTCGGCGTGAAAACCAATTTTTTGTGGCATTGATAGCCGGTTTGTGGCATTTATAGCCGGTTTGACATGAGAGTCAGGTTTTTTTTTTTTGTGTGGCATTTATAGCCGATTTTTTTTGAAAACCGAGTTTTGTTTTATTGGCATGAAAGCTGATTTTGGCGTTTATAGCCGGAAATTTTTGTTTTGGCATTTATAGCCGGATTTTGGCATTTATAGCCGAGTTTTGGTTTTCAAAATGCAGGTATCGACTAAATGTCGCCTCCCCGCTGAATGGTCTTGCAAGTATCGATGGAATGTCGCTTCCTTGCTCATTCGGTTTTGCGAGTATTGATGGAATGTCACTTCCTCGCGGGTTAGGTTTTGCAAGTATCGATGGAATGTCGCTTCCTCGCGAATTGGGGTGCAAATATCGACTAAGCGTCGCTTCCCTGCTTTTCCCAAGACTTTTGGTTTTGCGGGTACTGACTTGATGTCGTTTCTCCGCGATTTTTGAAATTTGAGGTTTTCTCGAACCATTTGTAATTTTGGTTGTGGATAGCAACTGGTATGTTGCATCTCCACGATTTTTGAAATTGGGTTGTGGATATCAACTGGTTTGTTGCTTCTCCACGGTTTTTGGATTTTGCAAGTATCGACGAAATGTCGCTTCCCTGCGATTTTGGGTGCAAGTATCGATGGAATGTCGCATCCTTGCTTTTTTTCAAAATTTTTGTTTTGCGGGTACTGACTTTGATGTCATTTCCCCACGATTTTTGAAAAACCATTTTTTTTTGTTTAAAGACACGAGGGTCGTAAATTTTGACCTAGAACCATTTGGCGGTAAAAGGTAAGGTGGACTAGGGTGGAAATCCCTGAATCCGGATTTTTGTTTCAAACCATGAATTTTGGTTCAAGGATCGAAAGCTTTGGTCAAGTCAGGGAGAGGCTCCTAAACTTGGATTTTTTTTGTTTTTGAACAATGAAACGATGAAAGTAAGCATTGCTTTTGAATCTCTAGAAATTTTGACATTTGATATGAAAATTCTAAAGAGAGTGGGTTTGACGAGCGAGTACCTGAGAACAGGTTTTGGCCATACAGGCATTGCTCTTACCCAGTTGGGTAAGTCTTCAAGGGTAGTACCGCTTCAAGAACTTGCCGTTGATAGGCAGCATACATATGTCGCCTTCCATGTTTAGGAGGGCATATGCGCCGTTGGAGAAGACTTTGTCGATGACGTAGGGTCCCTCCCATTTTGGTTCAAATTTGCCTTTGGATTTGTGTGCGAAGACCATTGGTCTTTTTACCGCAAGAACCAAGTCACCCTTTTTGTAGGCGCGTTGCCGGACCCTTTTGTCAAAAGATCCTGCCATGCGTGCTTGGTAAAGTTCAATGCTTTGTCGAGCTTCGAGCCGTCTCTCGTCGAGATTGTCCAGCTCATGGAGTCGCAATTTGACATTGCTTTCTTGAGTCATGTCATTTTGTAGAGATACCCTCAGAGAAGGAATTTGTACCTCTAGGGGCATGACAGCTTCGCATCCATAGACCAAGGAGAATGGTGTGCTATGGGTTGGTCCTCGAACGGTGGTTCGATAGGCCCACAAAGCTTCAGACAGTTTATCGCTCCAGTCTCTTTTGTGACTAGAGACCATTTTCTTGAGGATTTTGCAGAGTGTCTTGTTGAAGGCTTCTGCTAATCCGTTTGCTGCCGGATTGTATGGAGTCGAAGGACAGCTTTGGATTTTGTATTTGTCGCAAAACCTGTAGAATCGATGATCCCGGAATTGTGGTCCGTTATCATGGACGAATCTCTTGGGTATGCCGAAACGACAAATGATGTTGGTGCGTAGGAATTGAAGAACTGATGAGGTCTTCATTTCGTTGAACGCAAATGCTTCTGACCACTTGGAGAAATAATCCGTTGCGGCGAAGATGAAGCGATGACCTTTGCTTGAAGGGGGAGAGATAGGACCTATGATGTCCATGCCCCATGCTTCAAAAGGCCATGAGATTGTTGTAGGATGCAGCCATTCCGGAGGCATGTGAATGTAATCTCCGTGAACTTGGCATAGCTGGCAGCGTTTGGCAAATTGCATTGCATCAGCAACCATGGTAGGCCAATAGTAACCTAACCTTTTTATCTGATCATAGAGCTTAGGACCTGCCTGATGGGCTCCACAAAGACCAGCATGAACTTCTTTAAGTGTTTCTTCGGCCTCTTGTTGTGACAAGCAGCGTAGAAGTACTCCGTTGAAGGATTTCCTGTAGAGGATTTTTGAAGGAATATCCAAATGAAAGTTTGGGGCTCGCCTTTGTATGCTTACCCGTTCTTTTGGATCTTCAGGTAGGATTCCGAACATAGTGTAATCAATGAACGGATCCCTCCAGTCGACGATTGAAGGTTGAAGGATAGAGATCCGACTTCCAACCACTCGGTGGCATTCGGCAACTGCTTGGTGTGTGTTAAGAGGAGGGAGGATCCTTCTCTCGCACACTGTAATTTGCATGTTTTCCCCTTCCTGGATCGCCATTGATGCGGCAAGTCCGGCCAGGGCATCTGCACGGATATTTTCACCTCTACGAATGTGGGTGATGTTGCAGATGTCAAACTTTTGCAGAAGCGATTGTGCCTTGTTGTAATAAGGCAGCAGATCCGGCTTCCTGACTTCATATTTCTGAGTCATCTGGTTGACGATCAGTTGAGAGTCTCCAAAGACTTCCAGCATAGTGATACCGGATTCGATGGCGAGTTCCAATCCTAGGATCAGAGCTTGGTATTCAGCTGCATTGTTTGTGCATGGTTCCAGTAGCGAGAAAGCGTGTGGAATCATGCATTTGTCGGGGCTAACAAAGAGGATGCCAACTCCCGAGATCAGCTTTCTGTTTTCATTTGTCCTGGTTGCACCGTCAAAGTACATGTCCCAGGAGGCATTTGGTGAGGAAGTCTCCACGTTGTAGACAGGTTCGTCTGGGAGATCATCTCTGAGTGGAGAATCTTTAGGCAATGGATGCTCTGCGAGGAAATCTGCTAGAGCTTGGCCTTTGATTGCTTTTTGTGGCACATACCTAATATCAAATTGTGACAAGAGGATGGACCATTTTGCCAGTCGGGCATTAAGAGAACCTGCCTTTGTGACAAGGACCTTCAAGAGGTTGATCCTTGAGACGAGGTAGACTGTGTTGGAAAGCAAGTAGTGACGTAGCTTTTGTACGGCAAACATCACTGCAAGGCATTCTTTTTCGACTGGAGAGTAGCGATGCTCTGCACCTACTAGCATGCGGCTGAGGTAGTATAGAGCAGCTTCTTTTCCCTCACCATTCTCTTGTGCAAGCAGAGCGCCTACAGAATGATCAAGAGCTCTTGTGTACAAGATGAATGGTTTTCCAGTGGCAGGGGCAGCTAACACTGGAGGTTTGGTCAGGTATGACTTGATATCTTGAAATGCGGCTTCGCAGTCGGTATCCCAGACAAAGTCTACACCTTTTTTCATCAATCGAGAGAATGGACGGCATTTCCCCGAAAGATTGGAGATGAACCGTCTAATGTAGGCCAATCTCCCTTGAAGCCCTTTTAGTTCCCTTAGGGTTCTTGGAGAGGGCATTTCTAGAATAGCCTTGACTTTTATGGGGTCAAGTTCTATTCCAGCTTTCCGAACAAGGAATCCGAGAAACTTACCCGACGAGACGCCGAAGAAGCATTTTAGAGGATTCATCCGCAGTTTGTGTTTGCGAAGTCGGAGGAAGACTTCCCGAAGATCTTTGAGATGGTCTTCTTTTCTTCTGCTTTTGACGGCGAGGTCATCAACGTAACATTCGACCGTCTTGTGCTGCATATCTTGGAATATTTTCATCATAACCCTCTGATATGTGGCACCAGCATTTTTCAGACCAAATGGCATGACAGTGTAGCAATACACGCCAAATGGAGTCCGAAATGAAGTGTGTTTTTCATCCTCGGGATGCATCTTTATCTGATTGTAACCAGAGAAGCCATCCATGAATGTCATTCGCTCGAATCCGCAGGTATTGTCAATCATCACCTCCGGTATGGGGAGCGGGAATTCATCTTTAGGGCAAGCGCCATTCAGGTCTCTATAGTCAATACAGACTCTGATCTGCCCATTTTTCTTTGTCACGGGGACAATGTTGGCCAACCATTCTGGATGTTGTTCCTCACGGATGAAGCCGACGCTTTTGAGCTTTTGAACTTCTTGTTCAATTTTATCCATCACATCTGGACGGAATCTTCTTTGGCCTTGTTTGACAGGCTTGATTTCTTCTTGAAGATTGAGTTTGTGGACTGCTATTTTGGGGTCTAAACCAGGCATTTCAGCGTAGGACCATGCAAAGCAATCAACGAACTCACGAAGAAAAGCGATATACTCGGGTAACTCATCATCCTTTATATTCTTGCTTATGAATACAGGACGTGGGTTATCAGGTGTTCCCAAGTTTATCTTTTGAACAGGATCTTCTGTCGGAAGGTTCGAACGTGGTTCCTCCACAATATTTTCGGAGGCTTCCAACTCAACGAAACCTTCTAGAGTTTCAACTGCATTACCAGACCAAGGCTCTGTTCCTTTCCATGGATTCTCTTGATTGGTGATCTCCTCAAGGCTTGCTATGAGATAGTCCCAATCACCTGTTGAGTCTGGTATTTCTTTTGGAGACGAGGGTTCTTCTGGGTCAGGATGCCACAAGTCTGTATTATCGGACGATTCCTGTTTATCATCAGAGAAATCATACCAATTGGATGAGCTTCCTGGATCTTTGTCAGGTAACTCTTTAAAGAGATTTCCAGGGAGATCGATGTCTTCGTGGACTTTAGATGTTGAGGCTTGGTCGGTAAAACGACTTTTAAGCCTTTGTGTCAACTGTCTCAGAGGAGTGTCGGGATCATACCCTAACCCATATGAAGACTTTTCTACATGACCGTAGAGTCTCCAATCTTCCAGCTGGCTTTTGGTCAAGGCGGGCTCCAATGGCGTGAGAATACCGCGTCTTTCTCCCAAACCGACTGGGTTTTGAGCGTCATAGCCCATTTTCTTCATAATTGCTTGTGCCACAGGACTATATAGAGATAGCTGAGGCATACCTTCATTTTGAAAAGGTTCCAGCATGGAGTTTGATGAAGAAGCGTCCGATCTATGGAAGAAGATCGGCCTTTGCTTTGGTGATGTTGCCGGAACAACAAAGGTAGCTGACGTAGGATCTTCTACATCAGCAGGTGTCTCCATCGGAGTGAGAGCAGGCTGAACTTGCTGAGTGTCAGCTTGGCTTGACGATGCATCGTCTTCTGGCTCTGAGTCCGAGTCTGTGTCTTGCATGATAGACACGAGAGAAACAACAAATTTGCCCCCAGGCTTTTGTTTCGCCTTCTTCACTTTAGTCGTGATGACCAAAGGTTTTGAATTCTTGAGGGAGATAACGAAGGGAGATTGACTACTCTCTTCTAATTTGCTGGAGGGTTTGTTTTCTTCCGGTGATTTTTGAGGAGCCTTGCCTTTATCTTTCTGGAGATTTTCAGCAGGGGGTGCTATTTCCTCTTCTTCTTTTTCTCCTTCATACATTTGGGAGTCTGCGAAGTGGACTTCTTTACCTTTGAAGGGTTTCCTGTCCGCAAAGACTCGATGTACCATGCCGTCGTCGCCGACAAACTTGATGCATTGATGTAGAGTTGAAGGAACAACACCATTCTCGTGTATCCAAGGACGTCCGAGAAGGATGTTGTAGCATGAGGGGGTTTTTATTGCATACACAGTGACCTCAGAGATAAGATCACCGATTTGCAATTTGAACCTGATTTTGCCGATAGGCCTTTGAGTGCTCCCATCGTATCCAAAGATAGATACAGATGTGTGGCTTAGCTTGCTGGGTGGGATGCCCAACTCTTCAAGAGCCGAAGTGGAGATAAGGTTGAGTGCAGAACCTGGGTCGATCTGAACTCTATGTATCGGCATTTCTTTGATGTACCCTGTGAAGTACAGGGGTCGGTTGTGCCTTGCTTCGCCAAGTAGGAGGTCTTCCTTAGTGAAGGCGATGGTTGCACTGGCTGCCTTTTGAACCGAGAGGCATTGGATGCATGATCCCTCGCTTTTCTCTTTTTCTTCTTTTAAGGAGGTTTCTGAGTTTTTGACCCGGTAGTCCATTTCAATTTGGAGGACTTGTGGGGCATGTTTGTCGACATCCTCATTCAGTTTTTGTAATTCTGATATAAGATTATCACGAGTGCGTGGAGACATTCGCAATAAGTCTAGGATGTGAAGACGTGCAGGTATGTGTTTGAAGTGCTCAACCAAATCATACTTGAAAGCCTCCTTAGGGCCTGCATGTTCATCATTGTTGCCACTGGGGGCGCTTACAACATCTTTTCCCGAAGGATTTACATAAGTAAAGGAAGATTGGTTGTAATTTTTGTGGTAGTCCCGGCCCGAACGGGTGCCTCTACCAACTTCAAGAGCTTCTTGAGAAGGATCCTCGTTTGGAAGATTGTCTTCAGGATCAAGAGGCTGTCGTTTTTCATCCACTGGAGCAATGACAGGTGCTGGGTTAACAGCATCTTCTTGTGCAGCCTCTTGGTCTTCTTCATCATCAGACCAGGATCCTTGTGGTTGCAAGGGGTTATACCAGATTACTGGCATAAGGTGAGTTTCAGGAACCCATTCTTCATCGGAGAGATATTCTCCTGTTTCAAGAGATTCCTCCCACTCATCGGTGTAGTTGGGCTCGAATCCATCGTCGGTGTCGCTGGACTCGTATCCATTAATGGAGAATCCAACTACCGAGTTGCAAGAGTATGATGCCCCCTGTATGGCTTCTTTTTTGAATTGAGGTGGCATGAAATCACTGAGAGTGAAGTTTCTTACCGCCTTTGAAGTCTCTGGAAGGGACGTTTCTGCTACCCCGAGTGAAGTGGTAGAGGAGGCCTCTGCCTTTTCATGGACTTTTTGTTTTGGCTGAGTCTTCTCTTGCCGTTTGAGCCTGAGGAGATGTTTCCTAGCCTGCCTTCGCTGTTGAGCTGTCGGCTTTGTTTTTACGATCTCCCAGTTTTCATCTTCCAAGAGATCGGGATGTACCCATATGGGTTGTCCGTCTGGTGTCGGGCAAGGAACCAACACTTCGGACGTTTGAATTCTTTTTATCACCTTGAAGGAAGTAGTGATCTTCTTCTTCGGTGATTTTGGTGTTTGTCCACATGACACCATGTTGACGGAGGCAGTCCCATAGTTTTTGTCAAAGGTGATGACTCCGTTTTTCCACATCTCGTTTATCTTCTCTCTCACAACAAAGCATTGATTGAGAGGATGCGAGACCATCTGGTGGTATGGACAGTACCGAGGATCATTGGTTTTGCCAACGTCTCCAGGTCTTTTGGGCTCTGGCAAAATGAGTTTGCCATTTGCTAGGAGAGCCTCAAAGATTTCTTCGACGTCTTCATCGAACGGATATTTCTTTTCTACTCGCTCTTTGAAGGCATCAGAGAGTTCAGGTCTCTTACCTGCAGCTCTATTTTCAGCTTTCTTTGGTTGCTGAGGAGCTGACTTAGTCTGCACATTGAGAACCTCCTTCTTCTTTGGTTTAGAGGTTGCAACAGCAGTCGGCTCTTTCTTTGATGATTTCTGACTGTTGAGGTCTTTGATCACCGTTTCAGCTTCCATGGAAGCTTCCAGGAGTTCCCCCAGGTTCTTTGATTTATTGCCGACGATCATGGAGCGGATTTTAGCTCTCATGTTGTTTCGGCAGATGTCGACTAGCGACGCTTGTGGCAGTACATCTGAGCATTTGTACGCCATTGCTTTCCACTTGTGAATGAAGTCATAAGTTGACTCATTCTCTCCCTGTTTTAGGCTGCAGAGCTGAGCCATAGTAACAGGATGATCCTCACCTTGGAAGTGGGTCAGGAAGCGTGTCTCCAGCATAGCCCAGTTCTGAATGGAGTTCTCCGGCAGAGTGGAGTACCAATGGAAGGCCGTACCTTTTAGGGTACTTGCAAAGAGGCGGATCTTGAGTGCATCTTGATCCGCGATAGCTCCCGTCAAGATCTTGAAGTGGATGACGTGCTGTCTGGCTGATCCTTTCCCCGTATATGTTTGGAGAGTAGGATGCTTGAATTTTGTGGGGAACGGGACCGAGTCCATCCATAAAGGATATGGTGGCTTGATCCCATGCTCTTTGAGTATATCCTCTTCTTTAGCTTTGGCGAGGATACTGTCTACGTCCTTTTTGGTGAGGGCGCGTGACTCATTTTCTTCTCCATTTCCCTCGTTATTGCTATGATTTGGAGGAGGCTCATTGTTCACCTGATTTTGGACGACAAGGAGAAGGTTTTCCATCAGAGTTTCAATCCTCTGCTGGCCTTGTTCCAACTGCTGGATGCGTGTGAGCGCATCATCTCGAGGTGGATTCTGAGGTGGCGGCTCAGAACTTGTAGCCAAGACGTTCATCCCTCGGGATTCGAACGAAGAAATCGTCCTGGTGACCGAGCTGGGGCTCATTCTTTTTGATGAAGAGCTTGATGAAGGATTACTCTCCCGTCCTTGGCTGGAAGGGGCAGGAGATTCTTCGGGATGTCTTTGTGTCCTGGTGATGCTACGGGTCACCGGACGTCGGACATGGATTTTTGATGCTGACCTTTGGCGTCTTCTGGTTTTTCCAACCATATGGACGGCAGCAACTTGGTCGGGTCTTTCTTTTTCGACCCATTTGCTGGAGACTTGAAGTGTAGGAGGCTGGGTCCTTTGCTTCTCTAGTCTCTTTTGTCGATATGACGCACGGCGGCGTGCTCGACGAGCGATTTGAGCTTTGGTCAGCTCCGGCTGGGCTCTGACGATGAAGGATGTGCTCCCTCGGGCGCAGCAGCCGAGCTTGTCTTCTTTGTGGTTGGGCAAGGACAGGATGCGGACCCGGTCCTTTGCCTGTTGCAGCGAAGCTTTGAACCTTTCGAGTTCGGCCCCTGTAGAGATGAAGGGTCGAACTGAAGGAGTGTAGGCCTTAGCAGGTGCTTGGAGAGGCCTGGTGATGCATGATCTGATTTTGGGCCTGTAGGAACAAGCCGGCTCATGCTGGGTTGACTTGGGAGTCAGGTTGGAGATGGGTCTCTCCTCTTTCATGTAGGCAAGAGGGTAGAACTGGTTTTCTTTGAGTAGGGCCAGGTATGCTGGCTTGGTGGAAATTTGAGACCTTCTTTGTTTTGGGGAAGGTCTTGGAGACCAAGTCTTGGGATAGACCTGGTTGTTTGTGGGTCGAGGCTTCGCGGGGGTGCCGCGGGCTTCAGGCTTTTGGGCGCTCGCCTTTGGTGTCACGGGAGTGACACGTTGAGAGGCGATCTTCTGCTTTTTAGCAGGCGCAGCTTGTTCTTCGGGAAGTGGGAATGGTCCCAGTGTCCCGAAGACGATGGTCCGGGGAGTCGAGGTCGACCCGGAGTTCAGAGAGTTGCCGAGGGAGTTGACGCTTCGGCAGCTGGCGGGGCGCTTGTAAGTGCGCTCGGTTTGCTTCTGTTGAAGCATGAGTTGGTGCTTGTTCTCATCGAAGATAATGGTTAAGGCTGCCATTGTTAGTTTCGAAAAAGTTCTGAAACAAGACCACATCCATTAGTAATCACAAGAATATAATGACCATAAATGGGAATTTCTATGGTTGTCTTTTCAAATCGCTCAAGGGATATGACCCAAGCGACATGAAGAAGGCAAAAAGCCATAGATGGTACAATTGTTCTGACAGCGAACATGGTAGGCTCGAAATGAGCGTTCCAATGACTGCTAGAAGCAATTGTATACCTAAATTCGACTTATCGAGAAGCGGAGCTTGCTCGAGATAAGAAGAATATAAGGTAGGAGTTACAAATGTGCCGGTCACAGATACAGTAGACCCTGAAAGGGCGTACCAGTATTGCTATGCACAAATGTTGGAGATCGCATCCATGAGATGGGATTCTTTGTTTTGAAATGTCAGAAATGGATTCGTCAAAGAGAGCAGGTGACATTCCGATTCAAATACGGGCTCAACGATTTCCGCGAGCGCCAGTACTCAGAAGGGAAGAGACCACAATTTCTCGAATCTGAATCCAAAAAGTGACGAGTTTTTGGAGATTTTTTTTTGAAATGATTTTTTTTTATTTTATTTTTATTTTTTATTTTTTTATTTTTATTATTTTTTTTTAAATATTTTTTTTATTTATTTTTTTATTTTATTTTTTTTTTGAAAATTTTTGTTTTTTTTTTTTTTAAGATTTTTTTTTTTTGAAATTTTTTTTTTTATTTTTTTTTTAATTTTTTAAGATTTAAAGACGAGAGAGTACACATAGGCCTCCTAACCCGGTCTTATGAAACCTCAATTGATAGAATTGCCCCCAGGTAAGGGTAGGATTACTTAATGAACCCGTTTGGAGGACCCTTGCCTAGAACAGTCAAGCTGTCTCCACACTCTGGACAAGGCTTTTCTTGAATCAATCGTGATCAAAGAACGCAATTGGTTTAACCTTAGTGGTCTATGTCCCTTTTTTTATAAAAATCCCAAATAGACTCATCGAAGAGAAACGATGGCCCAAAACCTTAGTCGAACGGGCTCAACATTTCTGCAAGCACCAAAGAACGATAGGATAGGAACAAAGTTTCTCAATTTTGAATCCAAACTAAGAAAACTAATTTTTTTTATTTTTATTTTTTTTTAATATTTTTTTTTTGAAATCTCTAATGAACTCATCGAAGAGAAACGATGGTCCAAAACCTTAGTCGAACGGGCTCAACATTTCTGCAAGCACCAAAGAACGATAGGATAGGATCAAGGTTTCTCAATTTTGAATCCAAACTAAGAAAACTGATTTTTTTTTTTTTTTTTTGAAATCTCTAATGAACTCATCGAAGAGAAACGATGGCCCAAAACCTTAGTCGAACGGGCTCAACATTTCTGCAAGCACCAAAGAACGATAGGATAGGATCAAGGTTTCTCAATTTTGAATCCAAACTAAGAAAACTGATTTTTTTTTTTTTTTTTTTGAAATCTCTAATGAACTCATCGAAGAGAAACGATGGCCCAAAACCTTAGTCGAACAGGCTCAACATTTCTGCAAGCACCAAAGAACGATAGGATAGGATCAAGGTTTCTCAATTTTGAATCCAAACTAAGAAAACTGATTTTTTTTTTTTTTAAATCTCTAATGAACTCATCGAAGAGAAACGATGGCCCAAAACCTTAGTCGAACGGGCTCAACATTTCTGCAAGCACCAAAGAACGATAGGATAGGATCAAGGTTTCTCAATTTTGAATCCAAACTAAGAAAACTGATTTTTTTTTTTTTTTTTTTGAAATCTCTAATGAACTCATCGAAGAGAAACGATGGCCCAAAACCTTAGTCGAACGGGCTCAACATTTCTGCAAGCACCAAAGAACGATAGGATAGGATCAAGGTTTCTCAATTTTGAATCCAAACTAAGAAAACTGATTTTTTTTTTTTGAAAAGAGAAAGAATGGAAACAAACTCAAAGAAATAGAAATTTCCAAAGAATCCCATCTCATGTTTTTTTTAGGATGCAAAATCCAACATAAGCTACCAGCTAGAAAGTAGCCAAGGAATCCGGAAAAGAAGTATAAGCATAGAGCAAAAAGTATGATATGCAAATATTTCATTTCCAAGCACCGTGTTCTCAAATGAACGAGTCCCACCGGGTGTGCCAGCTTGATGGAACGCGCTCCGAGGCGCCCGCTGGGGCGGCTACCGGGGTCGGCGGAACGTGGGAGTCCGTCGGGTCCGGCCCTTTCGCGCCCTGGCGGGCCCTGAAGCGTGCATCAACATTTCTTTTATGTGGGTGTGCCAGATTTTCTATTTTACTTGGAATTGCAAGTGGTAATCCGGAGATCAACCTTCGCAAGTAAAAAGGAAATCAACTTCTTTCAAGTTTTCCATTGCACAAATATTTAAGAAAAGAGACATTTTCTTGATTTACCGTGAAAGGCGATTTTGTTTGGCATTTATAGCCGATTTACAATTCTTATCAATAATGAAAGACAAGAGTTGTGATTTTTGTCTCTTTAGAAAAATACAAATTACAATGAAAAGCAAGAAAAGGAAGATCTAACTTTTCAGGAGATTGTGGGGGACTCGTTCAGATTGACGGTCGCAAGCCATGTATGGGCTTCGCCATCATCCATGCAGATGAGAACAGAAGATGCTCTTGACTCGCTTGGCTTGGCTATGACCTCAGGTTTTTAGAGGACAAAGACCAAGAGAAGGTCCTATGTCCAATAAAAAGCTAAGTAGACGGGCTGAAAAGCCACGTCTAAGCCATTGGAGGCAGCAGGAGAAGGCAAGGACCTTGGGGGGGGGTGCCCCCCAAGGGACTTTTGTCACCTTGTAGTGGTGGCCGGTGCAGAACTTCAGCAGAGTTTTTCTCTCTTTTTCTTTCTCTCAGATCTCTTTCTGATCCCTTTTTTTCTGATCTTCTGATTTTCTCCTCTTTTTTCCGATCCTTTTCCGATCTCAATTTCAATGGAATGCTCTCCTATTTATAGGCCTTTGGTAGCCATTTAGGAGGGTTTATGAGCCTTAATGGCTTTAATGGGAGGAGTTACAAGATTTATTTCTTGATTTTGTAACTCCTTTTTCCTTGAATCTGATTGGCCGATGGAGATTAAGGGCTTTTAATCACCTTAATTACCATAATGGGAGGAGTTTCATGGCTTGAATGCCATGACTTAATTGATTTGTAACTCCTGGATGCTTGCTTCTGATTGGGCCGTCCAAAGAAATGAATTAATGACTGCAATAAAGCTAGTCAATTAACTGCATTAAATGGTCGCCGAGCAGTCGAAGAGTCGCGGGCCGTGCCGTGTCTTCTGGAATTCTTTTGGCGATGATCATCGATGGATCTACATGCTGATCGACATCGGATGAACATGTAACTTCAGACATTGATAGCTAAGAGTGGGCCGGTGACATCTGTCTTGTCGATTTCACGATCGGTCGGACAGAAAGTGCACTTTCTTGGTCGACCGGTTGGCGATCTTGGAGCGATCAATGATGATTTTATGCTTTTGACGGCGGATCCGAGATGTCGTCGGATATGAGTCAATTTAGAGCACTAAAAATCACATTTTCAGGAAACCACAGGGGCCAAAGTGCGCGAAACGCGAAAAAAGACGGAAAAACGGGTCACCGGCGGAAAATCCGGTGACCCGGACCTCCATGATCGCCGGCGACCATGGGCCATGGTCGCCGGCGACCATGGACCGGCGACCATGGGCCATGGTCGCAGGGGTCTGCAACCCTGGGGGATTTTTCCCCTTCGGAGCCCGTTTTGCGGTCGTTTTGAGGTCTTTTTCGTCGCCGTTTTCTTCTGTATTTTTCTTGACATTTCTTCTCATTTATTGGCTTGATTTCCCTGTAGAAAACTTGATGAGAATCCTTGCATTTTTAGAGTGCAAAGTTTCCAATTTTCCGGGAAAGCCGAAGACTTTGTCGCGTAGAGCTGCTGATTTTCCGCCAGAAGCTGAAACTTGGTCAAACGATGTCGGAATGACCTGAAATTTGAGGTGAAGCCTCCTGAGCAATAAATAAGACCAACCATAGGCTTTTGTTTGAGTTTTGAAGCCGTTTGGGGTCCCGTCGATGCTTCACTTGATTTGTCTGCGGGGAAAATGCCGAGCTTTGATATGTGGTCAAACGATGTCCGATTGACCTGAAATTTGACGGGGAGCCTATTGGAGTCATTTTGAGACGTTCCATGGGCTCCGTTTTGGATGTCATGGTCCCGGGTTGCTCCGCCGCCGGTAGGCTTGATTTTCTCTCGGAGCATCGAAACCTGGTCAAACGTTGTCAGAATGACCTGAAATTTGACGTGCAGCCTTTTGGAAGCATGTTGAAGCCACTCATGCACTTGGTTTGATGAGCGAAGGCTTCGGTGGTTCCCGCCGCCGGGAGGCTTGATTTTGCTGCTCGAGCATTGATGGAGGGTCAAACGTTGTCGGTTTGACTTAAAATTTGGCATAGAGCCCTTTTGAGACATGCTGGAGTCATCTGTAGGCTTTGATCGAAGTTTTGACGTCTCCGATGATGTCGCCGCCGGGAGCTCCCGTTTAGCTGTCGGAGAAGTGAAGTTAGGCCAAATGTTGTCGAAATGGCCCGAAACTTCATGTGTACTCTTCTCTTGGCTATCTTGAAGGATCTTGCAGTTTTTGTTTGATTCTGACAAGATTTGAATTTTTGGAGAAATTGCATTGCCTATTTATGGCAGGTTGCGACTCCATGCAGCTTTCTTGATGTTGAAGAGGCAAAGTGACATTTTTGGTGTCAACAGTTTGGTTCGGTTACAGTTTTCTGTGATAATTCACGGTTATTAACCAAATCGAACCGTATAATACGGTTCGGTTAACCGTATGCGGTTAACCGTACCGTTTACAAATAAAAGAAAAAAAGGGGGCTGAATGAAATATTTCTTACCTTATATTGATAAGAAGCAAATCGAAGCCCTAGCTCCTTTTAGTCTTTCAACTCCAGCCGGCCTCCATCATCTTCCATCTCTCCCTTTTAGCCTCTCCATCAGATCTCTCCATCGCCCACCACCCTCTCCATCTCCTGCTCCGTTCGCCTCCATCTCCATCTCCCCTCCTCCATCGTGCGACGCTCTTCATCCTGCGCAACCCATCTCGCCTCTCCCTGCAACCCATCTCACGCACCACCATCTTCATCTTCCTCCGCCATACGCACGCACGCAGCAGCCCCGGGACACCCATAGCGCCTTCTCCTTCTTCCTCCACGTCATGTAACGCCTCCTCTGTAGCAGGTACACTCCCCTGTGTTTTTTTCATCTTGACCCTTTTCCATCACACACTGAGGTCGAATAAAAAGATGGGATTTTGATTGGGGTTTTGATGGGTTTCAATGGGGCTTTGGGTGGAATTCTAATGGGTTTCTTGATGGTGTTTCAATCGTCATAGGATTGTCTTAAGAGTTTCCTTCTCAGGATGTTTTGTATTTTTGGATACCTCATTGTAAATGCTCTTACTTGTTTCTCTGACTTGTGCAGCCCAGTTTCTTCTCTTTGCTTGTAATTTATATAGAATGACATTCGAAACTATTTTCTTTTGTTTGCACAGAAGATTGAAAACTGACCCCTTTTTTCCCTTATTAGTACAATGTATTGTAGAACAGAATTTAGCTTTATGTATGGCTGGGGCTAAATTTTCTCCCTTAGATGAGCCTTCTCTTCATTGCTGAATTTTCCACCAATGTCTATATTGAAATGGGTTTATGTTTTTAGGTGAAAACATGTCCCTTGCATGGGTGGTTTGTTAATGGTTTGTTTATACACTGTGTTGTTTTGCCCAATTTAGATTTGAGTGGGGAATGGGGATAGTAGCAGTGCTTACTGATGGTAGTCTTTGAATGTTAATTTGGAAAGGTTGTTAGATTGCTTATTTATCTGTGTTAATCCCAACTTCTAACAGGTCTTGAATTGTAAAAGTTTCTAAATTGTAACTCTTTGTGTGTTTTGAGACCACACACCCTTCGATCTTTTCTGTGTTCGTGTGGTGGTGGATAGCTTAGAGCAGAATCTACTATATTGAAAATGTTCAATCACTAGAACCTTGTTGGTATTGTGTTTTTCGTTCTCACCTTTTTTCATTCTTGTTTGGAACTTGACCTCATATTAGACTGATAATATGTGTTTCTGCAATGTGATAATGGTGTTGAGCAACTAATTGTGGATGTGTCAATAGATGAGCCTTCTCGTCATTGCTGAATTTTCTACCAATGTCTCTATTGAAATGGGTTTGTGTTTCTAGGTGAAGTTTCTACCAATTCCTAACTCCCAAAATCTTCCATTTGAATATGATTTTAGGACCAAAAATAAAAAGATCTAGCAGAGAGTCGTGTGCAGGAAGAGTGAGCTTACAACCTACCATCCAGATTCTACGGCCACAACAAGATGGGCTTGATTGCTTGGTAGTTGCTACTGAGAAGTTTTTCATTACATCTGCATTCTACTCCCACATTTTGGACTTGTTGCAACTTACAAGAAGGGATCATTCATCAAATGATCCAAGCCATTCATTCATTTCATTTGTTTGATATTGTAGGCCTGATAATCTAATCATGCCAGTTACATAACGAACTAAAATTTGTTGTTTTATTTGATTTCTATACGCTTGCGTACGAGTGCCATGGAAAATCTTCCTTTTCCAGGGAAAGTTTTTATTTTATTTTTCAAAGACTCCATAGAAACTTCTTTTTCTGGGAAATCATGAAAAAAATTAGTCAATTTTTACAATTTCTTTTTTTTTCTGTAGTACAAAAAATCATTTTCAGTCCTCTTTTTTTTTTCTTCAAAAAAAAACAGAAACATACCAAAAGAAATATCGTCCACTCATCTAGTTAAGAAGTGGCCCAACTCTCACTAGATGTATGTATATATAATATGGAGTGTTGACACCAAAAAAAGTCATTATGTCTCCTCGACATCAAGAAACTACATCAAGTTGAATCCTGCTACAAAACAGGCAAAGCTACTTCAAGCATCAGATATTGTCAGAATCAGAAAAAAATTGCAAGATCCTTCAAGAAAGCCAAAAGAGGGGTACACCTGAAGTCTCAGGCCATTCCGACATCGTCTCGCCTAACTTCACTTCTCCAACAGCTAAACAAGCGCTCCCGGCGGTGACATCATCGAAGGCACCAAAACTTCGATCAGAGCCTACGGATGGTTCCAAAATACCTCCAACGGACTCCATGCCAAATTTCAAGTCAAATCGACAACGTTTGACCCTCCATCAATGCTCAAGCAGCAAAACCAAGCCTCCTGGCGGTGGGAACCACCGAAGCCATCACTCATCAAACAAAATACATAAGTGGCTTCAAAATGCTTCCAAAGAGCTGCACGTCGAATTTCAGGTCATTCCGACAACGTTTGACCAGGTTTCGATGCTCCGAAAGAAAATCAAACCTATCGGCGACGGAGCACCCCAGGACCATGACATCCAAAGAGGAGCTAATGGATCATCTCTACATGACTCCAATAGGCTCCCTGTCAAATTTCAGGTCAATCGGACATCATTTGACCACATATCAAAGCTCGGCATTTTCCCTGCAGTAAAATCAAGTCAAGCATCGATGGGACCACAAACGGCTTCAAAACTCAAATAAAAGCCCATGGTTGGTCCTATCCATTGCTCAAGAAGCTTCACCTCAATTTTCAGGTCATTCCGACATCGTTTGACCTAGTTTCGACTCTTGATGGAAAATCGGCTACAAACTCTTCGGCTTTCCCGAAAAATGGGAAACTTTGTGCTTCGGTTTTGCGCGGGTCCTCGTCAAGTTTTCTCCAAGAAAATCAAGTCAATAATTGAGGAAAAATTTCAAGAAAAATACGGAAGAAAAAAGGAACAAAAAAGAAGGAAAAATGGCCGAGAACAAAGCTCGGCGACCAAAAGGGCCAAAGCCCTATGGTCGTCGGCGACCCTGCAAATCCGGGTCGCCGGATTTCTCGCCGAATGGCCTGTTTTCCGATCCTTTTCGCGTTTCGAGTATTCCTGCCTCTGTGAGTTTCTGAAAATCCAGTTTTTGATGCTTGAAAACGACTGATCTTCATCGACATCTCGAATCCGCCGTCAAAAGCATGAAATCATCACTGATCGCTCCAAGATCACCAACCGGCTGACCAAGAAAGTACACTTTTTGTCCGACCGATCGTGAAATCGACAAGACAGATGTCACCAGCCCACCAACATCAATCAATGTCTGAAATTGCACTGCAATCCGACATCAAACAATGTGTGGATCCACCTGTAATGATCACAAGAAGAATCCCAAAAGACGCGGCGCGGCCCGTTTACTCAGTTTTTCATTGGATATAGGACCTCCTCTTGGTCCTTATCCTTTAAAAAACTGAGGTTGGAGCCAATCTGAATAATCAAAGCATCAAGCGTTCTCATTTGAAGGACGATGGCGAAGTCCATACATGACTTGCGACCGTCGATCTGAACATGTCCCCACAATCTCCTAAGAAGTTAGATTCCTTTTCTTTCTTTTCTATTGTAATTTGTAACTTTTTTAAAGAGACAAAAAAGAAATCACAATTCTTGTCTTTCATATTTGATGAGTTTTGTAAAATCGCCTTTCACAGCAAAATCGCCTTTCACGGCAAGCAAACAAAAAAAAAGCCTCCTACAGTATTCTTAAAAACAAACTTGTCTCTTTTATTAAATATTTATGCAATTTGAAAAGTTAGAAAGAATGATCGATTTTATTTCTACTTGTGAGGGTGAATCTCCGGATCATCACCATTCCAAATTCCAAGTAGAATAGTAAATCTGGTATACCCGTACAAAAAGTTGATACCTGCGTTTTCCCTCCTCCGTCGAGACCCAAGCAGCCCCCGGGTGCGGAAGGAGAGGATGAAAACTGAGGGTCCATCAAGTTGGCACACCCGGTGGGGCCCGTTCACTTGAGAACGTGATGCTTTGATCCCTTGGCTCCTTTCTAGTTGATGGCCTATGTTGGATTTTGCACCTAAAAAAAAAACATGAGATGGGATTTTAGTCATTCTTTCTCATTTCAAAACAAAAAAAATCTGATTTCTTTTCTTGGATTCAATTTGGAGAAATTTTGATCCTCTCTTCTTCGAATTTGATAGCTCATAGAAATGTTTGTAGCTATTGTTCGTATCGGAGATTGGGCCGTCTTTTCTCTTTGAGGAGTCCGATGGGGGTTTTCAAAAAGAAAAACTTCATTTCAAATTCTCAAAAAAAAAATGATCTCTCTTTCTTAAGATTCAACTTTGAGAAATTTTGATCCTCTCCTCTTCGAACTTGATAGCTCACAGAAATGTTTGCAGCTATTGTTCATATCGGGGATTGAGCCATCTTTTCTTTTTGATAAGTCCAATTGGGATTTCAAAAAAAAAAAATTCAATACAAAAATTCAGTCTTCTCTCTTTTGAATTCAAATTCAAAGAAACTTTGGTTATTCCCTTTCGGATTTAACGCTCGCAGAAATGTTGAGTTGTGGTTCGGATTGGAACACCACTTCTTTTCTTTGATGAGTTCATTGGAAACCCTTTAAAAAAACACTAAGGTTGCACCAATTGCGCTCTTTGACTAAAGTGGATTTAAGAAAAGCCTTGTCCAGAGTGTGGAGACAGCTAGACTGTTCGAGGCAAGGGTCCTTCAAACGGGTTCATTAAGTAATCCTACCCTTACCTGGGAGTTGATCTATCTATTAAGGTTTCATAAGATCAAATTGGAAACCTATGTGCATCCTAAAAAAAAATTTTCAATTTTTGAGTTCAGAATTGAGAAATCTTGGTTCTTTTCCCTTTCGGGTTTAACGCTTGCAGAAATGTTGAGTTATGGTTCGGATTGGAATACCATTTGCCCTCTTTGATGAATTCAATCTTAAACCTTCAAAAAAAAAAAAAAAAAAACTTACGTCACTTTTGAGTTCAGAATTGAGAAATCTTGGTTCTTTTCCCTTTCGGATTTAACGCTAGCAGAAATGTTGAGTTGTGGTTCAGATTGGAACACCACTTGCTCTCTTTGATGAATTCAATCTTGACCTTTCAAAAAAAATAAAACTTCCGTTACGTCTGGATTCACATCCGAGAAATTTTGGTTCTTTCCCTTTCGGATTTAGTGCTAGCAGAAATGTTTGAGCCCTTGTTCGGATTGGAACACCATTTGCTCTCCTTTATGAATCCAAATTTGACTTTTCAAAAAAAAAATCCCATCTCGTGTCCTTTCCAAGGATGCGATTTGCAACATTTGTGCCTAGCAGTGCTAGTACGCCCTTTCGGGTCTACTGTATTCGCGACCGACACATTTGTATCTCCAACCTTATATCATTTTACCTCGAGTAAGCCTTGCTTCTCAGTAATTTGAATTAAGGTCTACAATTGCTTCTAGCAGTCACTGGAACGCTCACCCTAAGCCTAGCATACTTGCATTTTAGAACAATTGTATCCTCTATGGCTTTTTGCCTTTCTCATCTTACTTAGGCTGGGCCATGTCCCCTCAAGTGATTTGAAAAGACAAAATCATAGTTGTTCTCCATTTATGATCACCATATTCTTGTGATTACTAATGTATTTGGTCTTGTTTCAGAAGTTTTCCAAAACTAACAATGGCACCTTCATTGACCATCACTTTCGATGAGAACAAGTACCAACTTATGCTTCAAGACAAGCAAAACAAGCATAAGCACCCTGCCAGTTGCCGAAGCGTCATCTCACTCGACAACTCTCCAAACACCGGGTCAACGTCAATTCCCCGGACCATTGTCTTCGGGTCGCTGAGACCATTTCCACTCCCCGCAGAAGAAACTGTACCGCCAAGAAGCAGAAAACCGAACCTCAATGTGTCACTAATATGGTACCAAGGGCGAACACCAAGAAGCATGAAGCCTGTGGCACTCCCACAGAGCATCAACCCACAAGAAACTTGGTCCCCGAGATCTTCATCAAAGCAACGGAGGTCCCGAACATCTACAAAGCTAGCATACCTAGCCCCTCTCAAGGAGAACCGGTTCTACCCTCTCTCCTACATGAAAGAGGAGAAACCTACCCTCCGCCCAAAGAACAAACAAATCCAGCATGAGCCGGCTTGCTCTTACAAGCCCCTCCCCACAATCTCCTGAGAAGTTAGATTCATTTTCTTTCTTTTCTATTGTAATTTGTATTTTTTTAAAGAGACAAAAAAGAAATCACAATTCTTGTCTTTCATATTTGATGAGTTTTGTAAAATCGCCTTTCACGGCAAACAAACAAAAAAAAATGCCTCCTACGGCATTCTTAAAAACAAACTTGTCTCTTTTATTAAATATTTATGCAATTTGAAAAGTTAGAAAAAAGGATCGATTTCCTTTCTACTTGTGAAGGTGAATCTCCGGATCATCACCATTCCAAACTCCAAGTAGAATAGTAAATCTAGCATACCTGTACAAAAAGTTGATACCCGCGTTTTCCCTCCTCCGCTGAGACCCAGGCAGCCCCCGGGTGCGGAAGGAGAGGACGGAAATCTGAGGGTCCATCATGGAGGTTTATGAAACTCCAAATATTGAACTGAAATTGGGATTTAGACATGTGGCATAAGTTTGTTTTGTGCAAGACTGCAAGCACATAAAAAGTGATTCGTGGTCGTCAGTATCGTAGCAATATGTTTTGTTTGGAAATTTCACATTAATCTTTTTTTTTTTTTGTTCAATTTCAGTGTCAGATTTTGATGTCTAGTATGGCCGAGACTCCACTTCCTCAGCCTGATGCTCCTCAGCCTGTGCAAGACCCTGCTTTCTCTCCATCGGGCGGCTCATCAAGTTGTGCTTGATCATTGGCAACACAAGGAGAGAATGTTTGCAAAGAAACATGCTTCATCTTCACAACTGTCACTGGAACCTTTTATTCACCAGTTCAGCCTTTTGCTGCTCTAGTTTGTTTCCATGACCCTGGTTGTTTACCAGTGATTGCAACTGAGCTAGAGGTTGCTGATTGAGATCAGTCACTGAAAGAAGCTAGGCTTCACTGGAGGTGGAAGAGACCTAAAACCAAAACAAAATCAAGCCATAGACACCAGATGAAACTTGTTTGTTAGAAAAATTATGTGCTGTAACATTAGTTCCTAAAACTAAAGAAGCTGGGCTTCACTAGATTACCAGTGATTGAACTGCCAACTTGTTGGTTTTGGTGCTTATTTTATGTTCTTTGGCTCTTCATCTTGGTGTTTTTATTGCCAGCCTTTTTTTTTGTGGTTATTAACCGTAACCGAACCGTCTACTACGGTTAACCATGGTTCGGTTTTCCACGGTTTTTGTGGATACGGTTACGGTTACGGTTTTGAAAGATAGAAAACCGTGGTTACGGTTCGGTTAACGGTTTTCCCAATATGATCGGTTAACTGAATCATTACACCCCTAGGAGATAGTGTCCATCGTAAATAAAATTTCAAAAGTTAATCCCGTGTTTCTCAGGATAACTTATCTTCAAATGGTCGTAACTTTCAGTCCAACCGTTGGATCGATGAAATTTATGTACCGTTGGAAAGCTTATTCAGAGGAAATATTTGTGGAACCTAAGAATGTGCAAATTAGAGCTGAATTGACAAAGTTATGGGCCCAAAGATTTTTCATGTTCATTTTTAGACGGGATTGCAATTAAATCCACACCGTTGATAATCCATTGCTGCACATCCCATGTGGGACTCATCTGAAGATTAGCCAAGCCATCCAGAGGTTTCCATAACCTTTTACCTTATTCAAATTCAAAAAGGATAAGAGATACACTTTATCAATGAAGATAAATCAAATCTGCAGAGAAGGTGTCCAGATTCAATGTAACCAGAGTTATAAAAGGAACCCAAATGAAGTATACAGGAGATACTCCCTCCCTTGGACTTCCATTAGTACTCTCTATCATCTTTCTCTTCTTTCTCTAATTAATATAATTTAAGAGTTATTTTTGGGTATTCTAGAGCCCTATTCCAGAAATTAGGATTTTTAAAAGAAAGATTTCCGAGAGACTATTGTAGAAGGAGATGCTATCAATGAAATTAGTTATGGAGTTCTTTTTAATGGCTGCTAGATTTCTGGATTGGAGCACACTGATGAAGTTAAGTAGATCTTTGATTTAATCTATGTTATTTTTCTATTACTTTCTTGTCGCTTTTAGATGCATGCTCTGTTAGAATAATAGATCTGTCTTCATGCCTTAGGCAGCCTCTGTTTTGATTTCTAATGAGAATAGTTTGATGACTTATACTTATTTTGATAGATTATGCTTAGATCATATGATAGTTTATGCTTAGTTTGATGAGTTATGCTTATGATTCTTCATTCTTTTATAAGGTGAAGGAGGTCTTGGGGTGTGACCTTATTCTGTTTATTAAAAATTGATTTTTGCGAAAGACAAATCCTCCGGATCCGATACATTGATTTGTTTCTGATCTGAGTTATTTTAAGACAGAGTAGAATAATTGCATGGATGGATTGATTATCATGCTTAGTGGGTTATGGATGCTCTGATCTGTTTTATATATTTGATTAGTTTGTGTTTCTAAATTCTTCTTGTTTTTCTTGGATCTCAATTATTTATTACTCTTTGATTTTAAAAAAAATTTGATTTTAAATTTTAACTTAGTAGTGCTCCATGTGGGATCGACATGTAATTGCCACTGTCTCCACAATATAACTGTGCACTTGCAGTAATTTTAATGAATTGATTTAATTCACATTAGCTTTTGTAAGGGGGAAGGCAATTGATGGAAAAATTTTGAATCCCTATTACCATTTGGCCTTAAATATAAGTTTTTCGTAAAAACTCCTTATTTTTATTTTGTTATTTTAATTTTGTGTCACTACTTTAAAAGAGCATGACACTGATAAAAGAAAAGAAAACGAAATGACAAAAGAAAAGAGTTGCATCAAGCATGGATAACATTCATTCCGGTAGAAGAAAACAGACAAGTAACAGATCAAACATACAAACAAAAGGCATGGCAATTCAAGTAATTAAAAGTTGAGATTTTTTTATATTCTAGATTGCTTAGTACAAGAATCTTACTAATTGAAAGAGTTGACCTGCCCACGTTACTGAAATTGCAAACATCCTACCATATATATTTACATTATAGAGTTGCAGAACGGATGAACATGACTATTCTAGAGAGAACCCGATGCATACTCTCTAATGCAGGGTTACATAGGAAGTTCTGGCCGAAAGCTGTTAACACATCTTGTTATCTGATCAACCGGTCTCCATCAATAGCTATAAAATATAAAACTCCTGAAGAGGTATGGTCTGGATCTCTTGTCGATTAAACTAACTTGCGGATATTTGGTCGTCCTACCTATGCTCATGTATATTTCATGATTACAACAAATATTGAAAATTCAAGTTTATGAATTGATTATATTTCGACAGATATGGATATATTCCCGAATGAAAATTGGGCTTCCAATCAAACAAAATATGGATTCTATCAAATTCGAGTTCCCACTTTTTAAAATGTGGGAAAAATGACTGAAAAATCACTTTTGGTTTACTACTGCTGAAGAGGCTCGTCACCAACTCGATCAGCAAGGCATTGATCAGGTAAGTTCTTTCAATTATCTATATGTTCTTATCCATTTTTCCCCTTAATATGGAATAATAAAAATATGGGTGCAGGTTGAGTGGCAGCCTTACCTCCAATTTGCTGAAAAATTGATTGAACACGTGTCAGAAGCGGATAGTTGTCTCTTTACAGCATGCACGGAAATGATCTTTTTCTCAATTGTTGAACCTCAAAATGCGGATCATGTAATGAAGCAATTTGGCTAGAGACAAATCTTACCTCCACCACTCCATCCAACTCCCTGGAAAAGATGAAAAAAATATCAAACGTTACAATCGATTATAGAGTTAAGCTGAAACAACAAGTAGAAGCATGGCAAAATAGAGTGTCATTAGTTATCGGTGGAGAGTACGATGACTTGGTTGGTAGACATTCTGATCAGTACTTTGCTTGGTACCACCGTATCACTAGAGTACGTGTCAGGTGGCCACCACAAGGGAGGAGAAATAGACAATATGGACATGCTATCTTTACGAAGTCCTTGACGAACCTCCTATAATAGCCTGCCAATCCTAAGAAACTTCGTACTTCTGGCACATTCTTCGGACTCTGCCAATTGGTAACTGCTTCAATTTTAGCTGGGTCAACCGCCAACCCATCTCCGGAAATGATATGACCCAAAAATGCAACCTGATGCAACCAAAAGTCGCACTTCTCGAGTTTTGCATATAACTGATTCTCTCTCAGTATCTGCAAGGCTGTCCTCAAATGACGTGAATGCTCGATCTCTGACTTTGAATAGACCAGAATGTCATCAATGAAGATCACAACAAACTGGTCCAGGAAGGGAGCAAACACCCTGTTCATTAAAGCCATAAACACTGCAGGTGCATTGGTTAGACCAAAAGGCATAACTAAAAAATCGTAGTGACCGTAACGAGTCCTGAATGCAGTCTTTGATGGAACGCGCTCCGAGGCGCCCGCTGGGGCGGCTACCGGGGTCGGCGGAACGTGGGAGTCCGTCGGGTCCGGCCCTTTCGCGCCCTGGCGGGCCCTGAAGCGTGCATCAACATTTCTTTTATGTGGGTGTGCCAGATTTTCTATTTTACTTGGAATTGCAAGTGGTAATCCGGAGATCAACCTTCGCAAGTAAAAAGGAAATCAACTTCTTTCAAGTTTTCCATTGCACAAATATTTAAGAAAAGAGACATTTTCTTGATTTGCCGTGAAAGGCGATTTTGTTTGGCATTTATAGCCGATTTTGGCGTTTATAGCCGATTTACAATTCTTATCAATAATGAAAGACAAGAGTTGTGATTTTTGTCTCTTTAGAAAAATACAAATTACAATGAAAAGCAAGAAAAGGAAGATCTAACTTTTCAGGAGATTGTGGGGGACTCGTTCAGATTGACGGTCGCAAGCCATGTATGGGCTTCGCCATCATCCATGCAGATGAGAACAGAAGATGCTCTTGACTCGCTTGGCTTGGCTATGACCTCAGGTTTTTAGAGGACAAAGACCAAGAGAAGGTCCTATGTCCAATAAAAAGCTAAGTAGACGGGCTGAAAAGCCACGTCTAAGCCATTGGAGGCAGCAGGAGAAGGCAAGGACCTTGGGGGGGGTGCCCCCCAAGGGACTTTTGTCACCTTGTAGTGGTGGCCGGTGCAGAACTTCAGCAGAGTTTTTCTCTCTTTTTCTTTCTCTCAGATCTCTTTCTGATCCCTTTTTTTTCTGATCTTCTGATTTTCTCCTCTTTTTTCCGATCCTTTTCCGATCTCAATTTCAATGGAATGCTCTCCTATTTATAGGCCTTTGGTAGCCATTTAGGAGGGTTTATGAGCCTTAATGGCTTTAATGGGAGGAGTTACAAGATTTATTTCTTGATTTTGTAACTCCTTTTTCCTTGAATCTGATTGGCCGATGGAGATTAAGGGCTTTTAATCACCTTAATTACCATAATGGGAGGAGTTTCATAGCTTGAATGCCATGACTTAATTGATTTGTAACTCCTGGATGCTTGCTTCTGATTGGGCCGTCCAAAGAAATGAATTAATGACTGCAATAAAGCTAGTCAATTAACTGCATTAAATGGTCGCCGAGCAGTCGAAGAGTCGCGGGCCGTGCCGTGTCTTCTGGAATTCTTTTGGCGATCATCATCGATGGATCTTCATGCTGATCGACATCGGATGAACATGTAACTTCAGACATTGATAGCTAAGAGTGGGCCGGTGACATCTGTCTTGTCGATTTCACGATCGGTCGGACAGAAAGTGCACTTTCTTGGTCGACCGGTGGCGATCTTGGAGCGATCAATGATGATTTTATGCTTTTGACGGCGGATCCGAGATGTCGTCGGATATGAGTCAATTTAGAGCACTAAAAATCACATTTTCAGGAAACCACAGGGGCCAAAGTGCGCGAAACGCGAAAAAAGACGGAAAAACGGGTCACCGGCGGAAAATCCGGTGACCCGGACCTCCATGGTCGCCGGCGACCATGGGCCATGGTCGCCGGCGACCATGGACCGGCGACCATGGGCCATGGTCGCAGGGGCCTGCGACCATGGGCCATGGTCGCAGGGGTCTGCGACCCTGGGGGATTTTTCCCCTTCGGAGCCCGTTTTGCGGTCGTTTTGAGGTCTTTTTCGTCGCCGTTTTCTTCTGTATTTTTCTTGACATTTCTTCTCATTTATTGGCTTGATTTCCCTGTAGAAAACTTGATGAGAATCCTTGCATTTTTAGAGTGCAAAGTTTCCAATTTTCCGGGAAAGCCGAAGACTTTGTCGCGTAGAGCTGCTGATTTTCCGCCAGAAGCTGAAACTTGGTCAAACGATGTCGGAATGACCTGAAATTTGAGGTGAAGCCTCCTGAGCAATAAATAAGACCAACCATAGGCTTTTGTTTGAGTTTTGAAGCCGTTTGGGGTCCCGTCGATGCTTCACTTGATTTTGTTGCGGGGAAAATGCCGAGCTTTGATATGTGGTCAAACGATGTCCGATTGACCTGAAATTTGACGGGGAGCCTATTGGAGTCATTTTGAGACGTTCCATGGGCTCCGTTTTGGATGTCATGGTCCCGGGTTGCTCCGCCGCCGGTAGGCTTGATTTTCTCTCGGAGCATCGAAACCTGGTCAAACGTTGTCAGAATGACCTGAAATTTGACGTGCAGCCTTTTGGAAGCATGTTGAAGCCACTCATGCACTTGGTTTGATGAGCGAAGGCTTCGGTGGTTCCCGCCGCCGGGAGGCTTGATTTTGCTGCTCGAGCATTGATGGAGGGTCAAACGTTGTCGGTTTGACTTGAAATTTGGCATAGAGCCCTTTTGAGACATGCTGGAGTCATCTGTAGGCTTTGATCGAAGTTTTGACGTCTCCGATGATGTCGCCGCCGGGAGCTCCCGTTTAGCTGTCGGAGAAGTGAAGTTAGGCCAAATGTTGTCGAAATGGCCCGAAACTTCATGTGTACTCTTCTCTTGGCTATCTTGAAGGATCTTGCAGTTTTTGTTTGATTCTGACAAGATTTGAATTTTTGGAGAAATTGCATTGCCTATTTATGGCAGGTTGCGACTCCATGCAGCTTTCTTGATGTTGAAGAGGCAAAGTGACATTTTTGGTGTCAACAAATGCCCCCTCGAGGTACAGCGACGAGTTGCTTGACTTTTGCAGTCGATGTGCCTCGAAGAGATTTTTGAAGGAGAGCTTGTGTCTTGACCAAGAGTCTTTGAGCAATCTTTCCTTTGGTATAGTAGCCTTTGAGCTTCCAGGGGAATTTTATGGTAGTGAAAGGAATCACACACCATCTCGAGGCAAAGTTTTGAAGATGACATCAGGGATGTGGATTTGGGTTTCTGTTTTTGATCTTGTGACCTAACCAGCTATATATGGCAGGTTAGGGGATCGGGTTTTGGTTTTGACCTTGTGACCCAACAAGCTGTATGTGGCAAGTTGGGGGATCATGATTTGGTTTTTGGTTTTGGTCTTGTGACCTAACAAGCTGTATGTGGCAAGTTAGGGGACCAGGATTTGGTTTTTGGTCACTCTTTGGGACTGTGTGGGTCCATTGGAGTGGTTTGGATTTTTGTGGAATGTCAATTTCAAGATTTTGGCTCAACTTGGTATATGAGGCTGGATGGTTTGATTTTTGGAAGCTCATGGGGCTTGGAATTTTTTGTATGGTTCAATCAACTCAAAAGAGGCATGGAACCATTTTTGTATGCTCTTGGTAAGAGGGATTTTTTTTCCTGACTAAAAGCCCATTTTTTTTTTTAGTGCCTAGGTGGTCAAACCTGGCTCATATGGGCTAGCCCATGGGACCTTAAGCTTTTTAGGATGGCTTAGATCTCATGTGGGGCCATTTTTGTAAAGAATATCTAAAGATATCTCATTTGGATAGAGAATATCTAAAAATATCTTTATGGGAGAGAATCTCTCATATTCCCTTAATTTGGGAGAGAATATCTCAAGGTATCTTTCTTTTTGGGAAAGAATCTCCAATATCCTTTTTTGTTGGAGAGAATCTCTCATTGATTGATTTTGGGAGAAAATCTCTCAAAGACATCTTTCTTTTTTTGGGAAAGAATCTTTCTAATTCCTTCTCTTTTGGTAAGGTTACTAATTAGTAACACTTACCTTTCTTCTTTGTTTCCTTCTTTGATTTGCTCTCTCCTATAAAAGCAAAGGAAGGTAGGATCTCTTGCCCTTATTGCTTTCTTTTGCAACAATCTCAAGAGAGCTCCAAGGCCAAGAGTTTTTCTTCTTCAAGGATCTTCAAGCTTTTTTCTTCTTCTTCTCCATCAATGGCTTCAAGTAAGTTTTCTCTCTTTTTCTTTCAAGAAAACTTTATGTAGAGAATAGGATGGTAAAAAAGTTTCTCTTCTTCTTTTTTTTTTCTTTCTTCTTTTTTCTTTCTTTCTTTTCTTTCTATTCTTCTTCTTTTTTTTTCTCTCTTCTCCACGTGATTTCTTCTTTTGTTTTTTTTTTCTTTTTTTTTTCACACGTTTTTTTTCTTCTTTTTTTTTTTGTGGGCCGTACGGACAGATCCGTACGGATCTGGTCCGTACGGCCACGTGGCCTGATTTTTTTTTTTTTTTTTTTTTTTTGAGAAAGTTTCTTTTTTTTTTCTTTTCTTTCTCCCTTTTTTTTTTTGAGAAAGCTTCTTTTTTTTTTTTTTTTTTTTTTTTTTTTTTTTTTTTTTTGCTCATCATGATAATGCGTTTTTATGCAAATCTAGATGTTCATGCATGTACTTTTTGTAAATTGAATTGAGTAGCATGATGTGATAGCATACCTGAAAATCTTTGCAAATTTGGGAATTTGGAGCTCGCAGCGATGTTGAGCCCTTCTTGATTTTGCGGAGATTTTGAGGTTTCGAAAGTTTGGAGTTTTGGAGCCCGCAGCAATGTTGAGCCCATCTTCAAACTTTCTATTTCCGTCGGGGTATTTCCTTTTTCTTTGGAATCGCCCCGGAGTCATGCCAAAATTTAGCCAGATTTTTGGTGGGACAAAGTGACCCCCTTTTTTTTTTTTTTTTTTTAGCGAAATCCTGTCATTTTGATGACGATCTTTTTCTTTTCCAACCTTTGTAGGTGGTTCCTCCAGAGCGAACAAGGGTAAAGAGCCTGCTACAAGCGTACCTCGTCGATCTGCTAGATCTTCCAATGTGGCCGTTCAGCAGGCCTGGGAGAAGGTCCAGTTTGTTGAGAAGAACTTGGAAGAGTGCGATTCCCTCAATCGCGATGAGATGAGACAGCGATTGATCGCTCTCAAGAATGAGGAATTCTATAAGATCATGGTAAGCAACCGTCCTTGGGTTATGGACGATCTGAGGGTTTTACCCAAGCCTACCTTCTTCTTTGGAGATGCAGTCCCTGACGACTTGTCATACCAAAGGAGATGTTTTCAGTTCTCTTACACAGCTGATGGTGAAGAGAGAACTATTTCTACCCGGTCGTCTTTTGATCGTACCATCTCGATCATGAGCCTTGCTTCCACGTGCTCTAAGAGGGAAGATCCTCCGAGCTGGGTGAAGAGGGCCAGTGTGATCAAGACCGGGGTTTTTGTTGGTGGACCCTCCGGATATGCGGAGAAGCCACCTATCCGTATGGACATGTTGATGCCAGCCAGCGGCTACCAGGGCTCTGATTATCCGTCGGTCGATTTGAGACCGGTGGGCCTTGGCGTTTTCAGCGGTGACGGCAGTACTTGGGTGAAGCCTTTTCGACTTCGTGGCCGTTTCAATGTTGACTCCGATTGGAAGTCATGGACTGACCACACCTTGCTGATTGGGGGCGCCGTTTTGAAGGAAGCCGGGATTTTTGACGCGGTCCGCGCTTTTAGGGAGACCGTGACTTTTTCCGATGATGCCTTCATGGCTATGTTGGAGTCTTTCCTCCCTCAGACCAATACCTTCGTTGTCACGAATGGTGAGGTTGGTTTTTCTCTGAAGGAGTTAAGTGCTATTACTGGATTGCCCATCCTTGGCAAACTCTACGAGGAGTTCATGCCGATTGACAGCGTCCTCGAGGAGCAGTCAGAGGAGTTCAGGCTCCTATACTTTCAGCTCGTCGCCTTCTATGATTTTTTGAAGGAGGGCTCGAAAGTGAGATCCAGCAGTTGGAAGAGTTATGGCTCTTCATTCTTCAACTTCTTTGACAGCAAAGAGTCTTCTGATAGCATGACCAGGGAAGACAGGAAGAAGACTTCGGTCATGCAGGAAGAGTTGAAGGGTTTCTTCGCGAGCACAGATGCCATATGTTCTGACATTGCATTGCGGAGAGATCTTGCTTTTTACCTCACTTTTTGGCTAGGTGAGGCTATTTTTGCTGGTGGAGATGGGACGCACATCAGGCCGCATTGTATTTTTCCGGCTTGTCAGATGGCGTTTGGAGAGCGGCTTGCTCTGGTGCCCGCTCTTTACTCCTACCTGTGTACCGAACTGCAGGCTGCTGCTTTCTTGGTTCGGCTTGGGCTCCCTATGAATAGGGTATTTTCAGCCCATATCTTTTATTCGTGGTTTGTATACCACTGTCCTGGCTTCCACCAGCTGGGTGCTGCACAGGATGATGATCCTCTGATGATTCGATTGGCTCAGGGAAGAGCCATATCCGAATCACTTTTGTTTGCCCGCATGAGGATCCGACGGTTCAGGGACGTCGAGATGGGGCAGTCTTCAGTTAAGCTTTCTCCGGAGTTGCGGAAGAAGGCTTTTGATTTTGGTGCCTCCCGAGACTCTACCAGAGCAGGGTCGGGAAGGCATTACCCTTTGACCAATGCAGAGAAGGAGTGGCTTTTCAGCATACGAGTCGGCACGATGGTGTACCGTAGACATCTTTTCGTCGACATCCAGCCGTATGTACCTTCTCGCTTTGCGCTTCAGTTGGGCTTCTCTCAAGGCGTTGTTGGAGCGCCTTCGAGTATGGTGAAGCGTTTTGGGGGTTTGCAGGATGGCAGAAATGCATGGGCTTTCTATAGTGCTGAAGACACTACTGCCACGATTTCTTATCCTGAGCTGTCGACTTTCCGAACTGCCGGCTTCACGAAGTGGTTCGCGGAGAGCTTTTTGGCATATCGGGGGCTTTCCAAGAAGGAGCTTGATGTAAAGCTGTCTTCTGGAAAAGGCATTGGGAAGTCGGATGGCGTCCGGCGAGAGGAAGTTTGGGCCTTCCTTTCTGGAGAGAAGCACAAGATAGGCTTTCTCGGTGACCAGGGCGTCATTGGTTCTGAAGCTGTTCGGGAGGTACCTGATGAGGCTTTGGAGCAGCTAGAACAGGAGGAAGCTGAGCTCGACGCTTGGATGCAAGCGGCACAGAAACGAGCTTCCGTGGAGTCTACTGGCGAAAGCAGACCATCCAGTGAGGAGTCAAGTGAGAAACCTGACTCTGATAGTGAGGCGGGTTCTTCTAGGAAGCGAACCCGTAGAGGTAAGAAGAGGAGGAGTCATCATCGCAGCGAGGGGCCACATGAGGACTCTCCTGACATGGAAATCCCTCTTACCATCAACGAGGAGGTGCCAGAGGCTGTCGACGAGCCTCCAGAGAAGAGGAGTCGTGGGGAAGAGACCATTGGTGAAGGTATGATTCTTCCTTTTTCTTTTTCTACTTCTTTCATGGGGCTTTCCATGTTCTGATTTGTTTTCTCACCCTGCTGCTGCTTTTTTCTTTTTTTTTTTTAGCAGAGGATGAAGACTTGCCGATGCCTGAGGTTCCGACCGATGAGGCGGTGATGGAGCCGGTTATGGCATCTGAAGAAGAATCGAGGGACTCTGGAATGACTCCGGAATCTCCAATTGGTATAACTTCTTTCGCTTTCTCTCTTTTTTTTTTTGCCTGCGACTTGATTTGCTAACAGTTTTTTCTTGTCAGCTGACTTGCCACAGGATTCCGATGACTTTGAACCATCAATGGACGCAAATGTCGATGATGCTTCTGATGAGTTCATGGAGGAAGAGAGTGTTCCGCCAGTCGTCGAAGAAGGTACTTTGTAGTGATGACCCTGATGGTTTTTTTTTTTTTTTTTAACCGGATCATATTCAGACCTTTTTGTGTTTCATTTGCAGGTTTTGAAGTGACAGAAGAGAGTCCATCGCTTTCTTCAGAACCAGAGCAAGGGATGCCAGAGGTCGATCCGGAGGTAGAGACCAGTTCAGACATGATTGAGGAGATGCCTCGTGTTGAGATTCCCTCTCCAGTGGCTCCAAGTGAAAAGAGTTCTTTTGTTACTCTTCCAATGGGACATGACATGAGCAGCCGATCAGCGGAGAAGGGTGAATCTTCATCCAGTTCGTCTCTTCAATTTGCGAAGAAGGTGCTGGCTCGGGTTTTGAGTTCTTGGGTCAAGACTCTCCTTTCTGGACACTTGGAGGCAGGATTTGGCATGATCCCACATGTACAGGAGATTCTGACCGACACCGAAGAGGTTGGTCTGGATGTCACAGGTGCCAGGGCGATCGTTGATAGGATCATTGCACTGGGTGACAAGTGGTTTGAGACCATGGGTTTCCCTGACGACCAATTCTTCAAGGAGATGTTCTTGGACCCTGCTGATAAGGCTAAGTCTGACCTGAATGAGGCTACACAAAGCAAGAAGCAGCTAGTTCGGGAGAAGAACAAGGAAGAGCTAGCCATCATCGGATTGAGGCATGACCTTAACGTCCTTGATAGGGAAGTTGAGGAGGCCAGGAAACGTCTTGAGCATTTGAAGGCACAAGTCGATGCGAAGTGGGCTGCTATAACAGAGGCTCGTGACAGGGAGAGTACTCTGATCCGCAGGGTTGCAGATGCCGGTCAAGTTCTCGAGAGGAGGACTCTAGAAAACGAACGATGGCAAACTGCTGGGGAAGAGCTTCCCGGTGTAAAAGAAGGGTTACGGCATTCGCTAGCATCTCATGGCAAGTTCCTGAAGAAGCGTGCCTTGGAAACTCTGACGGCTGAGGCCAAAAGTTTGCTTGAGGAGCTGAAGCTTTGGCTGGAGACCATTTTTGGCTGAGCTCCTGATTTTTTATAGCAGAAACCATTCTTCTTTTTTTTGGTACCACATGTATTTTTTGGTACTCTTTTTTTGTAGTGCTTGTGGACACTTTCTTTTTTTTTTTTGGTACCACATGTATTTTTTTGGTACTTTTCTTTTTTTTTTGTAGTGCTTGTGAACACTTTCTATTTTTTTTTTTTTTGCTTTGGTACCACATGTATTTTTTTGGTACCTTTTTTTTTGTTTTTTTTTTTTTTGTTGTTCCCTACGCTTACTCAAATCTTTTTGTGATGAAAGCAATTGCTAAATGGGATTTGATCAAAAGCTTTGTCATTTTGTGAAAATCTTTTGTCAAATAATTGTTTTGGCATGGGAGCCTGATTTTGGTTGTGGCGTGAAAGCCGCTTTTGAGATGGCATGGAAGCCGAAATTTTATGGCGTAAAAGCCAAAATTTGGGTTGGCATGGAAGCCGGTGTTTTTGTGGCATTTACAGCCAGTTTGGTGGCATTGATAGCCAATTTGTGGCATTTATAGCTGGTTTTGTGGCATTGATAGCCGGGTTTTTTTTTTTTTAAAGCCAAGTTTTGGTTTGTCGACGTGAAAACCAATTTTTTGTGGCATTGATAGCCGGTTTGTGGCATTTATAGCCGGTTTGACATGAGAGTCAGGTTTTTTTTTTTTGTGTGGCATTTATAGCCGATTTTTTTTGAAAACCGAGTTTTGTTTTATTGGCATGAAAGCTGATTTTGGCGTTTATAGCCGGAAATTTTTGTTTTGGCATTTATAGCCGGATTTTGGCATTTATAGCCGAGTTTTGGTTTTCAAAATGCAGGTATCGACTAAATGTCGCCTCCCCGCTAAATGGTCTTGCAAGTATCGATGGAATGTCGCTTCCTTGCTCATTCGGTTTTGCGAGTATTGATGGAATGTCACTTCCTCGCGGGTTAGGTTTTGCAAGTATCGATGGAATGTCGCTTCCTCGCGAATTGGGGTGCAAATATCGACTAAGCGTCGCTTCCCTGCTTTTCCCAAGACTTTTGGTTTTGCGGGTACTGACTTGATGTCGTTTCTCCGCGATTTTTGAAATTTGAGGTTTTCTCGAACCATTTGTAATTTTGGTTGTGGATAGTAACTGGTATGTTGCATCTCCACGATTTTTGAAATTGGGTTGTGGATATCAACTGGTTTGTTGCTTCTCCACGGTTTTTGGATTTTGCAAGTATCGACGAAATGTCGCTTCCCTGCGATTTTGGGTGCAAGTATCGATGGAATGTCGCATCCTTGCTTTTTTTCAAAATTTTTGTTTTGCGGGTACTGACTTTGATGTCATTTCCCCACGATTTTTGAAAAACCATTTTTTTTTTGTTTAAAGACACGAGGGTCGTAAATTTTGACCTAGAACCATTTGGCGGTAAAAGGTAAGGTGGACTAGGGTGGAAATCCCTGAATCCGGATTTTTGTTTCAAACCATGAATTTTGGTTCAAGGATCGAAAGCTTTGGTCAAGTCAGGGAGAGGCTCCTAAACTTGGATTTTTTTTGTTTTTGAACAATGAAACGATGAAAGTAAGCATTGTTTTTGAATCTCTAGAAATTTTGACATTTGATATGAAAATTCTAAAGAGAGTGGGTTTGACGAGCGAGTACCTGAGAACAGGTTTTGGCCATACAGGCATTGCTCTTACCCAGTTGGGTAAGTCTTCAAGGGTAGTACCGCTTCAAGAACTTGCCGTTGATAGGCAGCATACATCTGTCGCCTTCCATGTTTAGGAGGGCATATGCGCCGTTGGAGAAGACTTTGTCGATGACGTAGGGTCCCTCCCATTTTGGTTCAAATTTGCCTTTGGATTTGTGTGCGAAGACCATTGGTCTTTTTACCGCAAGAACCAAGTCACCCTTTTTGTAGGCGCGTTGCCGGACCCTTTTGTCAAAAGATCCTGCCATGCGTGCTTGGTAAAGTTCAATGCTTTGTCGAGCTTCGAGCCGTCTCTCGTCGAGATTGTCCAGCTCATGGAGTCGCAATTTGACATTGCTTTCTTGAGTCATGTCATTTTGTAGAGATACCCTCAGAGAAGGAATTTGTACCTCTAGGGGCACGACAGCTTCGCATCCATAGACCAAGGAGAATGGTGTGCTATGGGTTGGTCCTCGAACGGTGGTTCGATAGGCCCACAAAGCTTCAGACAGTTTATCGCTCCAGTCTCTTTTGTGACTAGAGACCATTTTCTTGAGGATTTTGCAGAGTGTCTTGTTGAAGGCTTCTGCTAATCCGTTTGCTGCCGGATTGTATGGAGTCGAAGGACAGCTTTGGATTTTGTATTTGTCGCAAAACCTGTAGAATCGATGATCCCGGAATTGTGGTCCGTTATCATGGACGAATCTCTTGGGTATGCCGAAACGACAAATGATGTTGGTGCGTAGGAATTGAAGAACTGATGAGGTCTTCATTTCGTTGAACGCAAATGCTTCTGACCACTTGGAGAAATAATCCGTTGCGGCGAAGATGAAGCAATGACCTTTGCTTGAAGGGGGAGAGATAGGACCTATGATGTCCATGCCCCATGCTTCAAAAGGCCATGAGATTGCTGTAGGATGCAGCCATTCCGGAGGCATGTGAATGTAATCTCCGTGAACTTGGCATAGCTGGCAGCGTTTGGCAAATTGCATTGCATCAGCAACCATGGTAGGCCAATAGTAACCTAACCTTTTTATCTGATCATAGAGCTTAGGACCTGCCTGATGGGCTCCACAAAGACCAGCATGAACTTCTTTAAGTGTTTCTTCGGCCTCTTGTTGTGACAAGCAGCGTAGAAGTACTCCGTTGAAGGATTTCCTGTAGAGGATTTTTGAAGGAATATCCAAATGAAAGTTTGGGGCTCGCCTTTGTATGCTTACCCGTTCTTTTGGATCTTCAGGTAGGATTCCGAACATAGTGTAATCAATGAACGGATCCCTCCAGTCGACGATTGAAGGTTGAAGGATAGAGATCCGACTTCCAACCACTCGGTGGCATTCGGCAACTGCTTGGTGTGTGTTAAGAGGAGGGAGGATCCTTCTCTCGCACACTGTAATTTGCATGTTTTCCCCTTCCTGGATCGCCATTGATGCAGCAAGTCCGGCCAGGGCATCTGCACGGATATTTTCACCTCTACGAATGTGGGTGATGTTGCAGATGTCAAACTTTTGCAGAAGCGATTGTGCCTTGTTGTAATAAGGCAGCAGATCGGGCTTCCTGACTTCATATTTCTGATTCATCTGGTTGACGATCAGTTGAGAGTCTCCAAAGACTTCCAGCATAGTGATACCGGATTCGATGGCGAGTTCCAATCCTAGGATCAGAGCTTGGTATTCAGCTGCATTGTTTGTGCATGGTTCCAGTAGCGAGAAAGCGTGTGGAATCATGCATTTGTCGGGGCTAACAAAGAGGATGCCAACTCCCGAGATCAGCTTTCTGTTTTCATTTGTCCTGGTTGCACCGTCAAAGTACATGTCCCAGGAGGCATTTGGTGAGGAAGTCTCCACGTTGTAGACAGGTTCGTCTGGGAGATCATCTCTGAGTGGTGAATCTTTAGGCAATGGATGCTCTGCGAGGAAATCTGCTAGAGCTTGGCCTTTGATTGCTTTTTGTGGCACATACCTAATATCAAATTGTGACAAGAGGATGGACCATTTTGCCAGTCGGGCATTGAGAGAACCGGCCTTCGTAACAAGGACCTTCAAGAGGTTGATCCTCGAGACCAGGTAGACTGTGTTGGAAAGCAAGTAGTGACGTAGCTTTTGTACGGCAAACATCACTGCAAGGCATTCTTTTTCGACTGGAGAGTAGCGATGCTCTGCACCTACTAGCATGCGGCTGAGGTAGTATAGAGCAGCTTCTTTTCCCTCACCATTCTCTTGTGCAACCAGAGCGCCTACAGAATGATCAAGAGCTCTTGTGTACAAGATGAATGGTTTTCCAGTGGCAGGGGCAGCTAACACTGGAGGTTTGGTGAGGTATGACTTGATATCTTGAAATGCGGCTTCGCAGTCGGCATCCCAGACAAAGTCTACACCTTTTTTCATCAATCGAGAGAATGGACGGCATTTCCCCGAAAGATTGGAGATGAACCGTCTAATGTAGGCCAATCTCCCTTGAAGCCCTTTTAGTTCCCTTAGGGTTCTTGGAGAGGGCATTTCTAGAATAGCCTTGACTTTTATGGGGTCAAGTTCTATTCCAGCTTTCCGAACAAGGAATCCGAGAAACTTACCCGACGAGACGCCGAAGAAGCATTTTAGAGGATTCATCCGCAGTTTGTGTTTGCGAAGTCGGAGGAAGACTTCCCGAAGATCTTTGAGATGGTCTTCTTTTCTTCTGCTTTTGACGGCGAGGTCATCAACGTAACATTCGACCGTCTTGTGCTGCATATCTTGGAATATTTTCATCATAACCCTCTGATATGTGGCACCAGCATTTTTCAGACCAAATGGCATGACAGTGTAGCAATACACGCCAAATGGAGTCCGAAATGAAGTGTGTTTTTCATCCTCGGGATGCATCTTTATCTGATTGTAACCAGAGAAGCCATCCATGAATGTCATTCGCTCGAATCCGCAGGTATTGTCAATCATCACCTCCGGTATGGGGAGCGGGAATTCATCTTTAGGGCAAGCGCCATTCAGGTCTCTATAGTCAATACAGACTCTGATCTGCCCATTTTTCTTTGTCACGGGGACAATGTTGGCCAACCATTCTGGATGTTGTTCCTCACGGATGAAGCCGACGCTTTTGAGCTTTTGAACTTCTTGTTCAATTTTATCCATCACATCTGGACGGAATCTTCTTTGGCCTTGTTTGACAGGCTTGATTTCTTCTTGAAGATTGAGTTTGTGGACTGCTATTTTGGGGTCTAAACCAGGCATTTCAGCGTAGGACCATGCAAAGCAATCAACGAACTCACGAAGAAAAGCGATATACTCGGGTAACTCATCATCCTTTATATTCTTGCTTATGAATACAGGACGTGGGTTATCAGGTGTTCCCAAGTTTATCTTTTGAACAGGATCTTCTGTCGGAAGGTTCGAAGGTGGTTCCTCCACAATATTTTCGGAGGCTTCCAACTCAACGAAACCTTCTGGAGTTTCAACTGCATTACCAGACCAAGGCTCTGTTCCTTTCCATGGATTTTCTTGATTGGTGATCTCCTCAAGGCTTGCTATGAGATAGTCCCAATCGCCTGTTGAGTCTGGTATTTCTTTTGGAGACGAGGGTTCTTCTGGATCAGGATGCCACAAGTCTGTATTATCGGGCGATTCCTCTTCATCATCAGAGAAATTGTACCAATTGGATGAGCTTCCTAGATCTTTGTCAGGTAACTCTTTAAAGAGATATCCAGGGAGATCGATGTCTTCGTGGACTTTAGATGTTGAGGCTTGGTCGGTAAAACGACTTTTAAGCCTTTGTGTCAACTGTCTCAGAGGAGTGTCGGGATCATACCCTAACCCATATGAAGACTTTTCTACATGACCGTAGAGTCTCCAATCTTCCAGCTGGCTTTTGGTCAAGGCGGGCTCCAATGGCGTGAGAATACCGCGTCTTTCTCCCAAACCGACTGGGTTTTGAGCGTCAAAGCCCATTTTCTTCATAATTGCTTGTGCCACAGGACTATATAGAGATAGCTGAGGCATACCTTCATTTTGAAAAGGTTCCAGCATGGAGTTTGATGAAGAAGCGTCCGATCTATGGAAGAAGATCGGCCTTTGCTTTGGTGATGTTGCCGGAACAACAAAGGTAGCTGACGTAGGATCTTCTACATCAGCAGGTGTCTCCATCGGAGTGAGAGCAGGCTGAACTTGCTGAGTGTCAGCTTGGCTTGACGATGCATCGTCTTCTGGCTCTGAGTCCGAGTCTGTGTCTTGCATGATAGACACGAGAGAAACAACAAATTTGCCCCCAGGCTTTTGTTTCGCCTTCTTCACTTTAGTCATGATGACCAAAGGTTTTGAATTCTTGAGAGAGATAACGAAGGGAGATTGACTACTCTCTTCTAATTTGCCGGAGGGTTTGTTTTTTTCCGGTGATTTTTTAGGAGCCTTGCCTTTATCTTTCTGGAGATTTTCAGCAGGGGGTGCTATTTCCTCTTCTTCTTTTTTTTCTTCATACATTTGGGAGTCTGCGAAGTGGACTTCTTTACCTTTGAAGGGTTTCCTGTCCGCAAAGACTCGATGTACCATGCCGTCGTCGCCGACAAACTTGATGCATTGATGTAGAGTTGAAGGAACAACACCATTCTCGTGTATCCAAGGACGTCCGAGAAGGATGTTGTAGCATGAGGGGGTTTTTATTGCATACACAGTGACCTCAGAGATAAGATCACCGATTTGCAATTTGAACCTGATTTTGCCGATAGGCCTTTGAGTGCTCCCATCGTATCCAAAGATAGATACAGATGTGTGGCTTAGCTTGCTGGGTGGGATGCCCAACTCTTCAAGAGCCGAAGTGGAGATAAGGTTGAGTGCAGAACCTGGGTCGATCTGAACTCTATGTATCGGCATTTCTTTGATGTACCCTGTGAAGTACAGGGGTCGGTTGTGCCTTGCTTCGCCAAGTAGGAGGTCTTCCTTAGTGAAGGCGATGGTTGCACTGGCTGCCTTTTGAACCGAGAGGCATTGGATGCATGATCCCTCGCTTTTCTCTTTTTCTTCTTTTAAGGAGGTTTCTGAGTTTTTGACCCGGTAGTCCATTTCAATTTGGAGGACTTGTGGGGCATGTTTGTCGACATCCTCATTCAGTTTTTGTAATTCTGATATAAGATTATCACGAGTGCGTGGAGACATTCGCAATAAGTCTAGGATGTGAAGACGTGCAGGTATGTGTTTGAAGTGCTCAACCAAATCATACTTGAAAGCCTCCTTAGGGCCTGCATGTTCATCATTGTTGCCACTGGGGGCGCTTACAACATCTTTTCCCGAAGGATTTACATAAGTAAAGGAAGATTGGTTGTAATTTTTGTGGTAGTCCCGGCCCGAACGGGTGCCTCTACCAACTTCGAGAGCTTCTTGAGAAGGATCTTCGTTTGGAAGATTGTCTTCAGGATCAAGAGGCTGTCGTTTTTCATCTACTGGGGATGTATCTGCAGCAGAGTTGCCATCCTCAGTGATTGTGTTGCACGGAGCATTTTCCGGGAGCAAGTCCTGAACAGCATCCAGCAGCTTTTCTTCTTCGTTGACCCATCCATCACCCCAAGTTGGGTTTTCTTCATGATGATGAGTCGGGAAGAATGTGTATCCTGAAGTCACAGTCTCAGGAGAAGAAACCTGAGAGGGTGTCATCTCTGTGAAAGTCACGTGAGACGAGGTAGCTCCAGAGGATACATTACTAGGCGTCGTCGGAGTGTAGGTAATCTCATCAGACGACGCTTCAGAAGAGCTATAATCCTGATGTATTACATTACAGGAAGCTCTGATAGAAGATGTTGCCTGCTCGGAGTCAGACTCATCCTCGGATGTAAGAGGATCGTCAATCCAGCAATGTTCTCCATTTTCAGGAGTTGAGGGAGGAGGTACCTGATGGGCTTCAGGGACTTCCGGCTCTGGATTGTGAGGAATCTCGTTGACGCGGTCTTGCTCTTGTTCTAGAGCGAGACGCTGCAAGATCCTTGCATATTCTTCAAGATCAGGCATGGGAGCCAGATCCTCTTCTTCGTCTTCTCCGTGTGGCTCAACATAGTTGATTTCCACTGGAGCAATGACAGGTGCTGGGTTAACAGCATCTTCTTGTGCAGCCTCTTGGTCTTCTTCATCATCAGACCAGGATCCTTGTGGTTGCAAGGGGTTATACCAGATTACTGGCATAAGGTGAGTTTCAGGAACCCATTCTTCATCGGAGAGATATTCTCCTGTTTCAAGAGATTCCTCCCACTCATCGGTGTAGTTGGGCTCGAATCCATCGTCGGTGTCGCTGGACTCGTATCCATCAATGGAGAATCCAACTACCGAGTTGCAAGAGTATGATGCCCCCTGCATGGCTTCTTTTTTGAATTGAGGTGGCATGAAATCACTAAGAGTGAAGTTTCTTACCGCCTTTGAAGTCTCTGGAAGGGACGTTTCTGTTGCCCCGAGTGAAGTGGTAGAGGAGGCCTCTGCCTTTTCATGGACTTCTTGTTTTGGCTGGGTCTTCTCTTGCCGTTTGAGCCTGAGGAGATGTTTCTTGGCTTGCCTTCGCTGCTGAGCGGTCGACTTTGTTTTGACGATCTCCCAATTTTCATCTTCCAGGAGATCGGGATGTACCCATATGGGTTGTCCGTCTGGTGTCGGGCAAGGAACCAACACTTCGGACGTTTGAATTCTTTTTATCACCTTGAAGGAAGTAGTGATCTTCTTCTTCGGTGATTTTGGTGTTTGTCCACATGACACCATGTTGACGGAGGCAGTCCCATAGTTTTTGTCAAAGGTGATGACTCCGTTTTTCCACATCTCGTTTATCTTCTCTCTCACAATAAAGCATTGATTGAGAGGATGCGAAACCATCTGGTGGTATGGACAGTACCGAGGATCATTGGTTTTACCAACGTCTCCAGGTCTTTTGGGCTCTGGCAAAATGAGTTTGCCATTTGCTAGGAGAGCCTCAAAGATTTCTTCGACGTCTTCATCGAACGGATATTTCTTTTCTACTCGCTCTTTGAAGGCATCAGAGAGTTCAGGTCTCTTACCTGCAGCTCTATTTTCAGCTTTCTTTGGTTGCTGAGGAGCTGACTTAGTCTACACATTGAGAACCTCCTTCTTCTTTGGTTTAGAGGTTGCAACAGCAGTCGGCTCTTTCTTTGATGATTTCTGACTGTTGAGGTCTTTGATCACCGTTTCAGCTTCCATGGAAGCTTCCAGGAGTTCCCCCAGGTTCTTTGATTTATTGCCGATGATCATGGAGCGGATTTTAGCTCTCATGTTGTTTCGGCAGATGTCGACTAGCGACGCTTGTGGCAGTACATCTGAGCATTTGTACGCCATTGCTTTCCACTTGTGAATGAAGTCATAAGTTGACTCATTCTCTCCCTGTTTTAGGCTGCAGAGCTGAGCCATAGTAACAGGATGATCCTCACCTTGGAAGTGGGTCAGGAAGCGTGTCTCCAGCATAGCCCAGTTCTGAATGGAGTTCTCCGGCAGAGTGGAGTACCAATCGAAGGCCGTACCTTTTAGGGTACTTGCAAAGAGGCGGATCTTGAGTGCATCTCGATCCGCGATAGCTCCCGTCAAGATCTTGAAGTGGATGACGTGCTGTCTGGCTGATCCTTTCCCCGTATATGTTTGGAGAGTAGGATGCTTGAATTTTGTGGGGAACGGGACCGAGTCCATCCATAAAGGATATGGTGGCTTGATCCCATGCTCTTTGAGTATATCCTCTTCTTTAGCTTTGGTGAGGATACTGTCTACGTCCTTTTTGGTAAGGGCGCGTGACTCATTTTCTTCTCCATTTCCCTCGTTATTGCTATGATTTGGAGGAGGCTCATTGTTCACCTGATTTTGGACGACAAGGAGAAGGTTTTCCATCAGAGTTTCAATCCTCTGCTGGCCTTGTTCCAACTGCTGGATGCGTGTGAGCGCATCATCTCGAGGTGGATTCTGAGGTGGTGGCTCAGAACTTGTAGCCAAGACGTTCATCCCTCGGGATTCGAACGAAGAAATCGTCCTGGTGACCGAGCTGGGGCTCATTCTTTTTGATGAAGAGCTTGATGAAGGATTACTCTCCCGTCCTTGGCTGGAAGGGGCAGGAGATTCTTCGGGATGTCTTTGTGTCCTGGTGATGCTACGGGTCACCGGACGTCGGACATGGATTTTTGATGCTGACCTTTGGCGTCTTCTGGTTTTTCCAACCATATGGACGGCAGTAACTTGGTCGGGTCTTTCTTTTTCGACCCATTTGCTGGAGACTTGAAGTGTAGGAGGCTGGGTCCTTTGCTTCTCTAGTCTCTTTTGTCGATATGACGCACGGCGGCGTGCTCGACGAGCGATTTGAGCTTTGGTCAGCTCCGGCTGGGCTCTGACGATGAAGGATGTGCTCCCTCGGGCGCAGCAGCCGAGCTTGTCTTCTTTGTGGTTGGGCAAGGACAGGATGCGGACCCGGTCCTTTGCCTGTTGCAGCGAAGCTTTGAACCTTTCGAGTTCGGCCCCTGTAGAGATGAAGGGTCGAACTGAAGGAGTATAGGCCTTAGCAGGTGCTTGGAGAGGCCTGGTGATGCATGATCTGATTTTGGGCCTGTAGGAACAAGCCGGCTCATGCTGGGTTGACTTGGGAGTCAGGTTGGAGATGGGTCTCTCCTCTTTCATGTAGGCAAGAGGGTAGAACTGGTTTTCTTTGAGTGGGGCCAGGTATGCTGGCTTGGTGGAAATTTGAGACCTTCTTTGTTTTGGGGAAGGTCTTGGAGACCAAGTCTTGGGATAGACCTGGTTGTTTGTGGGTCGAGGCTTCGCGGGGGTGCCGCGGGCTTCTGGCTTTTGGGCGCACGCCTTTGGTGTCACGGGAGTGACACGTTGAGAGGCGATCTTCTGCTTTTTAGCAGGCGCAGCTTGTTCTTCGGGAAGTGGGAATGGTCCCAGTGTCCCGAAGACGATGGTCCGGGGAGTCGAGGTCGACCCGGAGTTCAGAGAGTTGCCGAGGGAGTTGACGCTTCGGCAGCTGGCGGGGCGCTTGTAAGTGCGCTCGGTTTGCTTCTGTTGAAGCATGAGTTGGTGCTTGTTCTCATCGAAGATAATGGTTAAGGCTGCCATTGTTAGTTTCGAAAAAGTTCTGAAACAAAACCACATCCATTAGTAATCACAAGAATATAATGACCATAAATGGGAATTTCTATGGTTGTCTTTTCAAATCGCTCAAGGGATATGACCCAAGCGACATGAAGAAGGCAAAAAGCCATAGATGGTACAATTGTTCTGACAGCGAACATGGTAGGCTCGAAATGAGCGTTCCAATGACTGCTAGAAGCAATTGTATACCTAAATTCGACTTATCGAGAAGCGGAGCTTGCTCGAGATAAGAAGAATATAAGGTAGGAGTTACAAATGTGCCGGTCACAGATACAGTAGACCCTGAAAGGGCGTACCAGTATTGCTATGCACAAATGTTGGAGATCGCATCCATGAGATGGGATTCTTTGTTTTGAAATGTCAGAAATGGATTCGTCAAAGAGAGCAGGTGACATTCCGATTCAAATACGGGCTCAACGATTTCCGCGAGCTCCAGTACTCAGAAGGGAAGAGACCACAATTTCTCGAATCTGAATCCAAAAAGTGACGAGTTTTTGGAGATTTTTTTTTTGAAATGATTTTTTTTTATTTTATTTTTATTTTTTATTTTTTTATTTTTTATTATTTTTTTTTTAAATATTTTTTTTTATTTATTTATTTATTTTATTTTTTTTTGAAAATTTTTGTTTTTTTTTTTTTAAGATTTTTTTTTGAAAATCTTTTTTTTTTTATTTTTTTTTTAATTTTTTAAGATTTAAAGAAGAGAGAGTACACATAGGCCTCCTAACCCGGTCTTATGAAACCTCAATTGATAGAATTGCCCCCAGGTAAGGGTAGGATTACTTAATGAACCCGTTTGGAGGACCCTTGCCTAGAACAGTCAAGCTGTCTCCACACTCTGGACAAGGCTTTTCTTGAATCAATCGTGATCAAAGAACGCAATTGGTTTAACCTTAGTGGTCTATGTCCCTTTTTTTATAAAAATCCCAAATAGACTCATCGAAGAGAAACGATGGCCCAAAACCTTAGTCGAACGGGCTCAACATTTCTGCAAGCACCAAAGAACGATAGGATAGGAACAAAGTTTCTCAATTTTGAATCCAAACTAAGAAAACTAATTTTTTTTATTTTTATTTTTTTTTTAATATTTTTTTTTTGAAATCTCTAATGAACTCATCGAAGAGAAACGATGGTCCAAAACCTTAGTCGAACGGGCTCAACATTTCTGCAAGCGCCAAAGAACGATAGGATAGGATCAAAGTTTCTCAATTTTGAATTCAAACTAAGAAAACCGATTTTTTTTTTTTGAAAAGAGAAAGAATGGAAACAAACTCAAAGAAATAGAAATTTCCAAAGAATCCCATCTCATGTTTTTTTTTAGGATGCAAAATCCAACATAAGCTACCAGCTAGAAAGTAGCCAAGGAATCCGGAAAAGAAGTATAAGCATAGAGCAAAAAGTATGATATGCAAATATTTCATTTCCAAGCACCGTGTTCTCAAATGAACGAGTCCCACCGGGTGTGCCAGCTTGATGGAACGCGCTCCGAGGCGCCCGCTGGGGCGGCTACCGGGGTCGGCGGAACGTGGGAGTCCGTCGGGTCCGGCCCTTTCGCGCCCTGGCGGGCCCTGAAGCGTGCATCAACATTTCTTTTATGTGGGTGTGCCAGATTTTCTATTTTACTTGGAATTGCAAGTGGTAATCCAGAGATCAACCTTCGCAAGTAAAAAGGAAATCAACTTCTTTCAAGTTTTCCATTGCACAAATATTTAAGAAAAGAGACATTTTCTTGATTTGCCGTGAAAGGCGATTTTGTTTGGCATTTATAGCCGATTTTGGCGTTTATAGCCGATTTACAATTCTTATCAATAATGAAAGACAAGAGTTGTGATTTTTGTCTCTTTAGAAAAATACAAATTACAATGAAAAGCAAGAAAAGGAAGATCTAACTTTTCAGGAGATTGTGGGGGACTCGTTCAGATTGACGGTCGCAAGCCATGTATGGGCTTCGCCATCATCCATGCAGATGAGAACAGAAGATGCTCTTGACTCGCTTGGCTTGGCTATGACCTCAGGTTTTTAGAGGACAAAGACCAAGAGAAGGTCCTATGTCCAATAAAAAGCTAAGTAGACGGGCTGAAAAGCCACGTCTAAGCCATTGGAGGCAGCAGGAGAAGGCAAGGACCTTGGGGGGGGTGCCCCCCAAGGGACTTTTGTCACCTTGTAGTGGTGGCCGGTGCAGAACTTCAGCAGAGTTTTTCTCTCTTTTTCTTTCTCTCAGATCTCTTTCTGATCCCTTTTTTTTCTGATCTTCTGATTTTCTCCTCTTTTTTCCGATCCTTTTCCGATCTCAATTTCAATGGAATGCTCTCCTATTTATAGGCCTTTGGTAGCCATTTAGGAGGGTTTATGAGCCTTAATGGCTTTAATGGGAGGAGTTACAAGATTTATTTCTTGATTTTGTAACTCCTTTTTCCTTGAATCTGATTGGCCGATGGAGATTAAGGGCTTTTAATCACCTTAATTACCATAATGGGAGGAGTTTCATAGCTTGAATGCCATGACTTAATTGATTTGTAACTCCTGGATGCTTGCTTCTGATTGGGCCGTCCAAAGAAATGAATTAATGACTGCAATAAAGCTAGTCAATTAACTGCATTAAATGGTCGCCGAGCAGTCGAAGAGTCGCGGGCCGTGCCGTGTCTTCTGGAATTCTTTTGGCGATCATCATCGATGGATCTTCATGCTGATCGACATCGGATGAACATGTAACTTCAGACATTGATAGCTAAGAGTGGGCCGGTGACATCTGTCTTGTCGATTTCACGATCGGTCGGACAGAAAGTGCACTTTCTTGGTCGACCGGTTGGCGATCTTGGAGCGATCAATGATGATTTTATGCTTTTGACGGCGGATCCGAGATGTCGTCGGATATGAGTCAATTTAGAGCACTAAAAATCACATTTTCAGGAAACCACAGGGGCCAAAGTGCGCGAAACGCGAAAAAAAGACGGAAAAACGGGTCACCGGCGGAAAATCCGGTGACCCGGACCTCCATGGTCGCCGGCGACCATGGGCCATGGTCGCCGGCGACCATGGACCGGCGACCATGGGCCATGGTCGCAGGGGCCTGCGACCATGGGCCATGGTCGCAGGGGTCTGCGACCCTGGGGGATTTTTCCCCTTCGGAGCCCGTTTTGCGGTCGTTTTGAGGTCTTTTTCGTCGCCGTTTTCTTCTGTATTTTTCTTGACATTTCTTCTCATTTATTGGCTTGATTTCCCTGTAGAAAACTTGATGAGAATCCTTGCATTTTTAGAGTGCAAAGTTTCCAATTTTCCGGGAAAGCCGAAGACTTTGTCGCGTAGAGCTGCTGATTTTCCGCCAGAAGCTGAAACTTGGTCAAACGATGTCAGAATGACCTGAAATTTGAGGTGAAGCCTCCTGAGCAATAAATAAGACCAACCATAGGCTTTTGTTTGAGTTTTGAAGCCGTTTGGGGTCCCGTCGATGCTTCACTTGATTTTGCTGCGGGGAAAATGCCGAGCTTTGATATGTGGTCAAACGATGTCCGATTGACTTGAAATTTGACGGGGAGCCTATTGGAGTCATTTTGAGACGTTCCATGGGCTCCGTTTTGGATGTCATGGTCCCGGGTTGCTCCGCCGCCGGTAGGCTTGATTTTCTCTCGGAGCATCGAAACCTGGTCAAACGTTGTCAGAATGACCTGAAATTTGACGTGCAGCCTTTTGGAAGCATGTTGAAGCCACTCATGCACTTGGTTTGATGAGCGAAGGCTTCGGTGGTTCCCGCCGCCGGGAGGCTTGATTTTGCTGCTCGAGCATTGATGGAGGGTCAAACGTTGTCGGTTTGACTTGAAATTTGGCATAGAGCCCTTTTGAGACATGCTGGAGTCATCTGTAGGCTTTGATCGAAGTTTTGACGTCTCCGATGATGTCACCGCCGGGAGCTCCCGTTTAGCTGTCGGAGAAGTGAAGTTAGGCCAAATGTTGTCGAAATGGCCCGAAACTTCATGTGTACTCTTCTCTTGGCTATCTTGAAGGATCTTGCAGTTTTTGTTTGATTCTGACAAGATTTGAATTTTTGGAGAAATTGCATTGCCTATTTATGGCAGGTTGCGACTCCATGCAGCTTTCTTGATGTTGAAGAGGCAAAGTGACATTTTTGGTGTCAACAGTCTTCTGCACATCTTGATCCTTGACTCGAATCTGATGATAACCAGATCGGAGATCGATCTCTGAGAAATACAATGCACCCTCGAGTTGATCAAACAACTCATCAATCCTAGGCAGTGGGTACTTGTTCTTGATAGTCACTTGATTTATCTGCCTATAATCGATGCACATCCGCAAAGTGCCATCCTTCTTCTTCACGAACATTACAGGTGCTCCCCATGGTGAGACACTAGGTTTGATAAAACCTTTGTCAAGCAAATCCCGTATCTGTTTCTTCAACTCATACAATTCTGATGGTGCCATTCGATACGGTGCCTTTGATATCGGTGCAGTACCGGGCACAAGTTCGATTGTAAAGTCCACTTCCCTAGCTAGAGGCAGACCTGGCACTTCATCTGGGAACACGTTTGGAAATTCACAGACTACATGAATGTTTCGTAATTCCTGTACATGCTTCTTCTCTGAGATAAAAGCGATGTATCCCTCGCAACCATTACGCATCATCCTTTCAACTTTAAGTGCTGAAACAAGCCTGGTGTCATACTTCTTCTGAACTCCCTCAAAGAATACACTGGCATTGGCTTCATTAACCTTAAAGGTGATGACCTTGTGGAAACAATCTAAACAAGCCCTGTACTTCGCAAGCCAGTCCATGCCAAAGATCACATCGAAATCATTCATTGGTAATATCACCAGATCGGCTGGCATTGACACATCACCAATCCTAACAGTGCACTGAGGAATATACAAATCACATACTACTTTTCTCCCTAAAGGAGTAGACACAGTAAAATCATATGATAATTGCATGATCCGGTTTTGCATGCCAGAAACAAATGCAGGTGCTGCAAATGAATGCGTAGAACCGGGATCAAACAATGCAATAGCAGGTCTGTTATCTATAAGAATTGTACCTTCAACCACATTTGCGGCAACATCAGCTTGTTCTCTATTGACCGCATAAGCCATCCCGGCCATCTGTGGCCTGTTTGGCTGCTACTGCTGTGGTCTCGGTTGCTGCCTTTGCCATTGACGCTGCTGGCCTTGACGTTGTGGTTGTTGTTGCTGTTGTTGTGGCTGTTGTGGCCTAAGAGGAGCTGGTAAAGCTAATCTCTGCGGGGGAGCAGGAAGTGCTACCTGACCCTGCGCAGGATACTGGTACGGAGCTCTATCATCTCTCCTAGCTCTTGGGCACTGTGCCATTCTGTGTTCCAAAGAACCACAGACGAAGCAAGCTCCAGTAGTCCTCCAACATAGCTCAGTCCTGTGACTTTTGCCACAAGTCTCACAGACTGGCAGATTCTCTCTTCTCTCATTCCTAGGAATGAATCTCTGCTTCTGCTTCTTATTTCTGGACTGCCCTCCTTTCTTGAACCATGAATCACCACTTCTCTTGGTGTTCACAGTCTCTCTATCTCTTTCTCTCTGAATCCCCTCAGCCGTGTATGCCCTATCTACGGCATCATCAAACGTCGCAGGCTTCTGTCCAGCCAATACGATTGCTTTATACTCCGGGTTTAACCCAATGAGGAATCTCTTAACCTTCTTCTCGTTAGTATCCACCAAGTCGGTAGCATACTTGGACAACTGCAAGAAGGTGTGGACATAGGTAGCTACGGTCATCTGACCTTTCTTCAAGTGTAAGAATTCTGATTCCTTTTGCTGCTGCACATGCTCGGGAATAAACTTTCTTTGGAATTGCTTTTTGAAAGTCTCCCAAATGTCCGGTGTGGTCATGGCTTTAAACTTGTCCTTGACACTCTTCCACCATGTGTTCGCTCCCCCTCTAAACATGGTAGAGGTGAGCAACACCCTCTGCTTGTTAGTGCAGACAACCGTTTCAAACACATCTTCAATGTGTTCTAGCCATTCATCAGCTTGTATCACGTTCTCAGTTCCGTGAAACTCCGTGGCTCCCCTCTTACGAAACCGCTCATAAATAGCATGAGGGTCCGTATCCTTGTGCTGCAATACTACTTGGGTCTCAACATGAGGTGGTTGGACCGGTTGTACAGGTGGAACTTGCATTTGAGCCTGTATCTGACTCTGTACTTGCAACATAGAAGCCATTTGGGTTTGCATACCCAATTGGGCTTCATGACTCTTAGCGATCTGCTCATTGCTTCTGGCTAATTGCTCCAGAATAGCAGCAAATCGAGCATCAGTATCCGATGCTGGGGGAGGAGGTGTAGTCCCATCGTTGACAGGAATCTCAATAAAGCCACTCATCCCTGATCCAGATGCCATGCTGAAGACAATATGGAAGGTAAGATATACATCTATACACTTCTATGACATTTATATCACATATAGTGAAAGCAATAAATACAAATCTAAGATTGGATTCATCCTAACGATAACGTTCCTCACTTCGTTCTTAGTTATACTAAGTCTTTTAACAGTTTCTTAACCTAGATCTTTAACTAGGCTCTGATACCATACAATAAGTATGTCACGACCCGGGCCCGAGATCGGGGCTAATTTGGATCGCGATATCTTCATACTTACTCCCGTAAATCCTGAATTAACCGAAGTTAAGACAAGACTCACAAGGGATCTAGCCTGCGTACCTGTCAAGTGTACATTTTTGCGAAAATACATATATACATTGACAATAAGTAACTTTACATGAAAAGTAAAGTTCACATATACAAAAATCACAGTCAACATATTCCAACACTGCACATTTAAAATACAATGCAGGTGGAGGTACATCTCTAAACGATTTACTACAAAAATATTAATCAAAATATCCAAGTTCGATCGCCCTCCGAACTATGACCACTCCGCTAAACCTCCTGGAGGTATTGGATGGGCCTCCTCCGTAGGCGGCGCGGTCTCTGCAAGACCGGCACGGGCAACTAGGCCTGTAATGCCATCAATAACACTATGAATACGACGGTTCAGCAATGTATAAAAAATCTATGATAAATCACGCTAAACATGTTCATATCTCAAAGTAATAACTCTAGACGATTAAATCTAGAATAGTATAAGATCCTGTACAGTGCAGATAACCAATAATCAATGACTAATTTCAACTACAATAGTAGTATTATCATTGTTCAATTCAGTTTCTCCCCAAAGGAAGTGTTAGTCAGTTCATTTCATTCAATATTCATTCATTTCGTTCATTTCGTTCAATTCATTCATTTCGTTCATTTCATTAAGTGGCTTATGGGACTATTCAGTCCAATGTATTTCACTTTTCATTACATGGCTTATCAATTCATTGACTTTTCAGTCTAAGTGTGGGATCTACCAGTGTCTTGATCAGAGATCACTGGCATCACCACGGAGCTCCGGAACACCCCAATCATCTGCTGCAGCAGGAATTATTCATTGCATTGTTACCTTTAGTAACTGTTCATTAGTTCATTAATCATTACATTGTTACCTTTAGTAACTATTCATTAATTCATTATATCAGTAATCATTACGTTGCATTTAGTCAACGTTGTCACATACGGGTTAGAACTCCCTATCTGTGTCCGTTTCTACTGAACTTTCTTTCACATTTTGACAACTAATTAGGTGTAAATATTGGTTACCAAATGCACGTGTTATTATCGATGGACATCACATTTATATGTTTAAGGTGTGCATTTAGTTCCCAAAATTTTCACCCACGATTTCAAAATCCACTGGACTCAAACTAAGCCAAAATTTTTTACTCACAATTAATATTTGGCCAGCAACAGGTTCACTGGCGGTTAGCCGGAACTTGACCGGCGGCTAGCCGAAATGCAGTCGACGGCTAGCCGGAACGTGGCTGGCGGCTAGCCGAAATTTCAATTTCGGTTAACCGCCATTTCGCGGTTAGCTCACGGTCAGCTTTCCAGAAGCTGACATTTTTGACAGAAATCCTGACTCAATTTCGGTCACCTCACGGTTACCTCGCGGCTAACCAAAATTGGCAGTTGGCTTTCCAGAAGCTCGCCCATTTTACAGATTTTGACGGTTGGCTTCACGATTAGCCTCGCGGCTAGCTGAAATTCGCCCAGAATTACATCTTTGAGCTTCATAACTTCTGAAGCCAATTTCTAAAGACTAAGTTCCTCAAACTCAAGTCTCTTTAACAATCTATAAAATCCAAGAAAACATACTCTTGGAGTAATCATTCACCATTCCCATTCAATCCCTAACAAAACCCATTCTACCACAAAGAAAGGGTTTGAGAACCCATTCACTATAACTCAAGAAAGTTTATAAACTAGCATTTGAATCATAGATATGCAATTACACTTGCCTCTAATGAAGATTGATTGACAAAACTCCTTGTTTAGCTTGGGCTTGAGAAGGAACTTCTAAACTTGAGTGTCTTTCTTCAAGAAAACTCCAAGAAGAAGATGAAGAAGGTGGAGAAGATGTAGTCACACTACACTTGAACCACTTCAAATCCCATTCTCATGTTCGATGGAGTTGAAACGGAAGAAAGAAGAAGGAAAAAGGAAAAAAGGGAGAATGAGAGGTGTCTAGGGTTTGTCTTCAACGGATGGGAGTAGAATGAACTCCAAGGAGTTCATTCCTTTTATATACAAGTCCTCTTTTGCACTTAAGTCCTTTACTTCTTGCCTATTTTCGAATCAAGTCAAATGAAGGGTCATTTTACCGGATTCTCGTCAAACGACTTCGAGTCTATTATGAAAGTTGACGTACTCGTCGAGATACACGTGTTGGCATCACGAGTTTCTGTATCCGACAAAATACGTATAAATCCATATTTACGAAAAAGTCCTTATTCTCTTAGTTTAAGCCTAACTCTCATTCAATTCATTTAATTTCTTCATTACAATTTCATTAGGCTTAATTCAATCACTTGAGACTAATCTCCTTGAGTTTAGTCATTAATTACCATTAATCTAGTAAATATGATTAACTAGCTCTAATCCTAATTAATTAGAGTTAATCTTGATTAACTCGGGACGGGGCCTTACAATATGTGAGTCCAAGTCCAACAACACAACCACCCCCGTTCGTACCCTCAAGCTCCACACCGCAACCTGATCTAAGTGTTTTTCGGACTCCAACACCCCAAGCAGTCCCTTTCATAATCCAAAGTCCCACACCTCATCCACATCCAATCGTTATCCCAAGTCCAGCACACATCGTATCTTCAATGGTTGGCCGAGTGAAAGGTAATCCTAGGAAAATGATTATTCCTCCAAGACTCTCTCCATATGTCTTGGGTCCAAGAAGCAAACGCACACGGCCCAACCCACAATATTCTCTTACACCGGAAGAAGATAAGATCTTAGATAAGTTTTGGAATGGTTATTATAAAAAGTATGTATGTATAATTTTTTTTTTTTAAAGTTTGCATTATTGGATTGGACATTACAAATATATAATGATCTTATATATTCAGGCTACCAGAATTAGGTCAAATTTGTTCAAAGGTTTCTGCTGAGAGTCTGCGCTAGTGCCTACGTAAACATTGGATCGATACCAATGTATGTCGCAATTATGGATAGTACTATTTTATTTAATATTTATTTTTTAATGAACAATGAATAAATTCTGTCAGATGAGTTGATTATGGTGCATGTGTCCTAGATAATGGATTGCTGGTTTGAGATTCTTAAGGCAAAGGTCCCAACAGCACATTTCTTTCCATCTTCACTGGGGTATGAAAGGTTTTTTTTTTTTTTTTGTCCTTGATGACTTGTAGTATGAAGTTTTTTTTGTCCTTGATGACTTATAGTATTATGATGCGGGTCATAGTAAAATTTTGTTTATTTACCATGCAGCATTGGGAACATGAAAATTTGATAGATTATTATTGTATTGCATTTGGGAATGAGGGACTTAGAGAGTATAGTGAATATCAAATGTTATCTTTTCCAATCTGGCATCAATCACATTTTTTCCTCCTAGTTGGATATCCAAAAAGAGAAAAATGGGAGTTTTATAACAATTTGGATAACGATGCTGACTGGAAATATACTCGCCATTTTGTAAGTGTATCTCTACTTAAATATATTTATTATATATTTTAGAGTATCACGTCCTTGTGCATTGACATACGTAATCTCATGTGTACATGTTTTATTTATTAGTGGTTGTTTCTCCCAACTTGGTTGGGACGATCCTACACATTGGCCAATTATACCTCATGCATGTCCTAAACAAGATAATACGTGAGTTTAAGTTGCAAATGTTGGAGTTTTGCCTTATTGGATGATGAGATGCGAAAATTTGTGTAGGGATGATTGTGGAGTATTTGTGATGGCATATGCTGAGCATGTTTTTACAAACAAAAGATCGTACATGACATATATTACAAACAATGGGAAACTAGTGGTTTCCTCAAATGTACGACAGAAGATGATGATGATGGAGGGCAGCCATGCTGAGAGAATAGTCAAGGGTTGTATGGAGTTTTTGTATATGATAGGTTCAGTATGATATTTGATGTCGAGTTCAAATTTGAGTTCAATTTTGTTTTCTCAGGCAGGGTAATTTTTTTTTTTGTTAATCATTATTTTGTTTAACCTGCAGCAATGTAAATAACAGTATAGTAATGTAAGTAACAGTGTACAGGTTTTTATTATACATGTTTTTTGAGTGTTTTAGTCCCATTTTTGTTTTTCTTTAGTTCCATTTTTTATCAGAACTATATCCATTGATATCTTGAAATTATTGGTCCAACCAGGTGTGATAAATATGACAAAAGAGAATTTATTTTTATAATATCATAATAATTTATTGAAAAGAATCTGATTTCTGGTTTGTTTATTCGTATTTAATGACAAAAGAGAATTTATAATTTTAATATCATAATAAATGTGATTTCTGGTTTGTTTATTCTTATTTTATAATTTAAATTAATTTTATTTTCAATAATAGAAAATTTAAGAGAAAATTTTATTATAGAGTATCAGCCATCACTTGGCCTCTGCCCTGAAGTCTTAGAAATAGTCCAGATAGCCACACCTTTTATCGCTATATTAATATATCAAAACTGACTCAAGTCAAAGGGTGGTGTCGCTAGAGCGACATTTTTCTCGCTATAGCGAAAATAACTTCAGTAATTTGTCTCAGAAAACAGAGCGATTTCTCGCTATAGCGAGACCATTTCTCGCTATAGTGAGAATCTTAGAACAAAGGGTGGAACAGGGGGCAGGGCTCGCTATAGTGAGAACTATTCTCGCTATACCGAGACACTCGCTACAGCGAGGCCGCTCCTTTGGCACACCTCACTATAGCGAGCCCCCTCTTCTTCTCCGAGGTATTTTCGTAAATGCACGCATGGGTATTTTTAGATAATTGATTTCCGTAAATGCACACATGGGTATTTTTAGATAATTGATTTCCTTCTCTGCACTAATATTCAAACCCCAACCACACTGAATTCTCCTACCCACTCCTACCCACCGTAGTGAATTCCTGTACCCACTCCTGCCCACCTCAGTAAATTTTCATACCCACTCCTTCTCCATATGTCACTCCTTATCACTTAGTTTCTTTTATTATTCTTCTCTCATCTTCTCATCTACTCATCTTCTCACAGGTATAATCGTCTTCTCTCTTCTTCTTATGGGTTATATCAATTTTTTTTCAATCCCATTCACTAGTGTAGTTTATTCACTCTTCTCACCTTCTCACAGGTATGATCGTCTTCTCTCATCTTCTTATGGGTTTTATCAATTTTTTTTTCAATCCCATTCACTGGTGTAGTTTATTCACTCGTGCAGTTTTTGTTTTCTTGGGTCTATTCACTCTTCCCATCTTCTCATTCACAGATATGAACATATTTTGAACCATGATAAAAGGAAAAAAAAAGAGGAAAAACGAAAAAAAAGGGTTTTCAGAATTCAAATATACATGTTCTGGGTGGTCTCTGATTTAACAGTTGATTATTCTTGGTTATATGATCCGTGACTTTTCCATGTTTCACATTTTGGGATTATATGAAGTCATAACCTTATGTATTTTCCATGTTCTGTGACTTTTCCATGCACAATCTTTTTATTTTTGTTTGTTTATTTTTCTCTCTAACTCTCCATGGTACAGCATGCCTCCTAAAACTTATAAGGGGAAGCGACCAGCTGGGTCTTCCTCTCGATTCAATACTGAATGTTTTAAGGATGCTGAGTGTGCTCAACGTTTTAAATCAAGATTCATCAATCGTACAATCATTTTCGCGAGAATAGTTGTGCAGTCTGATCTCACATCTACATGTTTTTGCACTGGTTTCATCTTAATCATTGCATGATTCTAATGAACTTGATTGATGAATGCTTTGAGAACTGGGTTCGGGAGTTTTACTGCAATATATTTGATGTTTCAAGTAGTGGTTTCAAGACCTATGTTCGGGGAAAGACACTGCATGTGGATGCAAATAGGATTGCCACTTTACTCAATCTTCGGAGACCTGCCGCCAGATCCTATCCATTCCCTGATCCGGATAACATTGAGATACAAGCGAATGAGGTGACAACCGTTCTATGTGGTGAACCCATTGTATGGGATACTCCTGTTATGTCCATATCCGGTCTAACCACTGATTACCAGTTGCTCAATACATTTGTCTGCGGGAACATTGAGCCTAGAAGCCATCAATCTGATCTTCTCTATCCTCAGGCTTTCCTTCTCTACTCCTTAGGCACAGGCAACTCCGTGGACATTCCACTAACGATACTTGAATCAATGCTGCGAATTTACCACGAATCACGGAAACTCACTCTTCCATTTAGTGCAATGATCTGCAAAATGATGATTCAGGACGGTTGCCAAGCATACACCCATGAATTGCTTGTCGCTCGAAGACAGAAAATAGATGGTAGAACCCAAGCAATGTCTGATACACATGTGCGTCGACGTCCTCAAGGGGGGCAAGCCCCAGTCCAAGCTGACGATGCAGAGGCAGATTCCATTGAAGATCGGCTCCTTGCGATTGAACATGCAGTGTGTGACCAGTCTAATCAGATTGAACAAGTGGAGGAAACGGTGGCTACTGGTTTTTCTGACATTCGTAATCAACTGACCGAAATGTTCAAGCAGCTTCGCCATTAATGAAGTGCCTAATGCACTTTTTTCTTTTTTTTGTGCTTTTCTATTTGTTATCCATGACTATGTATGCTTCAAAATTCTCTGCTTCAGATTTATGTTTAGTTTAACATTATGTACACTATTATCTAATGAACTAAATTTTTAGTGCAGATACTTCACAAATTTATCTATTACAGAAAGGCTATTTCAAAAAGGACACTCATGATGCTTGTTTCCCATATAAACAGCAAGCAATGAACAAAGTTGCTAATGCATTAACATCTGTTAAAAAAAATTATAGACAACAATCAGCAGTGGGTCCAGGTAAACAAAATTCAGAATTTTTTTCTTGTTACAAAAGTAGTTACTATAAATAATGATCATCAGCAAATCCTACCAACTTTTTGTACGAAAGAAATGGCATTACTTTTGAGCCGGTGGATTGCGACATGTTTATCGATTATGACACTTTCCTCGACAGCGGGAGCACGTAACTGGATTCCTTTGTCGGTCTTTCGTACGTATTCTATTCTTCTTGGGTCGGCCAGGTTGTCTTCTTACATGGGGTGGTAACACCCGCACGTTGCTTCTCTCCTCCTCTTGCCTTATATCTCGTGTTGCATGCAAAACATAACTGTATGTTTGTCGATATGTGTCTCTACTGAACCAATACCGACAAAAGTCGTACGGGTCTAGACCTCTGGCCTTGATTACCGCTAAGGCATGAGAACATGGGATCCCAAGTACGTCCACTTCCGACAAGTATAAGAATGTTTGTCAAGCAAAACGATGTCTACATACTCACCAGGTGAATGACCCTGAAATTCCCATTGACTGGCTGGATGCACTCCCAATCTACGTGAACGTTCCAACTCCTTGTTTATGACTTTTTCAGCATAATGGGTCATCATTGTTTCCAGCAATTGTGATTTCAAGCGTCGATCTTCAAAAAACTCCATCAGTTTGGCGCCTATTGCTTGAACTTGTTTCGCTACAGGAAACTCCCTCACTTCCTTCAGCAAAGCATTCGTACATTCTGCAATGTTCTGAGTGAGCATATCATAACGTCCGCCCCTTACAAATGCATTTGCCCACTGCTCTTTTGGAATGCTGTCAATGTACTTGTATGCTTCCTCTGAAACAATTCTTATATCAGCCATCTCTTTCTCATACTCGCATGCTCTGTACGTTTTTGCAGCTCTCCAGAACTTAGCCACGATTGCTTTATTCTTGAATCTTTTGGCAATATTTTGTGCAACATGTCGTACGCAATGGCAATGATATGCAGTTGGGAACCTATTGGAAACAGCTTACACAAGTCCTTTTTGCCGATCAAAGAAAATGGTCAAATTCTGTGTAGGGCAAAACGCAATAGAAATTGCAGCAAGGAACCACTCCCAAGAATCTTGTCGCTCAATTTCAACTATGGCAAATGCAAGCGGAAAGAGTTTGCGGTCTTCATCATAGGTAACGGCTGTGAGTAAAACTCCAGGATATTTTCCGCAAAAATGGGCACCATCGATAGCAATTAATGGTCTTAGGGATGAACGAAATGATTGTATGCTTGACCCAAATGCCCTAAAAAATCTGAAGAACGAATCATCATCTTCCTTAATCAACACCATTACACTGTCAGGATTTGTCCTCTGCAGCTCAAGACAATAGTGGGGCAAAACACTGAAGGAGTCCTCGTAAGAACCCCGTATATCAAGCATCGCAATTTCTTTCACTTTCCATGCCTTCCTGTAACTAAGTAAAACACCAAATCCCAATTGAAAGTCAGTTATAATTTCCTTCGGTGTGTACAACGGATGGTGTCGAAGCCGCTCCTTGATCCACTTAGCGACTAAATTCGATGTAGCTTGCCTATGTCCCATCCCCATCGCTGGCTTTGAACAACAGTGACTGCTGTTATATGTCCTCACTTGAAATTGTGGTCCAGAAGCCACAATCGAAGCGTGGATATGCCATGGACAAGTAGGATCAGCACATCTTGTAGTGACCTCTGTCTTGCTCGTTTGCAGAGGCTTAATAGCAAAGATTTTGTACATTGCAAATTTCACCAATATTTATCTGAATGAATCATGATCTGGAAATTGTCTTCCCTTCCACATGTCAAGTTGGGAATTCTCTACATGCTCATCATCAGTGTGTTCTAAATCAGGAATCAAAGTGTCAATAATAGGTTCAGTGTCTTGTATTGCATTAGATTTCTCTCCATTAACTTCTTGTATAACAAAATGCTGGGATTCACACGGTGGGGGAGTAGCACATGCCACGAGACTGTTTAAATCGAACTGAATCGGTTCATTGCCCGGACTGTTTAAATCGAATTGAATAGGTTCAGTGCCAGACAAATCAAACCTGCCAAACAAATTAAACCTGCATAGTGGATGATCAATCATAAACACATTGATGGAAAAAAATATTCAGAAACTAAATTTCAAAAGTTTTAGTGCAAACCTATTGGATTTAGTAATTGGAAAAAGACCGACTTCATCCTCAAGGACTATTGATGGGTTTATATCAGCTTCATTCATGAACAATCTCTTCTTTACGCCATTATCTCTCGTTACCTTCTCATTATCTTGTTCATCCTCAAGGACTATTATGGGTTTATATCAACTTCATTCATGAACATTATCTTTCTTACACCTTTACTTCTCGTTACCTTCTCATCGTCTTGTTCATCATCAAACACTCCTAATGGCTTTATATTAGCTTCATCCATGAGCGATCTCTTCCTTGTGCCAATACTTCTCGTTACCTTCTTATCATCTTCGTCTAATTGAGATATTGTACACCTATTATGCATCCAAATTGACTTAGGTAATAAAATTATAATAATAGATATCAAGCAGTAGTGTGATTTATTTCATACCTTAAACTTGGTTGATGGTTTGTGGCAACACCATCACTTCTATGGATATACAGAAAGATAGGATCAACTCCATATCGAAATAATCTAGACATTCTCATGAGATCTTCATCACTTCTTAGGCCTATTAATGTAAAGTTCCGGCCTGTATGATATATGTATTGCATGTAAGGGTACCCATTTCTCATCTCCCAATTGGTTTCTGCTACAACTTTTTCAATTAGCGAATTGTAAGTTATGTTGTTATAGACAAAGCTAGGCTTCTGCTCTCCACCGTTATATATTGGATGTGAGCGATCCACATCTAGCTCTCCATCAAAGTGCAGTATAAGACACAATTCAACATCTGACATCCTAATTAAAACAATAAAAATAAAATATATTTTATTAATAAAAATTGCATTGGTTGGAAATATGAAGTAATCATAGGATGAATTTTACCATCAAATACTTTGTTACGAGATTTATAGGAACAATATAATGCCACAATATTAGTACCTATAAAGGACTAAGAATGCCTTATTTTCTAGTGATTAATAACAAATTCATACATTTTACTATAACATAGAAATTAAAAAAAAAAGGCTTCACCAATGGACTATTGATTAGGTTAATGGTGAAAGATACAAGATGAGGAAGCAGTATATCAATAAAAAAAAAAAAAAAACAAACACATCAAATGCAAGAAGTTAAACAAAATAATGCATTTCATGGAGGGATCTAAATCTTAATGAGCGATTTACGGTTTCCATCATAAGAATCAAAACAGAAAAAAGGTTTATCAATACTACATTTGTGGGCTGTTTTTTTTAAGCATTCAGAAATTATATGGTCCCATGTACCTGTTGTGATGAATAAAATGTATAAAGTACTGATGAAAGAAGATGTTTTTGGTAATATCCTATTGGAACCCACAAGCCAAAATGGAGAAGAATGAAACGGAGCTCTGCAGTTTCTGGAAACGGAGGTCTGTACTGGTGTAAAAATGAGTTATATATGGGAGTAGGTAATGGTGTGATATCCTACGAGCATAGGATATCGAACAGTGCGGTCTGGGATATCGAACTGTGGGATATCCTAGTGGTGTTGGATATCGCAGGATATAGGGTAAAACTGTCCACAATTGGAGGTCCTTTCTTGCACGATCTGTTATTGGGTAAATTATGGTTTTTCGTCTGGTCTTGGGTAAATGCACTGTTTTAGAGTGTCCGTACGGTAATTTTCCCTAAAATAAATTATGGCTCTTTTTCTCTGTCCCACCGACACTGACAAGTGAGAATAGACAAGTCCCTAACCCAAAAAGTCTTTAATGGGTTGATAATTTTTAATTCATGTTCAAAAAGTCTTATAATATTTTTAAATTTGGCATTTTCTTATGATATTGTTGAGACAATGTCACTGAAAATAAGTTGATTTGTTTAAAAGTTTAGAAGTAATCAATTAAATCTAAATTTTGTCGAACACTTCGATGGATTTTTTTTTCTTCCTTTCTTGTTTCTATGTTTGGTGTTTAAAGTTTTAGCGAAGTTTTAAAAAGCATGAGACTTTAGAGAGAATAATAGAATATAACTCAAGAGTGGTGTGATACTATCGTGTTATTTCCAAAATGTTGTCGATAATTGTTAGTGTCCCGTTGTTTGTGGGTACACTCACATCTAATCATGTG